>OZ012671.1:39491839-40091839 GCA_963942505.1 Lordithon lunulatus
CGCACTTAATGTACTTAAAAAAATACAAAACAAATTTAGATAATAAAATCTATGAAATTTTCACCTTTTTTGAGAAAAACATTTTTTTGTTTTTTTTTTCTTAAAAAGACTACCATCAAAATTCTGCAGTTATCCCCGCCAATCCCAGAGTGGGTCGAATTAATAAACAATGGCAAACTTCAAGAAAATTACGGTGTTTCTCAAAAAAGGCAAACATTTAATAAATTTTATTACCAAATGTTTGGTTTTGTTTTTTATTTAAAATTTTTGCAATTAAATGTACTAAAAAAAAAATACAAAACAAATTTAGATAATAAAATCTATGAAATTCTCGCCAGTTTTGAAATTTTTTTTATTATTTAAATTTTTTTTTTCTTAAAAAAAACTTCAATCAATTCTGCAGTTATTTTTTCTTTTTCTTTTCTTACAAAAAAACTTCAAACAAATTTAGATAATAAAATCATTTTCTGACGGTTTTTCTCAAAAAAAGGCAAACATTTAATATATTTTATTACCTAATATTTTTGTTGGGATTATTTTAAATTTTCGCACTTAATGTACTTAAAAAAATACAAAACAAATTTAGATAATAAAAAATTGACTGTTTTTCTCAAAAAAGGCAAACATTTAATATATTTTAATACCTAATATTTTTGTTGGGATTATTTTAAATTTTCGCACTTAATGTACTTAAAAAAAATACAAAACAAATTTAGATAATAAAATCTATGAAATTTTCACCTTTTTTGAGAAAAACAGTCAATTTTTTGTTTTTTTTTTCTTAAAAAAAACCATCAATTCTGCAGTTATTCCCGCCAATCCCAAAGTGGGCCCAATTAATAAAAAATGGCGAACTTCAAGAAAATTACGGTTTTTCTTTTTTTTTTTAAAGGCAAAAATTTAACAGATTTTATTTATTACCTAAATTTGTTTTGTATTTTTTTTTAATTTTCGCAATTAAATTTACTAAAGAAATACAAAATAAATTTACATAATAAAATCTTTGAAATGTTAACCTTTTTTTGAGAAAAACCGTCAATTTTTAAATGTTTTTGTTTTTTTTTTCTTAAAAAAAAATTAACTCAATTCTGCAGTTATCCCCACTAATCTCAGAGTGGACCCAATTAATAAAAAATGGCGAACTTCAAGAAAATGACGTTTTTTCTTAAAGAAAAAGGCAAAAATTTAACAGATTTAATTACCTAAATTTTTTTTTGTATTTTTTTTAAATTTTCGCAATTAAATGTACCTACTTTATAAGAAATACAAAATAAATTTACATAATAAAATCTTTGAAATGTTAACCTTTTTTTGAGAAAAACCGTCAATTTTGAATGTTTTTATTTTTTTTTCTTAAAAAAAATTAACTCAATTCTGCAGTTATCCCCACCAATCTCAGAGTGGGCCCAATTAATAAAAAATGGTGAACTTCAAGAAAATGTCGGTTTTTCTTTAAAAAAAGGCAAAAATTTAACAGATTTTATTACCTACATTTTCTGTATATTTCTTTTAATTTTCGCAATTAAATGTACTTAAAAAAATACAAAACAAGTTTAGATAATAAAATCTATGAAATTTTCACCTATTTCAAAAAATCGTCAACTTTTTTTTTTTTAATCTAAAAATTTAAATCAATTCTGCAGTTATCTTCGCCAATCCCAGAGTCGGCCGAATTAATAAAAAATGGCGAAGAAAATGACGTTTTCTCAAAAAGGCAAAAATTTAATAGATTCTATTACCTAAATTTCTTTGATTACGAAAATTTTGGAAGAAAAGAAACGTCTCGATCGGCCAATTGTTGACAAAGCCGTGGCATTTTGAAATTATTATTTTTCACCCCGACCCGTTTCGATTTGGCCCACAGAGACGTTTTCCAAAAGGAGTCTGTTTTGACTGGAAAAGTTACGAAACGTGGATGCAAAATTTCATTTTGATTTTTCTCCACGTACCATGACTTTTCTAGTCAAAATTGACTATTAAATGTACTTTAAAAGAAATACAAAATAAATTTACATAACAAAATTTTTGAAATGTTAACCTTTTTTTGAGAAAAAACGTCAAAGTTGAATGTTTTTGTTTTTTTTTCTTAAAAAAAAATTAACTCAATTCTGCAGTTATCCCCACCAATCTTAGAGTGGACCCAATTAAGAAACAATGGCGAACTTCAAGAAAATACCGGGTTTTCTAAAAAAAAAAAAATGTAAAAATTGAATAAATTTTATTACCTAAATTTTTTTTGTATATTTTAAAGGAGTCTGTTTTGACTGGAAAAGTTACGAAACGTGGATGAAAAATTTCATTTTGATTTTTCTCCACGTACCAATGACTTTTCTAGTCAAAATTGACTATGGAAAATGTATCTCTACGCGCTTTTAATTTTTTTCGCGATAGTCAGTTAGTATGTGTGTATGTGCAACTGTGAACAACATTGTGAGAAAACGGCCATACGGACCGAGACCAAAATCTGATTTTTGATTTTTCTAGTCAAAGCGATTCGATTTTTTTTTCTCGCGATAGTCAGTTAGTATGTGTGTATGTGTGTCTGTAAACAAAATTTCGGGAAAGCAACTACACGGACCGAGACCAAAATCTGACTTGATTTTTCTAGTCAAAACAATTCGATGATTTTTATTTCGTGATAGTTAGTCTGTGTGTATGTGCGCCTGTGTACGGAGAAACGGCTGCATGTATAGAGACCAAAATTTGAAAATTGGGTTTGTCAAAGCGATTCGATTTTTTCGCGATTACCATGCTTTCCTATTTATTTATTTATTTATTTATTTATAGAAAATAAAAACGATTGCATTTGTTGCAGAATTATAACTAATTAGAATCCTGACTTCAAGTTATTTCAAACTCTGTATAGATATTTATAATCCTATTTGTTTTTCAAACCGATTCGATTTTTTCGCGATTACCATGCTTTCCTATTCGGAAAAACAAATCTATTGCATTTGTTGTAGAAGTATAACTAATTAGAATCCAAATTATTTCACACTGTATAGATATTTATAATCCTATTCGCACAATTTCCCTGTAATTGGAAAGTTGTTTGCTATTGGAAAATAAAAATAATTATAATCATTGTTACGTTTTAATATTATAATAATCTTGATATGAACTATTTAAACATTTCTAAACACTTGATTACATTTCTAACAGCATTATTAGCAAGTGCCGTGCATACAATTAAAAAACTATTACTGTTAATTGGTATTAATTAATGGCGTGCATTATGAATCGTGGCAGGCGGCACTTCACCTAAAAAAAGCCGTGTCGCTTTTCCGAGTTATATAATATAAGACTTGGGGGATCGAGCGTTTTCTGCATTATTCGCAATAATTGCGACGCGGAGGAGATTTTTAGGTGAAAGTAGGTTAAGATTTTATGCAATTATCCAATATTGGACATTGCTGGTATTAATAAAGGCGGGTTATCGCCGTGCATGTTAACAGGAATATGGTTATCTTACGGTTTTATGTTAAGGTTTTATTCGTTGAGCTGAGTAGAATGTTATAAGGATAGGACAGTGAAATGCCGTGGCTGGTGCATGTGTGTCATGCCTGATAAGTTGCGTAAGAAAGAAAATTTAGCAATTTCACCTGTCTGGGGATATTTAGGAGTACTTTCTGGTTCGTTATGTATGCTAATATATAATTACATGCGTTAAATATATGATACACTTATTATGAGAATTCAAAATGTTTGATAGAACGTAATGGTTTTATTGAAATATATATATAGGATAGAAGGGACGCATCTAATCGATGATCGTTGAGTGAAGAGAGTTTAAATAATTTTATTTAAAGGATAAATAAAACGATTTTTTATCTCACTTTGCAACTAGTTTCGGCTAAGCTCTAGCCATTTTCAAGCTCCTCCGATGACTCGAAAATGGCTAGAGGTTAGCCGAAACTAGTTGCAAAGTGTATATAAGTGTGATAAAAAAAGTAAAAAATCGTTTTATTTATCCTTTAAAATTAATTATCATAAAGTAGATTTTATTTAAATTTTTGTAACCTTAGTTGGATTTGCTATTGTGGAGTTTACATACCAAAAAGTCTATAGTTAAAAGAATGACTATAAATACAATCAAGAATGTTTCATAAAATATTGAAAAAAGAAAGACCTTTATTGGCATACCTCTCAAGAAATACTTCCCCTAATACACAATGCTCATAACAGCTAGGCAAGAAACAAAAAATACATAAAAATAAAAAGTTACAATCCGCACAATTACAAATTAACAGAATATACATAGTCACCCTACACCCCCTCTGCCCTTGCCACTTTCCTCTCCCACGACAGCCTCCTGCAGATTTTCAGAACTTTCCCACCATCTCCATAAATTGATACATTTATAGAGATTTATTGCAGTTTGTGTAAACTGGTTTACAATAGTTTAACGTAGCTAAAAGTCCAGCAAGAGAATTAAATTAACTTGAAATTAAAAAATAATATGAGTAGAATAAAGCAATTTGCGAGGCATATATTTTACATACCATCTACAAGATTATCCATCACATTATAAAATGCGTATCAAGGCTGCAATATATAAACCTGCTATTCCAGGACTACCACAACCAGTTCACGTTGTATTCTTTATACATAAACAAATCTGAGTTACCTTTTATAATACATATAAATTAAAGACCAGTTGGGAAAAACCCAGAGCTTCTCTTTGTTGTCTCAGTATGACTCGGCAGAGTTTTAAATCTTACAAAATACCCACAGTGATTTACGATTTATTATTTATTTGGATCGCATATATTAAACTCGGCATTCAATAATTTGGTAACAATTTACGCAAGTTCAACGAAAAAACTAACTAACCCTGGGTCTAATTTAATCAAGTTTCATCACATGTTACTATCACCACAAAATAATTTGTGACCGGTGTGAATTTAGCCTCTAAGAGTGTGTGTTTTAATAATTAAAACTACACGCTACTAATTTTGAATATTGTTTTTAAAGCCACACTATGATTATTTTTTCAATTCATGGTACGTGTCGGGTGAGGTGTTGCAATTTAAATTGATTAGAAAAGGTGTATTTATTTATAATTCTGTTGTTGCTCTTTTACAGTTAGCAAATAGCTGTGGAAATGCATTTTTATACTAAGTAAAGACAATTAATTATTATTATTATATTCTCTTGATTTATTTTGTAACCATTCGGTTAAAAACTTGCACTGGTGCATAATTCACTTTTATTTAATCGAAAGTGGTCCAACACGATGCAATGTAATTTTGGCTGAACCTGTTTGTTGCTAGTTTTATGTTCCACACATCTCATTGCATAATTCGATTTAAAAAAAACTCCAAAAAAGCGACCCACTTCGCGCCAACGTTATGAAAGAGAAATTTTTTTGTGCGACGTTTCAAGCATCAAGGTCAAGAGTATTAAATAATTGCATTCGGTGAACGTGAAATTGATGCATATTACCGTCAAATTACCGCGGTAAATGGTTATAAAAATATATATATATATGTTTGTGTAATAAGTATTTTATGTCTGTATAATTTAGATTTGTCGTAAATAACATGTTATTTATTAATTTACAAGTTCAAACACATTATACATTTTTGTGTTAGAAGTTTAATAGTGTAAACTATCGTGTATTCCCTCGTCGAGCTCTAACAACTGCTTGCATCCATCTAGATATTTTACCAAAAAGATTTTGAATAATACATTCAAGAATTTCATCCCATTCCTCTTGTGATTCAATTCTGAATTCGTTTTTTGAATTTGGAATGTGATTTCTTGCTCTTCGGTTTTTGTATTTGTTTGACTTATATTTGCCAAATAAAGGTCTTTTTTAATTTTTATTTATTTATTTTATTTTTATTGCCTGTGAGCAATGGGCAACGCTATGGCATTTATTGCAGTGAAATAATATTAACTGACTGCTCTCAGGAACGAGTTTGGTTTTCTGCCGACCATTTATGGGATTAGTATTGCCTATGTATATATAACGATTTAACAAATTAAGTTCATTCACACCTTCAATAAAACCTTCACCTTCAGTAATTAAATGTATTAGTTGTTAAATTTTTCTAATAAATTATTATTACAGTTACTATTTTTTATACTATTTTTTTATATCCATCCTATATTTGATAAATTAGCATGTGATGGAATAAAACCGCGAACAGTGTATTGTCGAAAGTATGTTTAGAATAAATATGTTGGTACCACATGATGATGCGCTGCTATATTCCAGTTTCCCTGCTAAAGTCATAGAAAACCGTTATAGTAATTTACAATATTACTGAAGCAAGTTTCCCGAATGACCTAATGAGTTTGTACAGTTTTTCAATATTATCAGTATGTTTCGAATTACTAATTTTGACTTTTCTTTATGTTTTATGACTAAAATAGTCTAAATGGACTAATTTCGGAAAAGCCTGTGTGTATGTGAATGTCTGTGAACAAAATTTCAGGTGAACGATCAAATTTGAAATCGGCTAAAAACTCGAGCTGGGGTGATCCGTGAACATAAATGAATATATGAAACAAAACTCTGAAAATAAACCTTAGACATTTCCCCCTGCTTCCGGTGGCCATTTCTTGTATAATTGTTTTCCATGGTATTGAGGGTTCTCAGGTGTCCCTCTCTTTATTGTTCATTGCTTCATTTTTATTTTTTACTTTGTAAACAATATTTAATTTTGTTTAATTTATATTAGGATCCTCAGATGTTGCGATGTAACATATGAAGTAGAACTCTTATTCAATATTGTCAGTACGAAAATTATTAATTTTCATACAGAATTTTATGCTAAATTATTGTCGAGTCATTGTTTGATGCATGGTACGTGAAAGCATGTATACCAACATTCAGGATATATGCAGTCACAGTTAAATTTTTACATTGCTGTTTTTTTTTTATTAGTACTTGGTAATTGTAATTTTTTGTTCATGCAACTAGGAGAAGAACGCTATAGACGATTTACTCTAGGAGATACTAGTGGCAGAAAATAAACTATATTTAGTAGGGAATCTGTTTGAATAACATTTGTTTTTACTTTAGGTTTTACTATTTATACCTTAAAAGTACATTAACAATCACGTTATTTACAGAAATGACTGAAAACGTGTAACTTTCAGCTGATCAAACAATAACAAAAATCAGTTATTAACCTACTAACTCGAATATATATATATATTTATATAAATATATATATATATATATATATATATATATATATATATATATATATTTATATAAATATATATATATATATATATATATATATATATATATATATATATATATATATTTATATAAATATATACATGACTAATCCTGATTATTACTTTATCATGCGTATTATGAATACTTTATGTTGCAAAAAAATAGATTTTAGTGGAAATATTCCTTTTTAAGTTCACTGAACTTCGAAATTCCATTGTTTTTTGAAAAGAAATCCTACTTTGGTCCACTCATACCCCCATAGAAAAAAAGTAACAGGGCGAGCGCGGTGGCCACGGAATTGCCTCGCGTAAGGAAATTACACAAGTCCTTTTCATTTTTTATCTGGGGGTATCTCAATCCCGACTAAATAATAATAATATAAATAATAATAATGTAATGTAAAGTAATAAATAGGATTAGTACATTTTTTCAAATATTAACAAAGTGATAGTATAAAAAAAATAACAAATATAACATACCCCATACGTATAATTCCGTTCGGTCTGCACCGCGTCTATTAGCATCATCACATCCCGGTAGCTCTCCTCCATCGCGCACAGAAATCACCAACAGTTAATTATAATAATCACGTTAATGTTACTTGTTGCGAATTGCGAAGGCAACCACCAGGAACGCACATGAGAACAACGCGAGAATCGCGTGCACATCGCGTTAAATATGTCTCGTCAGGACGTTAAGCAAAATAAAAACAACAGTTTTTTTTTTCTCTCGAATCTAAAACGAGTTCTCTGCGCAGCAACCCTGATGCTAATTAAAAGACGTAAAAAAGTTCACATATTGCCAATTCAGTGCGTAAAACAGAACACACTACGATTATAAATTAATGCGACTGGTTTTGTTTACGACAACAAATACGGTAGATCCATCTTTACCAGTAATAAATACAAAATATATAATATAATATAATATAAATTGATTATTAGAGTTTAATTTTCGATAATTACTTCCTGTTTGTATTTTTGTTTGTTTATGTATTATTTTGTCATGTTACCTCGTTGAAATAATTTGGGAAATTAATTCAAGTGAGTTGCTATTTTGCCCTCTGAATGTAGACTTTATTTCATGAATACTTTTTGGGATATTATCGACGATTTTAAGTGGCATTTTGAGACGTTTAGGTATTTATTAAATCTCAGTAATAGAATTCGTCTGATCCCAGTTTATCACAAAATTAGTTAAAGGTGGGATCCTGTATATTGTGAGTACAGCCCCCGCCACTAGGCTGTGTGCATACAAAATGCATGATGTACTATTGTTTGTTTATTTTTGTAAATTAATGACGTTTTAATAAGATAAAAATCAAGACACATAACTTTTCTTTAAATACTTTTTGTTCAAAAAATCGTAATAAATTTAATTTTTGAAATTATAAGTAAGTGTTAATATAGTACAGTTTGAAGATGATTTATCTTCAAAATGAGGCATTGTTTATTTATTTTTGTCAATTAATGACGTTTTAATGAGAGATATCTCAAAACACATAACTTTTCATTAAATACTTTTTGTTCAAAAATCGTAATAAAATTAATTTTTGAAATTATAACTAAGTTTTGATATAGTACAGTTTGAAGATGATTTATCTTCAAAATGAGGCATTGTTTCTTTATTTTTGTCAAATAATGGCGTTTTAATGAGAAAAAAATTCAAGACATAACTTTTCTATAAAAACTTTTTGTTAAAAAAATCGTAATAATTATAATTTTTGAAATTATAAGTAAGTGTTGATATAGTACGGTTTGAAGATGATTTATTTTCAAATTGAGGCAGAGTTTGTTTGTTTTTGTTAATTAATGACGTTTTAATGAGAAAAAAAATCAAGACACATAACTTTTCGATAAATACTTTTTGTTCATAAAATCGTAATAAATTTAATTTTTGAAATTATAAGTAAGTATTGGCATAGTACTGTTTGAAGATGATTTATCTTCAAAATGACATATAATTTGTTTATTTTTGTCAATTAATGACGTTTTAATGAGAGAAAATTCAAGACACGTAACTTTTCTATAAATAATTTTTGTTCAAAAAAACTTAAAAAAATTTAATTTTTGAAATTATAAGTATGTGTTGATATAGTACGGTTTGAAGATGATTTATCTTAAAAATGAGGCATTGTTTCTTTATTTTTGTCAATTAATGACGTTTTAATGTAAAAAAATTCAAGACATAACTTTTCGATAAATACTTTTTGTTCAAAAAAGCGTAATAAATTTAATTTTTGAAATTATAAGTATATCTTCATATAGTACAGTTTGAAGATGATTTATCTTCAAAATGAGGCATTGCCTGTTTATTTTTGTCAATTAATGACGTTTTAATGAGAGATATCTCAAGACACATAACTTTTCTATAAATACTTTTTGTTCAGAAAAAAACGTAATAAATTTAATTTTTGAAATTATAGGTATGTGCTGATATAGTATGGTTTGAAGATGATTTATCTTCAAAATGAGACATAGTCTGTTTATTTATGTCAGTTAATGACGTTTTAATGAGAAAAATTTCAAGACACATAACTTTTCGATAAATACTTTTTGTTCATAAAATCGTAATAAATTTAATTTATGAAATTATAAGTAACTATTGGTATAGTACGGTTTGAAGATGATTTATCTTCAAAATTAATCATAATTTGTTTATTTTTGTCTATTAATGATGTTTTAATGAGAAACAAATTAAGACACATAACTTTTCTTTAAATACTTTTTGTTCAAAAAATCGTAATAAATTTAATTTTTGAAGTTATAAGTAAGTGTTGATACCGTATGGTTTGGAAATGATTAATCTTCAAAATGAGTTATTGTTTTTTTATCTATGTCAATTAATTACGTTTTAATGAGAGAAATTTCAAGACACGTAACTTTTCTATAAATACTTTTTGTTCAAAAAATCTTAAAAAATTTAATTTTTGCAATTATAAGTAAGTGTTGATATAGTACAGTTTGAAGATGATTTATCTTCAAAATTTGGCATTGTTTGTTTATTTTTGTCAATTATTGACGTTTCAATGAGAGAAAACTCAAAGACACATAACTTTTCGATAAATACTTTTTGTTCAAAAAATCGTAATAAATTTAATTTTTGTAATTATAAGTAATTGTTGATATTGAATGGTTTATAAATGATGTATCTTCAAAATGAGGTACCGTGTGTTTATTTTTGTCAATTAATGACGTTTTAATAAGAAAAAATTCAAGGCACATAACTTTTCGATAAATACTTTTTGTTTAAAACATCGTAATAAATTTAATTTTTGAAATTATAAGTATGTGTGGATATAGTACAGTTTGAAGATAATTTATCTTCAAAATAAGCCATAGTTTATTTATTTTTGTCAATTAATGACGTTTTAATGAGAAACAATTCAAGACACATAATTTTTCGACAAGTATTTTTTGTTTAAAAAATCGTAATAAATTTAATTTTTGAAATTATAAGTAATTGTTGATATTGAACGGTTTGAAAATAATATATCTTCAAAATTAGGTACCGTTTTTTTATTTTTTTTCAATTAATGACGTTTTAATGAGAAAAAAATCAAGACACATAACTTTTTTTTAAATACATTCTTTCAAAAAATCGTAATAAATTTAATTTTTGAAATTATAAGTATGTGTTGATATAGTACAGTTTGAAGATAATTTATCTTCAAAATGAACCATAGTTTATTTATTTTTGTTAATTAATGACGTTTTAATGAGAAAAAATTCAAGACACATAACTTTTCAATAAATACTTTTTGTTTAAAAAATCGTAATAAATTTAATTTTTGAAATTATAAGTATGTGTTAGTGTAAGTATTTTTTGTTTAAAAAATCGTAATAAATTTAATTTTTGAAATTATAAGTAATTGTTGATATTGAACGGTTTGAAAATAATATATCTTCAAAATTAGGTACCGTTTTTTTATTTTTTTTCAATTAATAACGTTTTAATGAGAAAAAAATCAAGACACAACTTTTTTTTTAAATACATTCTGTTCAAAAAATCGTAATAAATTTAATTTTTGAAATTATAAGTATGTGTTGATATAGTACAGTTTGAAGATAATTTATCTTCAAAATGAGCCATAGTTTATTTATTTTTGTTAATTAATGACGTTTTAATGAGAAAAAATTCAAGACACATAACTTTTCAATAAATACTTTTTGTTTAAAAAATCGTAATAAATTTAATTTTTGAAATTATAAGTATGTGTTAGTGTAAGTATTTTTTGTTTAAAAAATCGTAATAAATTTAATTTTTGAAATTATAAGTAATTGTTGATATTGAACGGTTTGAAAATAATATATCTTCAAAATTAGGTACCGTTTTTTTATTTTTTTTCAATTAATAACGTTTTAATGAGAAAAAAATCAAGACACAACTTTTTTTTTAAATACATTCTGTTCAAAAAATCGTAATAAATTTAATTTTTGAAATTATAAGTATGTGTTGATATAGTACAGTTTGAAGATAATTTATCTTCAAAATGAGCCATAGTTTATTTATTTTTGTTAATTAATGACGTTTTAATGAGAAAAAATTCAAGACACATAACTTATCGATAAATACTTTTTATTTAAAAAATCGTAATAAATTTAATTTTTTAAATTATAAGTATGTGTTGATATAGTACAGTTTGAAGATAATTTATCTTCAAAATGAGCGATAGCTTATTTATTTTTGTCAATTAATGACGTTTTAATGAGAAAAAAATCAAGACACAACTTTTCGATAAATATTTTTTGTTCAAAAAATCGTAATAAATTTAATTTTTGAAATTATAAGTAATTGTTGATATTGAACGGTTTGAAAATGATATATCTTCAAAATGAGGTACCGTTTGTTTATTTTTGTCAATTAATGACGTTTTAATGAGAAAAAAATCAAGACACATAACTTTTCTTTAAATACTTTCTGTTAAAAAAATCATAATAAATTTAATTTTTGAAATTATAATTATAAGTTGATATAGTACAGTTTGAAGATAATTTATCTTCAAAATGAGCCATAGTTTATTTATTTTTATTAATTAATGACGTTTTAATGAGAAAAAATTCAAGACACATAACTTTTCAATAAATACTTTTTGTTTATAAAATCGTAATAAATTTAATTTTTGAAATTATAAGTAACTGTTGATATTGAACAGTTTGAAAATGATATATCTTCAAAATGAGGTACAGTGTGTTTATTTTTGTCAATTAATGACGTTTTAATGAGAAAAAATTCAAGACACATAACTTTTCGATAAATACTTTTTGTTCATAAAATCGTAATAAATTTAATTTTTGAAATTATAAGTAATCGCCATTATTGAACGGTTTGAAAATGATATATTTTCAAAATGAGGTACAGTTTGTTTATTTTTGTCAATTAATGACGTTTTAAAGAGAAAAAAACAAGACACATAACTTTTCTTTAATTACTTTCTGTTCAAAAAATCGTAATAAATTAAATTTTTGAAATTATAAGTATGTGTTGATATAGTACAGTTTGAAGATAATTTATCTTCAAAATGAGCCATAGTTTATTTATTTTGTTAATTAATGACGTTTTAATGAGAAAAAATTCAAGACACATAACTTTTCAATAAATACTTTTTGTTTAAAAAATCGTAATAAATTTAATTTTTGAAATTATAAGTATGTGTTGATATAGTACAGTTTGAAGATAATTTATCTTCAAAATAAGCCATAGTTTATTTATTTTTGTCAATTAATGACGTTTTAATGAGAAAAAATTCAAGACACATAACTTTTCAATAAATACTTTTTGTTTAAAAAATCGTAATAAATTTAATTTTTGAAATTATAAGTATGTGTTGATATAGTACAGTTTGAAGATAATTTATCTTCAAAATAAGCCATAGTTTATTTATTTTTGTCAATTAATGACGTTTTAATGAGAAAAAATTCAAGACACATAATGTTTCGATAAGTACTTTTTGTTTAAAAAATCGTAATAAATTTAATTTTTGAAATTATAAGTAATTGTTGATATTGAACGGTTTGAAAATGATTTATCTTCAAAATGAGGTATCGTTTGTTTATTTTTTTCAATTAATGACGTTTTAATGAGAAAAAATTCAAGACACATAACTTTTCTTTAAATACTTTTGTACAATTTAATTTTTGAAATTATAAGTATGTTACTATAGTACAGTTTGAAGATAATTTATCTTCAAAATGAGCCATAGTTTATTTATTTTTGTCAATTAATGACGTTTTAATGAGAAAAAATTCAAGATACAGCTTTTCGATAAATACTTTTTGTTTAAAAAAATTGTAATAAATTTAATTTTTGAAATTATAAGTAATCGTCGATATTGAACGGTTTGAAAATGATATATCTTCAAAATGAGGTACCGTTTGTTTATTTTTTTCAATTAATGACGTTTTAATAAGAAAAAATTCAAGACACATGACTTTTCTTTAAATACTTTTTGTTCAACAAATCGTAATAAATATAATTTTTGAATTTATAAGTATGTGTTAATATAGTATGGTTTGAAAAGGATTTATCTTCAAAATGAGGCATCACTTGTTTATTTTCTTCAATTATTGACGTTTTAATGAGACAAAATTAAAGAAACATAATGTTTTGATAAATACTGCTTGTTCAAAAAATCGTTGTAAATTTAATTTTTTTAATTATAAGTAACTATTGATATAGTACGGTTTGAAAATGATTTATCTTCAAAATTAAGCATCATTCTTTATTTTGGTCTTAATGAGGAAAAATTATACACGAATTATGCAATAGTATTTTGTTTTTGCTATTTTTAAAGCACATTTTGTCTACTTTTATATAAAAAAAAACTTGTATCGTCATAGTGCTATCAGTCGTGGGGCTTTTCTGTCTGCAAACAGAGAAGCTCAGAGGAGTTAAATTGCCTATTTTCACTGTTTTCAGAATTTTTTGTGTGTAGTTAACGTAAATGCTTTAAGGTAAAACACCGTAACTTGACAGAAACTCTATGAAAAACAACGAAAGGTATTTCGCGAAAATTCGCCTCGATAGGATATGTATATGTATATATATATATATATATATATATATATATATATATATATATATATATATATATATATAAACATAATGCTAGTAATTTAATAATTTATTATATAACTGAAATTTAATAAAACAATAATTTTAATTAAATACAAGATATGGACACCTAAATTTTCCATAATATCACATTAACAAAAACGTTTTACGCATATGCAAATTAATATGCTTTCCTAGAGAGCGATTATACTTTTTCAATTAACTATAATTCGTCGCTTTTTGCATTACGCCGAGATAGACCGCTTTCAAGGAAATCATCTTAATTTGCATATACGAAAAACGTTTTTGTTGTGACGTGTAAATGACAATCATAAACGGCTACTTTTGCGACACCGCGTTCCCGGAAATCCAAAGCTTGAGTAGCAATAAATAACATTTTTGACAAGCCACATCCGCAAAACAAACCTAAATATGGGAAAAAAGTTTTTAAAAAAATTTGTTTATTCGTACATCCTATTCTATTCAAACTGATCATGTTTGACCAACTGGTAATTTACATCTACTTGCTTACAACTAAATTTAATTTACAAGAGCTCGCTGATTGACGTTTAGAAGTTTTCTGTGCTTCTGCGAAGTATACAGTCCGCTCGCCTTGCTCTGTTTTGTTACACTCACTGCACTAACTTGAGTGTTTTCGTATTAATCCTTCCAAATATGCGTTGTGTTGTCTACGTTGTGTTGTCTACGTTGAGGTGTCTATGAAGACGGTCTTCGTGCTTTTCAGCTATTCGTTTGATTTACTCCTTTATAAAGGGGACCTTCAGATCTTTATGTACGTCCATATTTCACATATACCATGGGGTGTCACATTTCTGTATTCAAAAAAGGTGATTAAAAATAAAGTACATAGGAATAATCCTTCTAAGTGACGTGGGTGTCCCCCGGCAATGGCTTATACGGCGTTTGAATAACGAGTGATTAACACCTAGTTATTAGAGTAATCTGTTTTTATACAAACCCATCCTATGCTGAACAAAAATAATAACGCATCCAAGAAGCTACTAAACTTAAAAAGGACGACTAGACAGAGTTTTAAGAACCGGCGACCGCAATATGGAAGCATATAATTCTAATAACCTTGAGCACAACACAACCCTAGGTAGGTTTTGGTAGCCCAGATCGCTTGTGGTCAGTTTGGCCTGACTTTTATGTCGTTTTCTGTTATATAATAACAGGGCAAGTGCTACGTTAGCGACGGGGCCAACGGCTTTCGAAGTACCATCGAGCGCAGATGTTTCAACTTTTATACATTTCATGTTCCAAAATTTATTATCCTACTTTGTTGCTTGTGTCATTTTCGTTGTTCGTCCTGTCCTGTTCTGTGTATTCATATATTCTGTTAATTTGTATTTGTGCAGATCGTTACTCTTTATTTTTATTTTTATGCATTTTTTGTTTCTTGCTCTAGCTGTTGGCATTGTGTATTGGGGGATGTGTGTATTTCTTGATCGGCATGCCAAATAAAGGTCTCTTCTTATCCGTCCTGTGTTCCAAAGCTACGCAGAAAAACTCGAAGGTGGAGAGCCAGTTATAGGATTGTAAAAAATACAGTAAAGTTGGTAAAGTCCTGGTTTCATATGAGAGCGGTCGCTTAAAAGCGGCCGCTTTTAACGTCATCACCAAACGCGTATATAATTTCATAACTCACAATTTTTCATCTTAATTCATTGCGTTATTGCAATTCGTTTATATTCACTTTCAATTATTTTTGTGACCTTAAAATGACGTCGCTTTTAAGCGACGGCTGTCCTAGGAAACCAGGGCTTAATTACTACAATCTTTGTATAATAAGGCATAATCTTTTTGGGTCTATATATACTTATTAAATACAAATAATATAGAGAATAAGGAAATTGAACAAAAATATATTTAAGGTCGTTCGCTTCCATGCATGGATGCGTCTTCATTTGGCATTCGTATAATTATACAGTCAGGATCAAATTCTAAACAAGAATGCAATATAACTGGTTTCCAAAAGGATTTCGGTTACGTAGTCTTCAAATTTGCTATATAAGTTATATAAGTAAATAAGTTAATAAAAATTTATTTATTACATTAATAAAGTATTGGATGCGGTTGTTATAATTTACGTCATTTCTAATCATAATTGTAATTTACTGATCCCTGTCTGTTTTTTTCTTTCTAGTTAATTGAGCGACGGCGGCAAGATGGATGATATTTTGAGCACTATTAATGGAACCGAGTCCGACAAAGGCTACTACCACTATCTATTTTATGAGCTTGCAGGTAAACATTAAAATAACCCAGTGTAAGGTCACATCCTGATTTTATAACAACAACAACGAAAACAACATACAAAATCGTGTAGATTCAGATTGCATAATATCCTTGTTACAATATTGTAATCTTACCGTATTATAATTTTAAAACCATTAAAAAAAACAGGTTCAGCTTTGCCATGTTTATATGAATAGAAATCGCGTATTCGGATAGAAGTGATGATTTTTCCCACTTAGAATAAAATAATTTTTTTTTATATGTTTTTATTATATATATATATATATATATATATATATATATTTTTGTTGTTACTATATTAATTAAATACAATAAAGTCATAATTAAAGAATTGTGGTGAGAAAATTGTTTTAGAAATTTACAAGAAAATTTCCAACTTTAACCTGCTTGCTGCTCTTTATCGTATTAAGATATCAATCCAAATCGTTCAACATTGTATAGCTGCTTGTATTAGCAGTATTAGCTACAAATACCTTTTAATATATCGTGTATATTGCAAAGAGTGCGGCTCTGAGGTTAAAAATTGTGGTCAGAAAACTGTTTTTGAAATTTGCAAGAAAAGTTCCAACTTTAATCTGCCTGTTGCTCTTTATCGGATTAAGATACGAATCCAAATCCTTCAACATTGTATAACTGCTTATATTAACTATAAATTCTTCTCAATATCTTGTTAGTGTTGCAACTAGTGCGACTCTGAGGTTGAAAATTGTGATTAGAAAACTGGTTTTGAATTTTTTAAAGAAACTTCCAACTTTAATCTGCCCGTTGCTCTTTATCTGATTAAGATATTAATCCAAATCCTTCAACATTGTATAGCTGCTTGTATTAACTATAAATTCTCCTCAATATCTCGTTTTTGTTGCAACTAGTGCGACTCTGAGGTTGAAAATTGTAATTACAAAACTATTTTTGAAATTTTTTAAAGAAACTTCCAACTTTAATAACTACTTTGTATTAACTATAAATTCTCCTCGATATCTCGTTTTTGTTGCAACTAGTGCGACTCTGAGTTTGAAAATTGTGATTACAAAACTATTTTTGAATTTTTTTAAAGAAACTTCCAACTTTAACCTGCCTGTTGCTCTTTATCGGATTAAGATATCAATCCAAATCCTTAAACATTGTATAGCTGCTTATATTAACTATAAATTCTCCTCAATATCTCGTTTGTGTTGCAACTAGTGCGACTCTGAGGTTGAAAATTGTGATTACAAAACTATTTTTGAAATTTTTAAAGAAACTTCCAACTTTAACCTGCCTGTTGCTCTTTATCGGATTAAGATATCAATCCAAATCCTTAAACATTGTATAGCTGCTTATATTAACTATAAATTCTCCTCAACATCTCGTTTGTGTTGCAACTAGTGCGACTCTGAGGTTGAAAATTGTGATTACAAAACTATGTTTGAATTTTTTTAAAGAAACTTCCAACTTTAACCTGCCTGTTGCTCTTTATCGGATCAAGATATCAATCCAAATCCTTAAACATTGTATAGCTGCTTATATTAACTATAAATTCTCCTCCAATTTCCAACTTTAACCTGCCTGTTGCTCTTTATCGGATTAAGATTTCAATCCAAATCCTTAAACATTGTATAGCTGCTTGTATTAACCATAAATTCTCCTCGATATCTCGTTTTTGTTGCAACTAATGCGACTCTGAGTTTGAAAATTGTGATTACAAAACTATGTTTGAATTTTTTTAAAGAAACTTCCAACTTTAACCTGCCTGTTGCTCTTTATCGGATCAAGATATCAATCCAAATCCTTCAACATTGTATAACTGCTTATATTAACTATAAATTCTCCTCAATATCTCGTTTGTGTTGCAACTAGTGCGACTCTGAGGTTGAAAATTGTGATTACAAAACTATGTTTGAATTGTTTTAAAGAAACTTCCAACTTTAACCTGCCTGTTGCTCTTTATCGGATCAAGATATCAATCCAAATCCTTAAACATTGTATAGCTGCTTATATTAACTATAAATTCTCCTCAACATCTCGTTTGTGTTGCAACTAGTGCGACTCTGAGGTTGAAAATTGTGATTACAAAACTATGTTTGAATTTTTTTAAAGAAACTTCCAAATTTAACCTGCCTGCTGCTCTTTATCGGATTAAGATATCAATCCAAATCTTTAAACATTGTATAGCTGCTGGTATTAACTACAAATACACCTCAATATATTGTTTGTATTTCAAATATTGCGGGTCTGAGGTAACTTGCCCATCAAGAGACAATTGGGTCACCCGATAAAATTCTACAGGGTGTTATGTAAATATAAAATATTCGAACTCTTGCTAGATTCACTCACCTCTGTCATCATTTAACCTCGAATTACATTAACACTACTGTATATGTAAATATGAAATCAAACATCCTTACATGGCGTAAAATGTGCATTAGCTGATTGGTTTACAACAATCGACGACATTTTCCTAGAAACTATAGATGCATTAACAACAGTAATATTGGTTTAATTACCTAGAAACTTAAAGCTAGGCAATTAAACCAATATTACTGTTGTTAATGCATCAACCAACCAGAAACCAGGTTTTAAATGTACAACCACTGGTCTCTGATTGTCTGTCCCATGAACGCCGGGCTTTAGTCTGTTTTGTTTAGAAATATATTACACTATTTTTGCAGACCCGAGAACAAACGACTGGTTTCTAGTAGCCTCACCTCTACCAGGACTCTCCGTATGCATGGCATATCTCTATTTCGTCCTCAGCTGGGGCCCCAGCTTTATGAAGGATCGCAAGCCATACGACCTCAAGAAAACGCTTATCGTTTATAATTTTATACAAGTATTAGTTAGTTTATATATATTTTATCAGGTGAGTACTGGGTGGGTTTATTAGTTATGTCATTCATCAACTGTCCGTATCATCTCTTCATCTAAAGCAATGAGAAGAATGCAGGGATGTCAGTTTTAACTTATTCTAACTATAATCTAATATAATTGGGAAACAGCGAGGGCAGTAAAAAACTCCTTTTTTAATATATCAATATATTTCGCTCGTTAAATTTCGAGCATCATCAGGATAATTAAACAGAGTTAATCAACAAGGAAACTGGAACATAACATAATTTACAACATTTTTTTTAATTTAGATTTGGCGCTTATTTGACAAGATAATAACCGCGAATTTGTTATTATCTTGTCAAATAAGCGCCAAATATAAATTTAAAAAAAAATGTTGTAAATTATGTTATGTTCCAGTTTCCTTGTTGATTAACTCTGTTTAATTATCCTGATGATGATCGAAATTTAACGAGCGAAATATATTGATATATTAAAAAAGGAGTTTTTTATAATTTCGTTAGAAATTAATAATTGGTATAGATATACAGGGTTTTCTACTAGATTCAACAGATGTTCACTAGATTTACTTACGATTCAAGTTTTTTTTTTTAGGGTTTGGTTTTAGCATGGTGGGACCGCTACAGTTGGACATGCGAGCCAGTAGACTTCTCCAACTCAGATCATGCACTCACAGTACGTACCCTATATGCTCTGTGAATAATAATTAACCACGACATCTCTTCAATAGGTTGCAGGTATGGTGTACTACTATTTCCTTGCGAAAATATCCGAACTGCTGGACACAGTTTTCTTTGTGCTGCGCAAGAAAAACAATCAAGTGTCGTTCCTGCACCTCTACCACCATACAGTCATGCCTATGATTAGTTGGGGATGCGTCAAATATTTCCCCGGCGGGCATGGCACGTTTATCGGCTTCATAAATTCGTTTGTGCACATTGTGATGTACACTTACTATTTATTAGCCGCCTTCGGGCCCTCGCTGCAGAAGTATTTGTGGTGGAAGAAGTACATCACGACGTTACAGTTGGTAAGAGTTTAGACAAGATGTTTGACTTAATGGTTTTTGGTGCAAACTAACGTGAATCTATAAGGTATGCGGGAATTAACGAAAAGTTTCTTTAGTTTATTCATAATAGTATGGTGTATTTTATCGTCATATAGGTATCATATTTTTAGTTTTATCTTTACTTTCTCATTTTAATTTATTTATACAATTCTGTTTTAATAATAGTTTCATCCATACATAGATATATTTTTCTAAAAACAATAATAATAAAAATAATAGTAATAATCAAAAATAATGTCCCATTTTTTACCATAGGGAGGGAGATATGTTGTGTCCCAACAATCATCACCATCCTTAGCGCATTCTTATTCCAATAAGAGTGTTATTCCATGGAAAAACTATGCGAATAAAGGTGGGGTGGTCGGGCGGTCCCCACCAATCAAACTATACCCGTCCACTATTTCAAGCGACTTGAACTATGCATTACATTATTTTTCACATATATTTTTTTTAATTAGTTTTAAATTAATAAATGACATTAATTTAATAATAGAAAATAACGGATAATAGTGTAGTGCATAGTTCAAGTCGTTTGAAATAGTGGACGGGGCACAGTTTGGTTGGTGGGGGACCCCCGCCCACCCCACCTTCGCTCGCATACTTTTTTCAATGGATACAGATGTTTTATATTGTTTCAACTATTCCAAGAAGAGTGTCATCCTATGGAAATACTATGCGAGCCAAGGTGGGGTGGGCGGGTGGCCCCTACCAACCAAACTATACCCGTCCACTATTTCAAGCGACTTGAACTATGCACTACACTATTATCCGTTATTTTCTTTGATTAAATTTATATCATTTATTAATTTAAGACTAATCAAAAAAATATATGTGTAAAATAATGTAATGCATAGTTCAAGTCGCTTGAAATAGTGGATGGGTATAGTTTGGTTGGTGGGGGCCACCCACCGACCTCACCTTCGCTCGCATTGTTTTTTCATTGGATATTCATCTTTTATATTGTTTAAACTATTCCAAGAAGAGTGTCATCTTATGGAAAAACTATGCGAGCATAGGTGGGGTGGGCGGGCGGCCCCTACCAACCAAACTATGCCCGTCCACTATTTCAAACGACTTGAACTATGCATTACATAATTTTTCAGATATATTTTTTTTATTAGTCTTAAATTGATAAATAACATTAATTTAATCAAAGAAAATAACGCATAATAGTGTAGTGTATAGTTCAAGTCGTTTGAAATAGTGGACGGGTATAGATTGGTTGGTAGGGGACGCCCGCCCACCCCACCTATGCTCGCATAGTTTTTTCATAAGATGACACTCTTCTTGGAATAGTTTAAACAATATAAAAGATGAATATCCAATGAAAAAACAATTCGAGCGAAGGTGAGGTGGGTGGGTGGCCCCCACCAACCAAACTATACCCATCCACTATTTCAAGCGACTTGAACTATGCATTACATTATTTTTCACATATATTTTTCTGATTAGTCTTAAATTAATAAATGATATAAATTTAATCAAAGAAAATAACGGATAATAGTGTAGTGCATAGTTCAAGTCATTTGAAATAGTGGACGGGTATAGTTTGGTTGGTAGGGGCCGCCCGCCCACCCCACCTATGCTCGCATAGTTTTTCCATAAGATGACACCCTTCTTGGAATAGTTTAAACAATATAAAAGATGAATATCCAATAGGAGTCTTAATAGAGAACAAAATAGATAGGTATCCATCTCAATAGAAGAACTCCTTTAGTGAGATTATTAAACATTTTTAATATGTTTAAAATTGGCCAGCTTCTAATGATTATTTGTATGCTTTATTATAACTTGTTTATAATCACTATATACATTGTGATTACCCGTATTTTATAATAATAATAATATAATAATTTCTGATGTCGTAGGATAAAAACATACATTATATCAGAAATATCATTAGAATTTCAGGCTGAATATTATTTTTCCTGACAGATGACAGATGACAGATGATAGATGACAGATGACTTTTGTCATTTGTCATTTCGGGACTAAGATAGAATAAAGAATACATAGTGCCTAATATTGATTACTTTCCACCTGTCCATCTCGTCCAGCAACTCTCCCAGCTCATGTTTTTATTGCTGTATACTAACCCCACTCAATAGTTTGTTATCCCATGAAAAAACATCGGGTTTCCGAATTACATTGACATTTATCATTTGTTTGGCACATTTTGATACATATTGACACATTTTAACATATTTTGACACATTATTTTGACACATTTTTATATATTTTGATAGATTTTGACACATTTTGACACATTTTTATTAATTTTTATTTATTTTCACACATTTTGACAGGTTTTGACACATTATTTTGACACATTTTTATATATTTTGATAGATTTTGACACAATTTATATATTTTGACACATTTTGACACATTTTGACACGTTTTGACACATTTTTATATATTTTGACACATTTTTATATATTTAGACACAGTTTTATACATTTTGACACGTTTTGACACATTTTTAAATATTTTGACACATTTCCTAACAGATTTTTTCACATCTTCCCATTTTTTTCCACATTTTCTCATTTTATAGCCGTTTTTTCATGGGATAACACATCTTTTTGGAAATGTTTACTATACGAAAAAGAACTATGCACCATACTGTTACTGCAAATAAATCATAAATCAATGAAATTAATTGAATCATAGAAAGTTATAGGTAACTGTGTAGTTCAAGCATAGCATAGTTCAAGTCAACTGTAATAGTGTACGGGCATAGTTTGGTTGTCCTTCTATTCATGTCTATCCATGTCTACTTTTTCTATTATTAACTTAATTTCCCTCAATGACTCTCTATTCCATCCTCGCACTGTCTTCCCATCACATTTCCTTCCCATCCTCGATTCTTTCTTCGCTCCATGTATCACCTAGTGCCATCTTGCCAGCAGATTGCTTTTCACTCGCCCACACTCTTCTTTTTTCATCCATGTCTTCAGCAAACCCAATATACCCTTCGTGTTTACATGTGATGACAGATGACAGATGACAGATGACAGATGACAGATGACAGATGACAGATGACAGATGACAGATGACAGATGACAGATGACAGATGACAGATGACAGATGACAGATGACAGATGACAGATGACAGATGACAGATGACAGATGACAGATGACAGATGACAGATGACAGATGACAGATGACAGATGACAGATGACAGATGACAGATGACAGATGACTGATGACAGATGACAGATGACAGATGACAGATGACAGATGACAGATGACAGATGACAGATGACAGATGACAGATGACAGATGACAGATGACAGATGACAGATGACAGATGACAGATGACAGATGACAGATGACAGATGACAGATGACAGATGACAGATGACAGATGACAGATGACAGATGACAGATGTCCGATGACAAATGACAAATGACAAATGACAAATGACAAATGACAAATGACAAATGACAAATGACAAATGACAAATGACAAATGACAAATGACAAATGACAAATGACAAATGACAGATGACAGATGACAGATGACAGATGACAGATGGCAGATGACAGATGACAGATGACAGATGACAGATGACAGATTTTATTCTACCAGCTTTAGTAGAAAATCTCAACTCTCAGCAACTTGGTGTTCTAACTCGTTTACTTGCTTTCAATCGAATCTCAATATAGTAATTGGTGGAGGTGCTAATTGTTTGGCAGTGCTCAATTTAAACCTGTACCCCATTTTACAATTTAGACACAGTTCTGTATCGCGTTCCTCCACTCGATGCAGCTGCTCTACAACGATTGCGGCTACCCGCGTTGGTCCACGGTGTTTACCCTGCCAAACGCTATATTCTTCTACTACCTATTCAACGACTTCTACCAAAAAGCGTATTCCAAAGATGAGAAGCCGCCGAAATCGGTGGCGCAAGTGGAAGTGGCCAAGCAGGGCGAAGGATTCAGCACAAAGGCCCTGGCCAGTGGCGGGTTTGAATTCAATGAGGCATCCCACAAAAAACGACAATGAGAGGGATATATTTAGTTAGGATAAGTAATAGTGTCGAGTTTAACTTTTGTACATTCTTCTATTTTTAATACAATTTTACCTGATTAGTGTTGAATAAATTAGAATTATTATTACAACGATGTATTTTTTTTATAGAAGATTCTAGTTCACACGCGGCGCTACATGGCACCCTTTAGTTATCTATAATAAATTGAATAATATATAACAATTTTGTTTTTAGGTTCTATACTTACTCGATTTTTATAGTAGTATGTATTCTAGCTCGATTGAGCATAATACTTAAAAACAATACATACTACTTTTATTAGAAGTATTGTTGGGCGAGTAATAGTCTAGTATGCACAGCATTGGCACCTCCTCCTCATCCATATCATTCTTGTTGTCCTGACAGGTGACAGGTGACAGGTGACAGGTGACAGGTGAAAAGTGACAGGTGACAGGTGACAGGTGATAGCTTACAGCTGACAGGTGACAGGTGACAGGTGTTAGTCCTTGTCTCTTGCCTCGTCCTGTTTGTATTATCTGTGTCCTGTTTAGTTCCTGCATCATGGCGGGTTTAGGTTTACATTGAGTATTTCTTGTTGCGTCACGTTTTAAATAAATAAAAAAAAACTTAATAGGATTACCACCCGTAACGCTTTTCCGTCGTCAAATATAGAAGTTTACTCCGCCTTCAAAGAGAAAAGTTTACTCACTAGGTATGTACCTACTTCATATACAACCTCTGAAAAACTCTGAAAGGTTGTTACACTAAATTTCGCAGACAGTGGGGTTAGAACTCTTGTTATCCATTGATCAGTACGAGGCGGACTATTCAAACTATTCTATTATTATAATTGATAAAAATGATATTTTTAAATATTAAGGCATTACAACTCACCGTTATATAACTTCTGTTTGAAAATCATTCAGTAGGTAGGAAAAATATTTATTAATAATTTATCAACTAACAATTACAAATAAAATTAAACAGAAAGTGTCGTCGGTAATTGAACATAGCTAGCTACTAATTATCGTCCTGCCATTGAACAGTACTGGATGTGAATGAATTTCCTCGTCAATTAAATAGCCTGAACATGCCAATTTATGATATCAATAAGTATACGAAATCGCATATACAGAATAAATTACTACTCGCACTTGACCTAAAGGGAGTAAAATTGCGTTCATGTAGTAGCGAATTATGAATTGCTAGATTCAACAGTGTTTATAATGGATATACCGATTTGAGGGTTTAATAAAAAGGCTGTGGAGGATCCTTTTTATTAAATGTACTCAAAACATATGAAATAAAAATCAATATACATTTATATGAAACTGCCCTAAAGTTGTTAGGACTAGAGTGGGAGACTATTACCTAGCCGTTCAGGGGTAATAGTAACTGAGTGACGATTTTACAAATATTAATCAATATATGCCACGCAATCAGCATGTTTTATTAATAATTCCCAAAAGCCTATTAATGCTCAAATATTCACACTCTGGTGGGACTCGAACCCACGTCTCCGGTTATCGCAGTGATCCCTCTACGAAGTACACCATAGAGGATTTAATGCCTAATGAATCACAACATTTGACTCTTAATATGACATTACAAAATGCTATTGACTATATCGCCCCGTGGTATGATTACTTACTACCAACTACACCACAGAGGGATATAGTCGATATCAAGATGTTCGTAATATCAAAACAAGTGTCAAGTATGTGTCTGATTCATTAGACATTACGAACACCTTGTGTGCTATCGACTATAATACTCCGTGGTGTATTTGGTAGCGCGACGTCCACGATAGCCGGAGTTGTGGGTTCAAGTCCCACCAGAGTTTGAATATTTGACAGTAGTTATGTTTTTGAGTTAATGAGACTAGTCTATCGCTATAAGGCACTTTACACTGTCAAGTGCTGGTTTCCTAGCAAGCGGTGTCAATAAAAACGGCCGTTTTTGACGTCATTTACACAATACAAGATACGTTTTAAGTACATGTAATTGAATAACTCACCAGATTCCAGTGTAATTCATGACATTTTCCCAAATACTTTGAAGTATACCGCTCTCTGGATTACCAGATTTATTTAAACATACGTAAAAGAAATATGTGACGTCAAAATGACGTGAAATACGGCCGCTTTTGTCGACACCGCTTCCTAGGAAACCAAGTCTCCAGTATTCTAAAATATTAGGAATAACAGTATGATTGACTGTGTTCCTAGTACTGTCAGTATTTGCTTCAATATTTATTAACAATTCAATTAGTGTGTAGTTTAGTTTGTGAAGATGAATTTGGCAGTTCGCTGATACAGTACTTATACGTATTAATAAGTAAAGGATACAGTGAACTGCCAAATTCACCTTTACAAACGTAACTACACACTAATTGATTTTGTTGCGTCTTTTAGTAGTAAATACTTATATTGGAATTTCAATGGTAACAATTGTTGTTGATCTGTGGAGCCATATATAGGTCACATTATTTTTCCTCCTATAACCCCAATAAAACTGAACATCATTTACAGGGCGATTAATCAATTTATTTTCATAACTAACTGGTAGGTGATGAGTTTTGTTTGGCAACATACAAACTGATATTAAATCCGCAAAACATATTTTCTCATTAAATTCATTCGTTTGCTGCATGAACGCAGTTTAATGCGGGTGCAAAATGAGGGTATATTTAATATGTACAACTGTTATTTTCTGATCTACTTTCTGAGAGGGGGTTGATATGTACAAAACCGTTGCAATCGCTGCGTTTGTTTTAGTTCAGTTTTAGCGCCTCCTTGACGATTTCCGTGGTCGTCTTCGTCTGCTCGCCGCGGGCGGGCTTCAAGTACGCTTTCCTGTAGAAGTTGCCGAAGAGGTAGAGGAAGATCACCACGTTGCCGACGAAGAAAAAGGTGAGCGCTTTCGGGAGCTTGCAGTCCATTGCGATAATCAACATTAGGTAGGCGAGCATTATGCAAAATTGACCCTGTAAATATTCAGAAGATTAATACCATTGTACATTTTTTAAAAATATATATTGCGGTAAATCAGTTGTTCCCTAATTTGCTCTTATAAGTTGCGCGATTGTAAAATAGTTGCAAGTGCAATTTTAAGTGACAATCTATTGCTGCAATCTGTTGCAAGTTGCGATATTGTGTGCTGACTTGCCCAATGTCAAGGTAAGCATTACAAATTGAGTTTCACAGTGAACAATAAACATGTTTTATTAACTTGCATATATTGTATGCCATTAGAAGACTTATTTTTTATTAAAAATAGAATAAATTATTCAAGTATTGAATTGAATCGGCATCTACTTTGTGATAATTCATTATAATAAATAAATAAAACGATTTTTTCTTTGTTTTTTATCACTTGTTTATTACTGTTTGCGAATATTTTATCGGATTAGCTTGATAATGGCTAGAGCGTAGCCGAAAATATTCGCAAACAGTAATAAACAAGTGATAAAAAAACAAAGAAAAAATCGTTTTAAAAACTTCTATCTTCATAGGGCTATTAGCCGTGAGGCTTTTCCGCCGGTCAAGGGAGAAGCTCAGAGGAGTTTAATCACCCGGTATTTACCTTAACTTCACAGAAAACCTCTGAAAAACTGTGAAAGGTGATTCGCGCAAATTCGTTCCCCGCTGGGGATCGAACTCAGGCTCCCCAATGCTCAGTACGAGACGGACGACGCCTCTAACCACTCGGCCACTGAGCTGGGTAAATCGTTTTATTTATTTAGAATAAATTATTATTTACATATAGTACAATATGTTTCCATCGCTAGGCTCGGTTGTATAGAGGCGAGTTAACTATAGTCCGTGATTGTTAGCTGTTGTATAAATTATTGTTAACTATCCATTTCATCTTAGTGTATATAGGGTGTTCCTAAAGTGTGGAATAAATTCGATACAACTTTTATTTATGGTTTTTGCAAAAATTTCTCGGACACGTCGACTTTTAATTTTTATTGTCAATTTTTAATAAATGTGTCATTTTTTTTCGACCATTTTTGAATGTGGAATAACGTCATCGACAATTTTTTTTAAGTGATAATCCTATTTTTCTGGGATCAGAGATGTATATTAAGATACAAGTTACATAAGGAAATTTCCGAGAAAAATCAGAGATGTATATTATGATATAGGTTTTTGGTGGAATTCTGTATGAGGGAGATGTTTGAATTGTATGTGTTGGCTAAACCTATTAAAGGTCTATTTTTAGAATTAATATATATAGATATATATATATATATATATATATATATATATATATATATATATATATATATTCCATCGAAATAATTTATATATTTCCTCACTGGAAATAAATCAAATAATTATATTGATAGCGTCAGTTTTAATCATACCGCACATAAATATTTTTCCTGTTATTCATATTTTTGATTTTTATTTCCAGTGAGGAAATATATAAATTATTTCGATGGAATATATATATATATATATATATATATATATATATATATATATATATATATATATTCCATCGAAATAATTTATATATTTCCTCACTGGAAATAAATTAAATAATTATATTAATAACATCAGTTTTAATTACACCGCACATAAATATTTTTCCTGTTATTCATAAATAACATTGATATTCTCCTATTGTGCATTTATTGACTATTTTAAATGAAATAATTATGTTATCATGCCACTCGATGCTACTCACATCAGTTATTTATTAAATATTTTCCGGTTATTAATTGTGATGGAGCTTAATTATGTAGTTCACTTTATTTCCATTGATTTGATGCCATTTGTATACAATTGCTGCCGTGCTCTAAATGCTAATTACAGAAAAATTGCAATTTCAAGTCCAGGTAGCAATTAATTAGCGATCTTCGTTTCATTGCAAACACATTAGTGTCATATTTATATCGCGGTAGAAGGTAATGTAAAACATCCGATGTGATTATAGTATACACGTTTATCGTGTCAATTTATTTTACAAAAAAAACTCTTATTTTTATAGGGCTATCACCCGTGAGGCTTTTTTTATTATTATTATACATAAAATTTTTATTTCTGTAATACATAAAATTCTCCCGGTAAAGGAAGAAGTTCAGTGGAGTTTAATCAGACGGTATTTACCTTAGCTTTACACAAAAACCTATGAAAAGTGATTCGCGAAAATTCGCCCCGATGGGGTTTGAACTCACGTTACCATTGGGTAACGTGAGTTCAAACCCGTCTCGTACTGAGAATTGTCTCAGTACGAGACGGATGGCACCTCTAACTACTATTAATAATATAACGAACGTAAGTACACGATGTTTAACCAGGTATAATGGCTAATATTAACGACCTCAGGGGTTCACTTCTGGTGAATACGGGAACTGGCAATCCCGAGGTGCCCTAGCTGGATCTGGCTCTTTCTTCAATTTGTCTTGGAACAGATCCCTCTATTTCATCTTCTTAACTAGTTTAGTTTTTCTTGATTCACGATTGTTTTTCTTCTTTCTTCCCCGTTTTTTCACGTTAAAGCATGTTCTGGCTATTTTCTATTTGAAATAATATAGTAGTTATTGTATTTGTTACAATTTGTAGTACAGAAAACGAATGTAGCAGTTCTTCTACTGGGCCTATCGACCTATCCATTGTCTGGAAAGTTTTAACCATGATGGCATATATAAGTGTGAATCCACCTCTTAGCAATCTACATATCTAGATTTGGAGGTGGATTCACACTTATATGTTTTACAAAATTGGATTTATGCTGATATTCCATATTGATTGGGCTGAAATACCACGGTCGATGGCCTCTTGTACATGTATGTATACATTTTTAATCGCTCATGCAAATGATGATATTTTAGATTTAAGTATGAATACTATAAAATCGAATTTTTTTTTCAACAAACGGTATATATGTCGCAATGTTTATGAATTAGTGTATAATATTTTAAACAATTTTTTTTTAAATTCCCTCTTTTTGAAACAGCTTTGAAAAAATTAATCAACATTATACGTAATTGCGGCCAAGTAAATTAAAATAGAAACTTTATGTTATGACCATACTGTTGCTAACAATAAACTGTAAGAAGTTTGAAAATGTATTGGGCATGCACTTGTACTTTTAGAGGCGTTTGAGTAATTTCAAAATATGGGAAACATTTACAAGCATGCTGAAAGTTTCGAATATCTACAATAATGAATTTTCAGTTTATATTTACAAATCATATTTCTGTGAAATGTAATTAAGCATTTTTTTCTGTGATTATTAATCTAATTTTAACTCTCAATTTGTCGCTCAGTGCCGATGCATTCGGTTCACCTCCCGGCTAGTTATTAAATAATTAAATTAATATTAAGTTCACTCCGGTGCTGCATCCAGCAACTGCTGGAGCCCTCTTATGTCCACGAACTGAACAAACTGGTTAATAATTATAATGAAGAAACAGAACTTTAACGGTTTCATTGAAGTTCTGTTTGTTCGTTATAATTATAAACCAGTTTCTTGAGTTCGTGGACATAAGAGGGCTCCAGCAGTTGCTGGATGCAGCACCGGAGTGAACTTATCCACCAACGTTCCCGCGGTGCGGCGTAAAGATCGTTTTATACAAGACAATTTCTTAGCTCAAAAGTTGTTCAAGAAATGAATTCATATATCCTCCTTCCATGCAATTTGTCCTTTGATTTGACAAATAGAACGCGTTAAATTTTTCCATTCGGTCTACTATCCAATTTAATATTTCAAATAATTTGCTGTATGATACAAGACAATTTAGATTGTCTCGCATCTAACTTTTGAGTCAAGAAATTATCTTGTCTAAAACGATCTTAATTTTGCATCTGAGCAGTAACCAATTGGAATAACATATTAAATCCAAAATTTGCAGAATTGTTTGTTTAACAATTACAAAAAAACTTCTATCTTTCTAGGGCTATCAGCCGTGAGGCCGGTCAAGGAACAAGCTCAACCGGTATTTCCATTAACTTCACAGAAAACCTCTGAAAAACTGCCCAAATGCGTCTCTATGGGGATCGAACTCAGGCTCCCCAATGCTCAGTACGAGATGGACGACGCCTCTGTTTTTTTAGTCCTTCAACTGTAGGGGTGTTTTTTCCCCTTAAGGGTCTGGTTTCGCTGTAGAATCCCACTGCACTGCGGCCAAGGTTGGCCTATTGTTCTCCCCCATAACTATTCCTCATTCATGAGCTCTGTATCTTCAATGAAGTGCAGAAGTCTCGTGAATGGGCGAGCTTGAAGCTCTTTTAGGTTCATTCGAGTTGAACTAAAGAGCTTTTTTCTGCCTGAGTTGAATGCCTCGCAGCTAGTTATTAGTTTCTTCTTCTTCCCCACAGCCTCTGCACGTTGGTGATTTGTCTATCCCTATAGTGTGCATGTGTTTATTTAATGTGCAGAAGTCCTACGACATTTCTTAATTGGTTCCTATTTAGTTTTAGGATTTCTTCCGTCGCCTCCATACTGGGAGCCTTAATGAACCTCTTCGAGTGTTTTATTCCAGTTTGGGCCTCCCAGTATCGGCTGTCGTGGTTTCTTTGATGCTTTCTCAAGCTATTCCTTGCGGTCCTATATGGTATCCCACAGGTTGGTTCGGGGCCAATGAATTTTAATTCGTTGGCCTCTTTTGCCAGTTTGTCCGCTTTTTCGTTGCCTTTGATTCTCTGATGTACCGGTGCTCACACAAGTATTACTTTGTTTCGGGCTCCCAGTATCATCAGGTCTTCAATGCATTCTATGACAACTCTAGAGTTATTCACGCTGGAGTCTCTTACCATAGTTTCTTTCCAATAGAATTTTAACGAAGCATTGAATTACGATAATTTCTGCTTGGAAGTCGGTATGCTCGCCAAGCTGGAGTCTTGTGCCTCCTGCCAAGTTCCGCATACACGTAGGAGTGTTATTAAATAGTATATGGTATAAGACTAATTAATTATTTAAACTAGTTTTAAAAAGCACAACATTTTGAAACTGGCACAGCGTGTTTAAAGATCAACAACAATGTTCTGATTTGGTATCTATGCATATATACGCCATGTGCTGAGTGATGTTAAATCATTTTGTGAAACTAGAAATATTAGTAACATAATAATCGTAACACAAATTAATTACCTAAGTATGATCTCTAGGGGACGCATTATAAAAGCAAACTTTAAAGAAGTTGCAAGAAACAAGAAATATTAATAACATAACAATTAAACTGAAAGTCATTTTTCTGCGAATACGAAAATAGATCGAAATGTACTGCGTAGATACTTTTTGTGTGTTTGCGAGCGAGCTCTTTAGCAAAAAAACTACTTTTATTATCAGCCTGCTCGAAGAGCGCGGTGAGTGCGGGGAGTACGACGAGTCAGTCGCGATACACACAGCCGCAGGTCCGTTTAAGTGCAGTGCAGTTTAATTAGTTACTAAGTTTTAGTTGTGCGTGTAATAAATATGAGTGATAAACCCTGTGAGGAATAAGGTAAGTCACACTTTGTATTAATTTGATGCCAATCGGAGTCGTTTTGTGGGATTTACATCCTTTTTTATACGAGCGATTTATTTGCGACGAAGATGATTTATCTCAATTGCATAATAGCTTCTGGTACATGCATTATTTGTTGTGTGGGGATTATTATTTGGATATTTATACACGTTATTAATTAGATAATTTGAGATCATTTTTTTTTCGGACGCTGTTCATCGTATTGAATTTTGCATTAATAAGGTTATGACTAATAAAAGTATATAGTCATCGCTGATTACATGCAGAATTTAATCTAAATATTATATTTTAGTATTTTTGTTTGTATTCTTGTAATAATTAATCATGAACAAATTATGACATACCAATTTTTTTTTTATCGATTTCATAGTAATATCAATGCATACCACATGTAGAAAAAAATTGTTTTCGATTTTATAGTGATAAAGTTATTACAGTTTTTTCAAAGTCGTTTCAACAAGAGAATTTTTTTTAGAAAACAATATAAATTTGTTAATAACATTATACTAATTCATAAAATCATAGTGACATATATACCGTTTGTTGAAAAAACAAATTTCCGATTTTATAATATTCATACTTAAATCTAAATAATCAACATTTGCTGTATGAGCAATTAAAAATGTATGTGATGCAATTTCTTTGTTTTTATGACTCAATATTGTTTGTAATATAAATATAATAATGCTATAAAGATAGATTTTTTACTATCTTTATAATCATAATCATAATCATAATCGTTTATTGGTGTTATCACTGTTACAGTTTACACAAATCAATACATCACATCCTTAAACTTTAGCTTAAACTCTATCTTTATAAATATCACATCGAGGGCTTTTTCCGTGGCAAAGAGAGAACCTCTGAGGACTGTAATCACCTGGTATATACCTTAATACACAGAAAACCTCTTAAAAACTGTGAAAGGTAATTGGCTACATTTTACTTACAACTAGGTTTGAAATCCGCAATGATCAGTACGAGCGAACGAATTTTCTTAACACTAGGTAACTAAACAGATATTTACTGTTCTCTTTTCCCAAAAAGTTTGATTTTATTTAGTTTTGTATGGTTAAAATACTTTATCCTTTCTTCAAACTTGTAATTAGCTATTTAAAATTCTTACCAATTGGATCCATGTCATATATTTCTTCCACCAGAGGTATTTTTGGTACTTTGGTCCCAGTGCCGCAATCAGGTAATAAAAGTACATGATCACGTGGACAAAGGAGTTGAGAAAACCAATGAGAACGCCTTGTTCACCTATAAAATTAAAATCATAAATATACATATTTTTTCAAATATTTTATTCTCAAAAATCACAAAAATCCAGGAAAGGTCTAATAGCCTAATACATGGTTTTTACTATAGTTAAAAATTAATTACCTGGTAAAAACTTGAGGTAAGCCCATGAGAAAAACATCATTATGGAATGATGATACACGTGCAGAAATGTCACCTGAGACTGCTTCTTCCGCAGCACGAAGAACACGGTGTCCAGCAACTCGATTATCTTCGACATAAAATACCACCAAGCAGCATCCGTTACCTAAAGACATTTATTAAAAAAAAACATATAACACAATAATAATCTTCATTTATCTGGTGGCTATTTACATTCATTGCATATGTCACTAAAGAGTATTCAACTACTATTTTACAAATTTTAAATTCATGTTAAAAATTATTTATATACAGTAACGTTATTTATTATTATTTATTACTATTTATTACTATTTATTACTATTTATTATTATTTATTATTATTTATTATTATTTATTACTATTTATTACTATTTATTACTATTTCACAAACATAATTATATTATGTACAACATACAAGCGTGTATACATGATGCTATGATTGGTACAAGTTTTTTTGAATTGAAATATACAGGGTGTCCCTAAAGTATGCGAATGACCATACTATAGGGACATTAGTGAAATTTATTTTAAAAAGTCAAGCAATTGTTTATTGCAGAAAACTCTAAGACAATCAGTAATAACTAAAAATATAATATATTTTTTAATTTTAATAGTTGTTTATACAGAGTGTCCCTAAAGTATGGAATAAATTCGATAAGACAATATATTGAAACAAAAGTTGATCAAGATATTAGTCCATCTCTATTGTGTGTAAAGTATCATACAGCAACTTGTATGAAATATTGAATTGGTTTGTAGATTGAATGGAAAAATATCATAAGAGAAATACGCAAGAAAAACAAGATAATTTTTTAATGAAATTTGTACTGTACAAGTCAATTATGTAGTTTTTCGGTCTCTTATACACACATCATTATTTTCTTCTCAAAATTTGATATTTTGTTCTTTTTAGTTGAAAAAAAAAACACAAAGCAGAAAATCCAAATTAACCCAACTATAAAAGCATTAATAAATTTTTTTGGAGCATAAAATGGCTCATTAAGCATTAGTGAAATTGATTTTAAAAAAGTCAATAAAATAATTATATTATTAGCAATTTAATAATTTCAAATATAAAAATTGAAAACAGAAAATATAATTTCTGTTGTCTGTAAGTATTGTGTAATTCAGGAAAACACTCTGTATAATTAAATGACCATAGATACTTTTTATATCATTATTTGTAAAACACGAATTTTTTTTTTTGAAAATGGACAAAGAAATTTAATAATTTCAAATATTAAAATTGAATAATAAAATAGAATTTCTATTATTTGTAAGTATTGTGTAATTCAGGAAACCCACTGTATAATTAAAAGACTATAGGTATTTTTTATATCATTATTTGTAAAACACGATTTTTTTTGACAATGGACAAAGAAATTTAATAAATTCAAATATAAAAATTTAAACAGAAAATAGAATTTCTATCTGTAAGTATTGTGTAATTCAGGAAAACACCCTGTATAATTAAAAGACTATACATATTTCGTATATCATTATTTGTATAACACGAATGTTTTTTTGAAAATGGACATAGAAATTTAATAATTTCAAATATTAAAATTGAATCATAAAATAGAATTTCTGTTATTTGTAAGTATTGTGTAATTCAGGAAAACACCCTGTATAATTAAAGGACTATAGATATTTTTTATATCATTATTTGTAAAACACGAATGTTTTTTTGACAATAGACAAAGAAATTTAATAATTTCAAATATAAAAATTGAAAACAGAAAATATAATTTCTGTTATCTGTAAGTATTGTGTAATGCGGAAAAACATCCTGTATAATTAAAGGACTATACATATTTTGTATATCATTATTTGTATAACACGAATGTTTTTTTGAAAATGGACATAGAAATTTAATAATTTCAAATATTAAAATTGAATCATAAAATAGAATTTCTGTTATTTGTAAGTATTGTGTAATTCAGGAAAACACCCTGTATAATTAAAGGACTATAGATATTTTTCATATCATTATTTGTAAAACATGAATGTTTTTTTTTGACAATAGACAAAGAAATTTAATAATTTCAAATATCAAAATTGAACAGAAAATAGAATTTCTGTCATCTGTATGTATTGTGTAACTCAGGAAAACACCCTGTATAATTAAAGGACTATAGATACTTTTTATATCATTATTTGTAAAACATGAATGTTTTTTTGACAGAGGACAAAGAAATTTAATAATTCCTAATATAAAAATTGAAACTTACAATAGAATTTCTGTCATCTATAAGTATTGTGTAATTCAGGAAATCACCCTGTATAATTAAAGGACTATACATATTTTTTATATCATTATTTCTAAAAAACGAATGTTTATTTGAAAATGGACAAAGAAATTTAATAATTTCAAATATAAAAATTGAACAGAAAATAGGAGGACAAAGAAATTTAATAATTTCTAATATAAAAATTGAAACTTACAATAGAATTTCTGTCATCTATAAGTATTGTGTAATTCAGGAAATCACCCTGTATAATTAAAGGACTATACCTATTTTTTATATCATTATTTCTAAAAAACGAATGTATATTTGAAAATGGACAAAGAAATTTAATAATTTCTAATATAAAAATTGAACAGAAAATAGAATTTCTGTCATCTGTATGTAATATGTAATTCAGGAAATCACCCTGTATAATTAAAGGACTATACATACTTTTTATATCATTATTTGTAAAACATGAATGTTTTTTTGACAGAGGACAAAGAAATTTAATAATTTCTAATATAAAAATTGAAACTTACAATAGAATTTCTGTCATCTGTAAGTATTGTATAATTCAGGAAATCACCCTGTATAATTAAAGGACTATACATATTTTTTATATCATTATTTATAAAACAATAATGTTTTTTGACAGAGGACAAAGAAATTTAATAATTTCTAATATAAAAATTGAAACTTACAATAGAATTTCTGTCATCTGTAAGTATTGTATAATTCAGGAAATCACCCTGTATAATTAAAGGACTATACATATTTTTTATATCATTATTTATAAAACAATAATGTTTTTTTGACAGAGGACAAAGAAATTTAATAATTTCTAATATAAAAATTGAAACTTACAATAGAATTTCTGTCATCTGTAAGTATTGTATAATTCAGGAAATCACCCTGTATAATTAAAGGACTATACATATTTTTTATATCATTATTTCTAAAAAACGAATGTTCATTTGAAAATGGACAAAGAAATTTAATAATTTCTAATATAAAAATTGAACAGAAAATAGAATTTCTGTCATCTGTATGTAATATGTAATTCAGGAAATCACCCTGTATAATTAAAGGACTATACATACTTTTTATATCATTATTTGTAAAACATGAATGTTTTTTTGACAGAGGACAAAGAAATTTAATAATTTCTAATATAAAAATTAAAACTTACAATAGAATTCCTGTCATCTATAAGTATTGTGTAATTCAGGAAATCACCCTGTATAATTAAAGGACTACACATATTTTTTATATCATTATTTCTAAAAAACGAATGTTTATTTGAAAATGGACAAAGAAATTTAATAATTTCAAATATAAAAATTGAACAGAAAATGGAATTTCTGTCGTCTGTAAGTAATGTGTAATACAGGAATGCACCCTGTATAATTAAAGGACTATACATATTTTTTATATCATTATTTATAAAACAATAATGTTTTTTTGACAGAGGACAAAGAAATTTAATAATTTCTAATATAAAAATTGAAACTTACAATAGAATTTCTGTCATCTGTAAGTATTGTATAATTCAGGAAATCACCCTGTATAATTAAAGGACTATACATATTTTTTATATCATTATTTCTAAAAAACTAATGTTCATTTGAAAATGGACAAAGAAATTTAATAATTTCTAATATAAAAATTGAAACTTACAATAGAATTTCTGTCATCTGTAAGTATTGTATAATTCAGGAAATCACCCTGTATAATTAAAGGACTATACATATTTTTTATATCATTATTTATAAAACAATAATGTTTTTTTGACAGAGGACAAAAAAATTTAATAATTTCTAATATAAAAATTGAAACTTACAATAGAATTTCTGTCATCTATAAGTATTGTGTAATTCAGGAAATCACCCTGTATAATTAAAGGACTATACCTATTTTTTATATCATTATTTCTAAAAAACGAATGTATATTTGAAAATGGACAAAGAAATTTAATAATTTCTAATATAAAAATTGAACAGAAAATAGAATTTCTGTCATCTGTATGTAATATGTAATTCAGGAAATCACCCTGTATAATTAAAGGACTATACATACTTTTTATATCATTATTTGTAAAACATGAATGTTTTTTTGACAGAGGACAAAGAAATTTAATGATTTCTAATATAAGAATTGAAACTTACAATAGAATTTCTGTCATCTGTAAGTATTGTATAATTCAGGAAATCACCCTGTATAATTAAAGGACTATACATATTTTTTATATCATTATTTCTAAAAAACGAATGTTTATTTGAAAATGGACAAAGAAATTTAATAATTTCAAATATAAAAATTGAACAGAAAATGGAATTTCTGTCGTCTGTAAGTAATGTGTAATACAGGAATTCACCCTGTATAATTAAAGGACTATACATATTTTTTATATCATTATTTATAAAACAATAATGTTTTTTTGACAGAGGACAAAGAAATTTAATAATTTCTAATATAAAAATTGAAACTTACAATAGAATTTCTGTCATCTGTAAGTATTGTATAATTCAGGAAATCACCCTGTATAATTAAAGGACTATACATATTTTTTATATAATTATTTCTAAAAAACTAATGTTCATTTGAAAATGGACAAAGAAATTTAATAATTTCTAATATAAAAATTGAAACTTACAATAGAATATCTGTCATCTATAAGTATTGTGTAATTCAGGAAATCACCCTGTATAATTAAAGGACTATACATGTTTTTTATATTATTATTTGTAAAACACAAATGTTTTTTTTTTTGACAATTGACAAAGCAATTTAATAATTTCAAATATAAAAATTGAAACAGAAAATAGAATTTCTGTCATTTGTAAGTACTGTGTAATTCAGGAAAACACCCTGTATATTTAAAGCACTATAGACATTTTTTATATCAATAATTTTAACAGTGTAAATAGTTTAATTGGGAATTATTATATACACCTTAAAACTGTTAAAGTTAGTACATAAGTAACTAAATAATAATCAAAATAGATAATAAATAACTATTGAATACACCCCGATATATAAAATAGGCAATGAATAGTGAATTACCACGAAGCCATTTACCATATTCCTGAGTGGATTGTATGCATTGGGGTCCGCACAACTCGTCGTAAAAATATACTCCAGCCCATCCTTAACGTCGAAAGCCTTACAACACAGCCACAGGCTAAAAAGCACTTGGTACAAGTTGTATCCGATCAGAACGTTCTTGAGTTCAAACGGCTGCCGGTTCTCCATCCATTGCGGGCCTAATTTCAGCACAAAGTACAAGTAGAAGGCGAGCAGGATTAAAACGGGAACAGGACTGCCCATCAGTGGCCATGAGTCTACCACTGGATCTGAAAATAGTTGTTAGAGGTTTTTACTTTCCAAATTTAATAGAACATATGCTGATAGAAGAATGTTATTCTGTATATATGATTTTTTTTCTTCTTCAAAAAATCGTATTATTATAATTTTGTACAGTGCGACATAGTGCAGTAGTACCGGTTTCAAATGCCGTCCCAAAAACGTTAACGGTTTTCTACGAATTAGTAGGTAAACAGCTGATTTTTGTTACTGTTTGATCAGCTGATTGCATTTAAATTACACGATTTCAGTCACTTCTAGAACAATGTGTTATTGCGAATGTACTTTTAAGGTATAAATATATATATATATATATATATATATATATATATATATGATGAAAAAACATAAGTTATGCAAACAGATTCCCTACTAAATGTAGTTCATTTTCTGCCACCAGATAGAGTATCAGCCAGTTGCCAACCGTACTCCTTTTGGAAGGACAATCCTACTTTTGGCTATAATATGTCCTCCCTCTTGCCATAATGTCCTCTTTTTTTCATTTATTATTATTTATTTCGTATTTGGAATATTTGGTGTATGGGAATTAATCATTATTTATTTAATTAAATTAAATTAAATTAAAACAATTTTGATGAAATAAAAAAAATATTTCACCACCCGTAACCTAATTTAAACCGCTTCGTTGATCCGTCCTCCTTTCGAAACAAGAATAGTTGGTAACCCTAGTTACTGTTGGGATACAATTTACTATACTTTTAAAAAACTGAGGGATGTGATACGGTGTTAGTTGTACACCGTAGGAGGAAAGTTTAACGCCACATCAAATAGCAATGTACACTCGTATGGTAATAACCGTTTAACTTTCCTCCTAGAGGGTTAGTTGTACTATTTTTGTATATAACCACTCGAGATATTGTGTGAATTCATCCTCACTAGCTGAGCTACAATGATGAAATCTAATAAGATCGAAATCTAGATATGTAGATTGCTAAGAGGTGGATTCACACTTATATATATTTTAACTGAAGGATGATTTTCTAATAAAAACTTGAAAACACATACACTAACACTGAAGAACAAAAGGGGCTAACTTTTGTGATCATAAAATCTACTTTTTATTTTAAAAATGTGTCGCGAGTTATTGTGATTAGTGCTCTTCTTCTAATTCGGATTCGCGATCGACCAGTGGATCCCGATTTGTTGACCACCATTGCTATAGAAGGACCAGCAGATCGATAGCCAGTTAAAAATTATAACAAATAAAATTATCTACTATAGAGCCTTTTTAACATATAAAACATATTTTTTATGTTACCACAATCAGGGACGATTTAAGGTCATTGAAAATTAATTACATATAAAATGCACTGGCAGTTGTTTCTAGTTACATATTATTTCCTACTACTATTGTTTATTTAGCATAAATACTATACATAGAAAGTATCATATCAATTTGTTTACTATTTACAAATTAAATCATGTTTAGTTTAAGTAGATCGTGCAGGATGAGCGCTTCCTTGCACCGTGTAAATTTGCAATGCAAACCGAGTAAAATCAATCGATTACTTGAGCTCGATTAACATGAGTTCGTAATTAAATGGCGGTAGTGAATTTAATGGTTTTAAATTATGTCAGGCTAGGTTTGAGTAGTGCTGGCCAATTAATGAGTGGCAAATATATGAAAGGGGTTGGGTGAAAGTATGGATATCAAGTTTCTTTGCAGAAATAGTTATGTGTCGTATATTAAAAATAAACACGTTTGATTTAGAAGTTTTTTTTTAGTTTGATTATATGGCATTTAAATTTTATTGGAATAGTCTTATTGCAATTATTAACGATATTATTTCCTACGACCGCGTTATGAAATGTTTGTTATTTAAATATTAAACTATAATTATTATACAGTAAAATTTTTATTTCGAAATAGAAATTGCATTCAATGCTATTTTATTTAAATTAGAGGTAATTAGATCTCAAATTATCACACCCGGGGGGAACTCTATGCACATAGACGATACAAAAATGACTGATATTTGAAATGATTTTGTCGGAAATTTCCTTATGTAACCTTTATCATAATATAAATCTCTTGATATTTCTCGGAAATTTCCTCATGTAACCTATTTCTTAATATACATCTCTGATCGCAGAAAAATAATCCCTATCAGAATCCGTAATAAAAAATAGGGTTGTCATTTAACAAAATTGTCAATGACATCATTTCACATTCAAAAATTGTCAATATATATATATGTTGACCTTTTCTACTACAGTGTGATGTAAAGGTTTTCAGTTCTTTTGCTTTCTTCAATTTTTTTATAGAAAGATTCAAATCAATCCTAGACACATATAAATATATGAGTCTAGGATTAATTTGAATCTTTCTATGAAAAAATAAGTTTTTGATTTGTGCCACTTATCTATCAAAAATCTAGCTGAAATTGTCCATATCAGTCCTATAGACAATTTCAGCCAAAAACATTCGCAGCATCATTTGCTTTGATATTCTGAAATGCTTTATGCTTTATAAACATTATAATTCCCAAACTGTGTTGAAGAAACAGTGTTTGTTGATACTTATTTCAATTACAATTTACAACTATTGAGTACTATACAGATATAATAATTACCTTTTTTTGAAATTAATAATTCATTGTAGTTCTCCACCATAAGATGCATCAGTGATGCCATCTCAAAGAACCTGAAACAAAAACATCAAAATATGTAATCATACTTATTGCAATTATTAACGATATTATTTCTTACGACCGCGTTATACAATATATTTCCTATATAAATATTATACTATAATTATTATATAGTAAAGTTTGATTCCGAAATAGAAATTGCTTTGAAATATCACCAATCACTTAAAAATACATAAAAATAAAAATACAAATAGAAATAAAAGTAACACTCCGCAAAAATTACATCATATATAACCTCGCCACTTTCGTCTCTCACATCAGCCTCCTGCAGATGTTCACGCCTTCCCCATCCTCGCTTAACCTTTCATTCTTCTTTCATTAGATCCTATATTATATGAAGCAGGAAAATTTCATGAAATATAAAATTAATGGTACTGTTTGGTGAAGTTTAATAGCCTGACAAAATAGCTAGTACACTAAAGCCTTTATTTTTGGGTGAAAATTATCAAAAAAGACTTGTCTTGAACCCAATTAAATATAGAATGTAAAATAATATTAAAAATTTAAATTTCTTAAATATTTGATTTTTTAATCATTTTTTTATAACTCAGTCGATTAATTTAAAACAGCTCGTGCAATAAAAACCTTCCTGCAGACTTTATTTTCAATTGAAAAGTATTAAAAAATAGCCTAGTTTGTGCTTAATTAAATATAGAATGTAAAATAATATCATTAATTTTAATTTCTTAAATTTTTGAATTTTTATCATTTTTTAAAACTCGGTCGATTAATTTAAAACAGTTCGTACAATAAAAACCTTCCTGCAGACTTTATTTTTCACTGAAAATTATCAAAAAATAGCTTGTTTTGAGCCTAATTAAATATAGAATGTAAACTAATATCATAAATTTAAATTTCATTCATTTTTGATTTTTTATCATTTTTTATAACTAAGTGGTTTAATTTCAAACAGCTCCTGCAATAAAAACCTTCCTGCAGATTTTATCTTTCGAATGAGAATTAACAAAAAATAGCTTATTTTAAGCCTAAATAAATATAGAATGTAAAATAATATCATAAATTTTAATTTCTGAATTATTTGAATTTTTATATTTTTTTATAACTCAGTCAATTAATTTAAAACAGCACGTGCAACATAAACCTTATAGCAGACTTTATTTTCGACTGAAAATTACCAACGAAATAGCTTAGTTTGATCCCAATTAAATATAGAATGCAAGATAATATCATAAATTTAAATGACTTAAATCTTTAATTTTTTATTATTTTTGATAACTCAGTCGATTAATTTAACACAGCTCGTGCAATAAAAACCTTCCTGCAGATTTTATTTTCGACTGAAAAGTATTAAAAAATAGCTTAGGTTGAGCTTAATTAAATATAGAATGTAAAATAATATCATAAATTTAAATTTCTTAAATTTTTGAATTTTTTTTCATTTTTTATAACTCGGTCGATTAATTTATAACAGTTCATACAATAAAAACCTTCCTGCAGACTTTAGTTTTCACTGAAAATTATCAAAAAATAGCTTGTTTTAAGCCTAATTAAATAGAATGTAAAGTAATATCATAAATTAAAATTTCTTAAATCTTTAATTTTTTTATCAGTTTTTATAACTAAGTCGATTAATTTCAAACAGCTCCAGCAATAAAAACCCTGCTGCAGACTTTTTCTTTGAGTGAAAATTATCATAAAATAGCTTAATACATTAAATATTGAATGTAAAGTAATATCATAAATTTTAATTTCTTAAATCTTTAATTTTTTTATCATTTTTTATAACTATGTCGATTAATTTCAAACAGCTGCTGCAATAAAAACCTTCCTGCAGACTCTATCTTTAAGTGAAAATTATCAAAAGATAGCTCATTTTGAGCTTAAATAAATATAGGTTGTAAAATAATATCATGAATTTTAATTTCTGAAATCTTTGAATTTTTATAATTTTTTATAACTGAGTCAATTAATTTAAAACAGCTAGTGCAAAAAAAACCTTCCTGCAGGCTTTATTTTTGAGAGAAAATTATCAAGAAATAGCTTGTTTTGAGCCTAATTAAATATCGAATGTAATGCAATATCATAAATTTAAATGACTAAAATCTTTAATTTTTTATTATTTTTTATAACTCAGTTGATTAATTTAAAACAACTCGTGCAATAAAAACCTTCCTGCAGACTTTATCTTTGAGTGAAAATTAAAAAAAAATAGCTTATTTTGAGCTTAAATAAGTATATAATGTAAAATATATATATATATAAACAATCTTTATTGGGCTATCGACCCTTCCCGGGGCTTTCCGCCTGTGTGTACATTTTAGTTATATAGTGAAACAAATATTCTCTAAAAAGTTACAAAATAAACATAAATAAAATAGTATCAAATAAGTAAAAAAAAATAAATAATAATAAAATTAAAATTAAAATCTGTGTGAATGTAGAATGTAAAATAATATCATAAATTAAAATTTATTAAATTTTTAATTTTTTTATCAGTTTTTATAACTAAGTGGTTTAATTTCAAACAGCTCCTGCAATAAAAACCTTCCTGCAGATTTTATCTTTGAGTGAAAATTATCAAAAAAATAGCTTATTTTAAGCCTAAATAAATATAGAATCTAAAATAATATCATAAATTTTAATTTCTAAAATCCTTGAATTTTTATAATTTTTTATAACTCAGTCAATTAATTTAAAACAGCTAGTGCAATAAAAACCTTCCTGCGGGCTTTATTTTTGAGCGAAAATTATCAACAAATAGCTTGTTTTGAGCCTAATTAAATATAGAATGTAAAGTTATATCATAAATTAATATTTCTTAAATCTTGAATTTTTTATCATTTTTTATAACTAAGTCGATTAATTTCAAACAGCTCCTGCAATAAAAACCTTCCTACAGACTTTATCTTTGAGTGAACATTATCAAAAAATGGCTTATTTTGAGCCTAAATAAACATAAAATGTAAAATAATATCATAAATTTTAATTTCTGAAATCTTTGAATTTTTATAATTTTTTATAACTCAGTCAATTAATTTAAAACAGCTAGTGCAATAAAAACCTTCCTGCAGGCTTTATTTTTGAGCGAAAATTATCAACAAATAGCTTGTTTTGAGCCTAATTAAATATAGAATGTAAAGTTATATCATAAATTAATATTTCTTAAATCTTGAATTTTTTATCATTTTTTATAACTAAGTCGATTAATTTCAAACAGCTCCTGCAATAAAAACCTTCCTACAGACTTTATCTTTGAGTGAACATTATCAAAAAATGGCTTATTTTGAGCCTAAATAAATATAAAATGTAAAATAATATCATAAATTTTAATTTCTGAAATCTTTGAATTTTTATAATTTTTTATAACTCAGTCAATTAATTTAAAACAGCTAGTGCAATAAAAACCTTCCTGCAGGCTTTATTTTTGAGCGAAAATTATCAACAAATAGCTTGTTTTGAGCGTAATTAAATATAGAATGTAAAGTAATATTGTAAATTAAAGTTTCTTAAATCTTTAATTTTTTATCATGTTTTATAACTCAGTCGACTAATTTAAAACAGCTCGTGTAATAAAAACCTTCCTGCAGACTTTATTTTTGACTAAAAATGATCAAATAATAGCTCTTTTTAAGCCTAATTAAATATAGATTGTAAAATAATATCTTAAATTTAAATTTCTTTAATGTTTAATTTTTTCTCATTTTTTGTACTCAGTCGATTAATTTAAAACTGCTCGCGCAATAAAAACCTTCCTGTAGAATTTATTTTTTACTGAAAATTATCAAAAATAGCTTATTTTGAGCCCAATTAAATGTAGAAAATAAAATAATACCATACATTTTAATTTCTTAAATTTTTGAATGTTTATCTTTTTTTATATCTCAGTCGATTAATTTATAACAGTTCGTACAATGAAAATCTTCCTGCAGACTTTATTTTTTAGTAAAAACTATCAAAAATAGCTTATTTTGAGCCTTATTAAAAATAGAATGTAAAATAATAATATAAATTTAAATTTCTTAAATCATTAATTTTTTTAAATTTTGTATATCTAAATCGTTTAATTTAAAACAGCTCGTGCACTAAAAATCTTCATGCAGACTTCATTTTTGACCGAAAGTTATTAAAAAATAGCTTATTTTGAGTCTAATTAAATATAGAATATAAAATGATATCATAAATTTAAATTTCTTAAATCTTTGAATTTTTATCATTCTTTATAACTCAGTCGATTAATTTAAACCAGCTTGTGCAATAAAAACCTTCCTGCAGATTTTACTTTTATCTGAAAATTAACAAAAATTTTCTCATTTTGAGCCTAATTAAATATAAAATGTAAAATGATATCGTAAATTTATTTTTTTTTAATCGCTAATTTTTGATAATTTTTTATATTTTAGTCGCTTAATTTAAAACATTAAGAAGAAGAAGAAGAAGAAGAATTTAAAACAGCTCGTGCAATAAAAAACTTCCTGCAGACTTTGTTTTTGACTGAAAATTATCAAAAAATAGTTTATTTGGAGACTAATTAAAAATAAAATGTAAAATAATATCATAAATTTAAATTTCTTAATTCTTTAATTTTTTATAAGTAAGTCGAATAATTTAAACCAGCTCGTGCAGTAAAAACTTTCCTGCAGACTTTATTTTAGATTGAAATTTATCAAAAACTAGCTTATTTTAAGACTAATTAAATACAAAATAATATTATACATTTAAATTTATTATACCTTTTTTATCATTTTTTATAATTCAATTGATTAATATAAAACAGCTCGTGCAATAAAAACCTTCCTGCAGACTTTATTTTTGAGTCAAAATTATCAAAAACTAGCTTATTTTGAGCCTAATTAAATATAGAATCTAAAATAACATCATAAATATAAATTTCTTAAATCTTTAATTTTTTATCATTTTTTATAACTCAGTCGATTAATTTAAAACAATTAGAAATGATATATTGCTCGGGTAATAACGAAATGGAGAAGCAATAGTTGTACACAAAAACGTCAAACAGTCCTTAACCAACTTCATACCTGTCTCATATAGAGTCAACTTGTTAAGAGTAAACAACGCACGAGGATTGCTTAATATAATCCAGGCATATACCCCTACAACTGATAAGAACGATAACACTAAACATAAACACAAACAAACAAAAACACAAAAACAAACACAAACACAAACACAAACACAAACACAAACACAAACACAAACACAAACACAAACACAAACACAAACACAAACACAAACACAAACACAAACACAAACACAAACACAAACACAAACACAAACACAAACACAAACACAAACACAAACACAAACACAAACACAAACACAAACACAAACACAAACACAAACACAAACACAAACACAAACACAAACACAAACACAAACACAAACACAAACACAAACACAAACACAAACACAAACACAAACACAAACACAAACACAAACACAAACACAAACACAAACACAAACACAAACACAAACACAAACACAAACACAAACACAAAGCCGAATACGAATCAACCGAAGCTATAGAGTACTAGTGGACATTCGTGAAATATCTATGAAGATTAAGCAGCGGATGTAAAGATTGGACATACAAGCATTAAGTATACCATGTATACCATGTATACCATGTTTCTTTTGTTATGTATGCATGCTGTTAATACATAACGAAAGAAACATGGCGACTAATCCGCCGAAGAAATTATGCCAAACAAAACAAACAAACAACAGCAAAATTACAAGCCATATATATATATATATATATATATATATATATATTTCAGACTACTACAGCAGAATAATCTGGGGGTAAAGCAAAGCTTCCGAAGCGACCCAACTCCATGTGCCGCTTCGAAAGCTGTGCTTTACCTCCCAGATTATTCTGCTGTAGTAGTCTCAAATATATATATATATATATATATATATATATATATATATATATATATATATATGTATATTATTAGAGACAACTAATAATTTGTATTTCGCTTGTAATTTTTGTAAACCTCGCAAGCGTAATAGAAACGGTAACGCCGAAACCCTATATGCAATAGCAAAAGAAGTTGACAAACATAGGTCTAGTTATAACAGACGATGTCGAGATCATGCAGTGATAGAAGGTACACTACACAGAAGTACTGAACATAAATTGGGCACTAACCTCAGAATAACAACCAGGAAACACCCTGGCTTAAACTTAAAGACCAACACAGCAAGCTTTGATGAAATAAAGCTAGCGAAAAGCATCTAAAAAGCACAAAGCATCTAGAGCTGACAATGTAAACGCAGAGCTAGTGAAGGCGGACGCCAATTTAGCCGCACAAATGCTACTCCCCATCCTCAACCGAATATTAGAACAAGAAAAATACCAGCAGAATAGAAAAAGGATATAATAGTAAAAATGCCAAAGGAAAACAACAAGTCCATATGCATCTGGCGAGGCGTAATGCTCCTACCAATAAAGTGATCGCGAGAATACAACTCCTCCACATGCAGGACCGCGGCTTCCTGTATGCGGAGGAGTTGTGTATAAAGGATATTAAGATCACAACAAACATTTTTTATTGATACCATGTAGATTCCGTGTAGAACAAATCAACACACTGATAATCATAATTGAAGAATCAAGTGAACTTTTACCGTCAGTTCATCGATTTCATCAGTGTTTGACAGTGTGAATCAAGAATTTATGTATGCAGGAAGTTTCCACAGAAAATATCCAATAATAGAGATATACCATCACTTCAACTGTAAATTGAAACACAAAAACTGGTTATCCGAGCAGATTAATATGAGCGTGGGGGTACTACAAGGATGCAATCTATCCCTCTTTGATTTTCATTATTTTACATGACCCAGTACTCAAGAAATGTCTAAACACATCAAACGACATAGCGTGGGGAATCAATAAAAGACTTGAGGATCTGGACTTTGCAGATGAACTAGTATTCCTAGCACATTCGCTAAGTGACCTGCAGTCAAGAACAGATAGAGGAGGCTTCTTCTAAAGAAGGCCTGTGGAATTAGTACCTTGTTTCAGGCTTTATTTATTATTTCTTAAGTCGTGCTACTATGTGTCTTAGGAAGAGTTATAACTAAACTATTCTTAAGAGACAGAGATAGAATAAAAGAAGTAATCGTAAATGTCCATTAGTGGATATACAATGAAAGAAGAAGTAATTATAAACGCCCCACAACTTATTACTTATTTCAATAAAACAATAAACCATAAAATGCCATATATCCCTCTAAAGTTAAAGGTTGAAATGGTGACATAAAATAAAAAATTATACAGCTGCAATCACTGTAATTTAAGATTATTTCGGAGTATACTCACATAATAAGAATACGTAATCACTATTTAGGTCTTGTTACATATTAATAAACACTATTATAATAATATGAACTATAAAATAAGTAATAATAAATAAAACAAGACAGACATTAGGAACTAATTTCACAGGAATATTTCCTATAATATTATTTATTCTGATAAAATAAGTAACAAGAATTAAGTAGTACGTGCGTTTTCTTATTATATGAGTATAAACGGTCCAAAATAATCCTTATTTACAGTGATTGCAGCTGTATTATTTTTTATTTTATGTCACTATTTTAACCTTTAACTTTAGAGAGATATATGGCATTTTATTGTTTATTGTCATAAAACCAGTAATAAGTTGTGAGGGGTTTATAATTACTTCTTCTTCCAGTGCATACCCACTAATGAATATTTACTATTACTTCTTTTTTTTGTTTTTGTTCAATACAAATAATATTTTAGGTTTTTTTTTTACAATATTACAAAACACATGGTATAAATCACAACGTTAAATCGCACATTTATTTTTTACAATTAAAAAAAAATGTCTGGTGTCAGTTTCTTTGCGACCGGTGCAATGTGATTTCACTTACGCTGCAGTCGTCGGTTCATCGACTTTATTAATGATGATTGTACTTTTATCGTACTGAAGGACTATGCTGTATATGTAATATTTGGTTGTAATTAACTAATTAATTTGAGATTACTTGAAGAGAGATGAAGCCGATATTTAAATATATGTAAAATTTACTAAAGCCTCGATTTATAAATGCTGGTTTCATGTTTTTCTTAGTAGAGCGTTTTGAAATTTTGAAATGTTAAATTATTTTGTATTTAAATAATGAATATTCAGTTAAGTTGAAGCGTATAACATCACGACTATAACTATTAACATTTTTAACAGTTTCTTGGATAATATTAGAGACACAATTACATCCGTCTAGAGACACATGACGCTTAAATAAAGCTCTTTCTATACAGCGTGTGTATAAAATCACGCATTTCCTCATCATTGCATTGTGGGGGAACGTTCATACAGTTCATACATTTGTTAAGTTGAAGCCATAGTGTAATATATTATACATTATATATATTACACTATGGTTGAAGCAAATGGCTGGTGTAAGCGAACGTTCATATTGTCTGAAAAGTTCTAAACCTTCAACCGTTGATTGATAAGAGACAGTAGGTGGGGGAGTGTTCATACAGTCTGAAAATGTTCCAAATCTTCAACCATTGATTGATATCAAGTTTAGGGGAGCGTTCATACAGACTGAGAAAGTTCCAAAAACCTTTAATCGTTGATTGATATCAACAGTTGAAGGTTGGGAACTTTTCAGACAATATGAACGTTCGTCTACACCAGCCATACGCTTCAACTTAAAATATGAATATGTTTATTTAAATACAAAATAATTTAATATTTAAAAATTTCCAAACGCTCTACTAAGAAAAACTTGAAACCAGCATTTATAACTCGTGTAATTGACATATTTATACGCTTCAACTTAACAAATGTATGAACTGTATGAACGTTACCCCACAATGTAATGACGAGGAAATGCGTGATTTTATACACATGCTGTATAGAAAGAGCTTTATTTAAGCGTCATGTGTCTCTAGACGGATGTAATTGTGTCTCTAATATTATCCAAGAAACTGTTAAAAATTAAGTTAATAGTTATATTCGTGATGTTATGGGAAGGGCTACCCATAACATCACGACTATAACTATTGGATTTTAACATTTGTGCTACAATTTATGTTAAATCAAGTTTATTATTATTCCGAATTTCGCACTCACAGATTATTTTAATCTGATAAATTCACTTACTTCAGTATCTTGGTCAACGGAAATAAGTTTGCACGTTAGAGTAGGTGGTTATTTCTCTTTACTCTACGATGTTTAGTATGTTTCTAATTACATTACATGTCGCTAATATCGCTGCCTGTTGCATGGGCCGGATAAGATTTTATGTTAGTTGAATAGTTTCCAGATATTGATGGGGAAACTTCCCCAGTTGCACTTATGATATATATATATTTTTTGCAATACCGCAGAGATTACGCGTATTCAAGTATTATTAATTTTTTATCAATATTATTATTATTATTTTGTTTTTGTTTTCTCACTAGTTGCGGTAAAGTCAGATCTTAAAAATAATAATAATAAGCTTTATTGTCCTACGGAAAGAATAATCCAAATACAGGACAACAACAATAATATGCAAAATGTATATATATATATATATATATAGGTATATATATATATATATATATATATATATATATATATATATATATACATTTTGCATATTATTGTTGTTGTCCTGTATTTGGATTATTCTTTCCGTAGGACAATAAAGCTTATTATTATTATTTTTAAGATCTGACTTTATATATATATATATATATATATATATAGGTATAAATATAAATATAGGTATAAATATAAATATTTAAATTTAAAAATATAATATATGGTATATGATATATAACATGTATTATAACTCGCTAACTATTCATTTTATTAATGTTTTCTGCTGTATGTTGAATACATGGATATCTTATTATTATTTTTTTATTAATATTATTATTATCATTATTTTCTTTTTGTCTTCTCGCTAGTCGGGGTAAAGTTAGAATCTTATTTTTTTTTATTATTAATATTCTTATTATCATTATTTTCTTTTTGTCTTCTCGTTAGTCGCGGTAAAGTCAGAATCTTATTATTATTTTTTTATTAATATTATTATCATCATTATTTTCTTTTTGTCTTCTCGCTAGTCGGGGTAAAGTTAGAATCTTATTTTTTTTTATTATTAATATTCTTATTATCATTATTTTCTTTTTGTCTTCTCGCTAGTCGCGGTAAAGTCAGAATCTTATTATTATTTTTTTATTAATATTATTATTTTCATTATTTTCTTTATGCCTTCTCGCTAGTCGCGGTAAAGTCAGAATATTATTATTATTTTTTATTTATATTATTATTACCATTATTTTCTTTTTGCCTTCTCGCTAGTCGCGGTAAAGTCAGAATCTTATTATTATTTTTTTATTAATATTATTATTTTCATTATTTTCTTTATGCCTTCTCGCTAGTCGCGGTAAAGTCAGAATATTATTATTATTTTTTATTTATATTATTATTACCATTATTTTCTTTTTGTCTTCTCGCTAGTCGCGGTAAAGTCAGATTCTTATTATTATTTTTTCATTAATATTATTATTATCATTATTTTCTTTTTGTCTTCTCGCTAGTCGCGGTAAAGTCAGAATCTTATTATTATTTTTTTATTAATATTATTATTATCATTATATTCTTTTTGTCTTCTCGCTAGTCGAGGTATGGTCCGATTATTATTATGATTATTTATTTTTAAATTTATAAGAAGTTTAGTTTGATAAATTTCCCATCAAAATAAAGCAAGTAATCAATAGAAAGCAATTTAATTAGAAATCTAGCTCTCAGTAAAAAGCTTCCTACTACTTTCCTGAAAACTATCAAATTTCAAATCAGTTTACATACAGAGCTATATAGTTTACAAACGTTTGTTCTAAAATAATAAAAAAATATTTAAATACATACCTTTATATAAATAAACTTGTCACTGTATAAATTAATAAAAACTTAAAAATAAAACTTTAGAAAGTTTAGTCGTGTTTTATCTAGTTAAATTTCAAAAATACTTTTTTTGGGCACTTTTATTAGTAATTAGTTTCTCCGCTGGTACCGAGGCACGGTGTCGATTTCTCGACCGCGAGTTCGCAACTGTGCGAAGCGGCTAAAGCTAGAGGGATTCAACGCTGAATTACAGTTTCGAACCCTTTCACTTGACTCTCTCTCAGCAGCCACCAAATAGATCCTACTTGTAGGACGCCGAGCGCGCGCGCACACCCCTCGCAACGCCACAAGTAGTCCATGCGCGCAAGATTTATCTACGTAAGGAAAAAAAAAGCACATTTTGCTTGGTGAAAATTCCACGACGCCGGTGCTGCATTCGTGGCCACAGAGAAATTTACTTGTTCTATTGAGAGAGAGAATTACTAAATATAGAAACAACTTATGTATTGTTTTATATAGTCACATTATAACTAAATACCTTATTTTATCATTTCTCAGATGTCCACAGATTTAGATTTATCCTTCGTGACCTCCTTGATTCTTGATTTCATTCTCATATGAATGTTTGAGATATAATAGTTAAATGAATTGATTATATAAGTTTCATATTTTTATATGGCCTATTAGATTTATCAATATCAAAATATTTTTTTGATATAATTAATAATTTTTCGCACGCCTTTCGTTTGTAAAGTAAATGAAAGGCACGCGGAAAAATAGGGGGTGGTGTAGCAATAAAACGCTTTTAGTTTAAGTACACTTTACTTCTTTTGCCCTTGCGCTTCGAATTTTTTTTTCACGTGTCACAACTTTGTATTTTAAGCTAAAAATATGACCTATTTTTCCGCGCGCCCTTCATTTGTGAGCTATTACATTCACTATATCAAACAAAATATGTTAACAGTATTGAGAAATCTAATAGGCCATGTATAAACAATCTGTTTTTATTATTTGTTTCAATAATATCATAAACACATTTAGCAATTAGAAAATCAGTTACAGTTAGAATACGATTTTAAAACAAACATTCAATTGATATTTTGAGTAGTGCTTTTAATTGGATATTACTATTTATACAAATATTTTCAGCTTAGAATTCAATGCAGTATATAGATAAGTGCTTTATTTGACTACCGGACAATGTACAATTTAAAAGAAAATTAAATTCAAAAATACATACAATTAATGTACAAATACAATATATATATATATATATATATATATATATATATATATATATGTACTAATTTCAATAAAAAAAAAAGAATATCTTGTGTAGTTTAACAAGATATTCTTTCTTTTAATACATTACTTGATAAATATTGTAGGAGGATTCAAGCTAATACTGACAGTACTAAGAATGACAATATTATTGACCGTGTAAGATGTCTTAAATAATCATAATTAAAATTAAAATCATGTATACAAATAAGATTAAATAAAATAATAAATAATAAACAATATAAAATGTCTCTATGTATTGCAAAAAATATGCAAGCGAAGGTGGGGTGGACGGGTGTCCCTAACCAATTAAACTATGCCCATCCACTATTTCAAATGACTTGAACTCTGCACTATACTGTTATCCATTAATTTATATTCTATTCAATTAATTCCATTTGTTAATTTACGCGTAAAAAACATGTGAGAAATAATGTAGAGCATAGTTCAAGTCGTTTGAAATAATGGACGAGCATAGTCAGATTGCTGGGGGACAACCGCCCACCCCACCCTTGTTCGCATATTTTTTCAATTGATACAGATATTTTATATTGTTTAAACTATTCCAAGAAGAGTGTTATCCTATGCAAAAACTATGCGAACAAAGGTGGGGTGGGCGGGCGGCCCCTACTAACTGACTATGCCCGTCCACTATTTCAAACGACTTGAACTCTGCACTACACTATTATCCGTGACGTTCTATTATTCAATTAATTTCATTTATTAATTTAAGACTAATTCAAAAGATATATGTGAAAAATAATGTAATGTATAGTTTATATACAAAATGTTTATGTCGAAGTACAGGCGGGGTCGCAACGCGGATTATGATTCTCCAGTAGTGGAGCATTAAAAAAAATTGATTTTTGGTACAATTGTTTACAGATGTCTTGGTAATCATAATATAAGAGTAAAAAAAAATTAAGTTGATTTAGTTAGTTGTTATTGAATAAAATTGCAAGAAAACATTTTGTAATTTTTAGCAGCCTAGCCCACTGAGATTTTTTTCAAAATTTTCATGTTTTGTTTAGAATTTAATAGTAATCATTAAACATATTTTTTTAAATATGCGCGGGCCTTAGTTTTTTTTTAAATTAATTTTGAACCTAAACTTGTTAGTATACGGCGTGCTAAAAAATCAATAAAATCGATTAGAACCTAAGGAATGTGTTTATATTTTCTGTAATGATTAACACTTACAAGGTCAGCATATGTTGGAATAAAAAATTAAAAAATTACGCCCTACTATTTTTTGGCGGCAGTGAAAGTCAAAATGATTCAATTTTCCATCCTAGCCCACGAATATTTTTTTTCAAATTTTCACCATTTGTTGCTAACCCGATAGTGATTACAAAAAGAATTTTTTTAGATATGTGCGGATACATATTTTTTTTTATATCGATTTTTAATTAATTAAACCATACAGCTTGATGGTTAATTACAGGTGTATTTGAATACAAAACTTTGTTTGAATCAACCCATATTGTTGCTAAAACATGACTTTAGTGATTTCTAAAAAGTCCTATTGTAAAAAATGATAGCAAGTATTTTTTAGAAGCTGTCAAAGTTGACCCGAAATCTATGGTTTCACTTTGTTGCTGAAGGAATTACGAATTATTTAGCAATATTATTTTTATTTAAATTATTGTATATTGTTTATAATACATTAGGTCAACATGGGGTAAAATAAAAAATCCAAAAATGACGCTCAATAAGTTTTTGACGGCGGTCAAAGTCAAAATTATTTAATTTTCCATCCTACCCCACGAAGAATTTTTTGCAAATTTTCACCATTTGTTGCTAACCCAATAGTGATTACAAAAAAAAATTTTTTAGATATGCGCGGATACATATTTTTTTTATATCGATTTTTAATTAATTAAACCATATAGCTTGATGGTTAATTACAGGTGCATTTGAATACAAACCTTTGTTTGAATCAACCCATATTGTTGCTAAAACATGACTTTAGTGATTTCTAAAAAGTCCTATTGTAAAAAATGCACCTGTAATTAACCATCAAGCTATATGGTTTAATTAATTAAAAATCGATATAAAAATATGTATCCGCACATATTTAAAAATTTCTTTTTGTAATCACTATCGGGTTAGCAACAAATGGTGAAAATTTGAAAAAAATTCTTCGTGGGCTAGGATGGAAAATTGAATCATTTTGACTTTCACTGCCGCCAAAAAATAGTAGGGCGTAATTTTTAAATTTTTTATTCCAACATATCCTGACCTTGTAAGTTTTAATCATTACAGAAAATATAAACACATTCCTTAGGTTCTAATCTATTTTGTTGATTTTTTAGCACGCCGTATACTAACAAGTTTAGGTTCAAAATTAATTTTAAAAAAAACTAAGGCCCGCGCATATTTAAAACAAATATGTTTAATGATTACTATTAAATTCTAAACAAAACATGAAAATTTTGAAAAAAATCTTCGTGGGATAGGCTGCTAAAAATTACAAAATGTTTTCTTGCAAATTTTATTCAATAACAACTAACTAAATCAACTTAATTTTTTTTACTCTTATATTATGGTTACCAAGACATGTGTAAACAATTATACCAAAAATCATTTTTTTTTAATGCTCCACTACTGGAGAATCATAATCCGCGTTGCGACCCCGCGCGGCTGCCGGAATTATAGAAAATGGATAACTTCAATCCGGTACTATGCCCGTCCACTATTTCAAACGACTTGAACTCTGCACTACACTGTTATCCGTGACTTTCTATTATTCAATTAATTTCATTTATTAATTTAAGACTAATTAAAAAGATATATGTGAAAAATAATGTAATGTATAGGTTATATACAAAATGTCTATGTCGAAGTACAGGTTTGACCAATTCTTGAGTAGTATAAAATACTGAACGTATATTTTTTTCCTCCAATTATTAATCCTGTATAGTGTACCTGAAAATATTAAAAGACATGTTTTAATTACATTTAAATAGAGGTACATGTAACCACTAAGTATTGATAACATTTACACTACATTACTAACTATCCTATTAGATGTACATCATGCTAATTTAGTTAGGTGTATAGATCAAATTTGTGTTTGAATGATATATTTGTCTACAAAAAAATATTTTTTTTATACAAATTTATAATTTAACGGCGGAAAAGCCTCACAGCTGATAGCCCTACAAAGATAGAAGTTTTTTTTTATAATTTAAGAGAGATTTATTAAACCAGCATTTATTTCTAACCGTCCTATATAAATTAACATTGCACTAATTAGAAAATAACAAACACGACATGTTAAGCAATTCAATTTTAACCTAATAAGAGTGATAATTGTGCGCAAGACGCGGACGCGTTGTTCCCACATTCATTATGCGATCACACCGCGCGATTTGCACGATAATTACAATTTTCTCGCATTGTGCGAGATTTTGCGTCATGAGTTGAACTGAACCTCGCATATGGCACAAGAAATGGCAAAGTAGCGATTTCTATTTCAGCCTCTCTTGGGCGATGCCGAAGAAGAGAAAAGCGACCTATCGAAACTATATAGGAGAAACTGAGAAAACGCAAAATTTGTATCTTTATATAGTATTGTAAGTTCTTCGCTCAAAAACACTCCAATATTTATATTGGATTGATTTTAAATTTATTGAGAATATTACATGTTATAATCGAGGAATCCCCAGTATTTTATACACAGAAGGTTCTTCGCTCAAAAACACTCCAATATTCATATTGGATTGACTTTAAATTTATTGAGAATATTAAATGTTATAATCGAGGAATCTCCTGTATTTTATACACAGAAAATTATGCTCATATTAATTTAATTTAATGGCAAAAATATTAGTTGAGGTTTTTTTGTGAAGTTAAAGTAAATACCGGGTGATTAAAATCCTCTAAACTTCTCCCTTGACCGGCCGAAAAGCCTCAAGGCTGATAGCCCTATAAAGATAAAAGTTTTTTATTAGTTGAGTTATCTTCCCATCCTCTAAACTATTAAATTATCGTTGCTTGCTTTCAGCCTTCTAAATTTAAATAAATTTCAAATTCATTTCGAATTCATTTGTATATTTATTTATTTCTTACTTCTAGCCTAAAATTAGTAAGTCATAAAACTGCTATTTTCTTTTAAGTAATACATGGTATTATCTTGGGCATGGAAGAGTCTGGGAGAGGCTTACGTCCAGGAGTGGATGATCAGTGGCTGAGAAAGAAGAAGAAATGGTTTTATCTTAGAATGAATCAATTTTGAAAATCCTACAATACGTTTTGAAAATAGAGCCATGCAAATTAAAAAACAAAAACAATTCTAATTCATTCGTATGTGTGATGATTTTGACTTATAGCCTCAAATTGGTGAGCCATGCAAATTATTAACCCTTGCCTTGGATTTTTAAATTTGAAATTTGTTTTTTTATTGTAAATTATTATTATACTTATTCACACACCTCAAAATTTAAAAAAATCTAAAACTGCATATGGATTTTCTTTTAAAATACCTCGTTGAAATGAAATCTAGTGATTAAGGCGAATCTCGGAAGATGAAATACGGTTCAATATTGACCTAATCGCGCGGACTTTTCTAGTCAACTGTTTATAATTTTCTGAAAATATGTTTGGATATTTCACAAGTCTAAGGATGATTTGATACTTTGTTAGGACGAAAATGTTAATTTTATGTCTCGAAATAGTTGTAAAAAATATGCAAAAGTAGTCAATATTTGCTTCAGAAAAGTATATATTTACTCCGATTTGTAATCAAAATTCACAAGAAATTCCTCCAAGAGATTGTAGTTTCATATTTCAAGTTTTGATAAATGCAATCTGATAATGCTTAAGTACAGTAGTATAATGTGTAGTAGTCTTTCGCGCAATTTATCAAAAAATGCTCCATTATTTCGAAATAAATTTATTTCTCGGCGCACACCCTTCCGGTTTTTCCTGGGTCGATGGCTTGTACACCCCACAAAAAAGTAGAAGTAGTTTCGTTAATCTCGCTATGCATTTTTGGGATAGATTTTCAGCTGGAATCCTCGAACGAGATTTTTGAAGATTCGCCTTAAATGTTTATTCTGTTGCATCAAACATATGTCTATCTTACTTAGTTTTACAATGAGACCGTCTTATCGTTTTAAGATCCGATTTTTGTTACGACGGTCTTAAACTAGTTGGAGAAACCGGTCGTAACTCGCTAGAATCATACGGCAATTTCGGATGGTTAAACTACATCTAAGTATCCATGAAATCTGCCGGAGGTTATTGATCAAATCAACTTTTTTTTTTAGAGAATTTCAATATAACTGTCATTTATTTTGTGGAGCTATATTTAGATTGCATATGGAAAAGCAAACATATGGAAGTAGAGGCCTGTAAATGTTATGGTGGTAAATGCCACCGGCTGGGCCCAAAGGGTTAAATGAATCTTTTTGAAGTAGACTATATTGTTTTATCTTGTAATGAACCTGCTTGTCTTATTTTACTTTCCATCTCATGATTCGCTACTGTACATTATTGTTTATATAAAAATATTTTGTAATCCTTTTTTAACTAGTCCCATCCGTACATCATATCTTAGATGTCCCCCTCTGCTTGAAATACTAAACTGAAACTATCTATAGTAATAATTACAATTATATATATATATATATATATATATATATATATATATATATGTAAATATATATATATATATATATATATATATATATATATATATATATATATATATATATATATATATACAGCAAGTATTATGTATGTATAAAATTACACAAGATAAAAAAGCATAAATTCAGTGATAGTCCCGAAAAGAATGAAAGGTTTTTCAATCAAAAACAATAATAGCATCCTGTGTAATTTAACCAAATCCCGAAATTTGGCTGTAAATAATTTCCCCGCCCGCTATTAAATCCGTATTATTCATATTTTTTCGCTCCTCGATCGTTTCCTGTTATCGCGGCAATGACTTTCATTAAAGAACGACACCGATACACCAGCAACGGCACCGTGCACACCTTCCGTCTCATCCGTAGAAATTTGTGCTGCCGCCTCTGGCTCTAGGTAACTGGTAACTAGTTGCATTAACCCGTTTTCGCGCAGAAGAAAGTGCATCTAGTCGCGAACGGGACGTGCTGTTGTTCACGGTCATGCCAATATTTAAATTATGAGGACGTGCTTTATTTTTTGCGTGCTATTTGGTAAACAGCAATAAACGTAGCAAGCAAAGTAGAGGAAATCTTGGTGGGGGGCCTTCTAGAATTATAGCAGTTTTGTTAAATACATATTTAGAAATCATAAATTTATTCTGGTTACTGCAGCATTATTGTATTGGCCACCTTTATACATAAATTTTTTATTCGTTAAATAAACTTTAAAAATTTACCTACCTACCTGTTTGCAAAACATGATTCGTTGAAAAATTATTTTCATATATGTGTGAGTGTGTAGCAAAAATAAAGGTGATCGTTATAATTAGAAAAAGTTTTCTTTCCGAGTAGTATTGGATAGCGCTGGATTGTTATGGTATATAATCAGAGACTTAAATTAAAGTTAGATTTTAGTATATAATGAGATCCTCTTGTATACTTTTTCCATCTTTTATAATAGATCTTTACCCTCTAAAGGCCTATTGTAAAAGATGGAAAAAATATACAAGCTACCACCGCTCGCAACTCTCCAGGTACTGGCGAGCATGCTCCAATCCGCCGCATTACCAGCTTGTAGGGGAGGTCCCACGGGTCATCATAGACCTTTCTACAGACCTGTGTTCAGCAAGCATCCTGGCTGCGTTGGATCGTCCGCTTGAACTCTTCTTCTCCGTAACCAATATCTTTCTTGAAGTTCCTGGGTCAACCCTCCAGCCGCTCATACTCACTGAATCCACATTCTTTCCATTTTAGCATCCTTTTGGTATTCGGCTATCTCCTGGCATCATCAGTATACGAATCTGTTCCTTTTCTTGGTAGTCCTGCTGGCTAATATCTCTTTTTGTAGTTCTGTATTCAGCGCCATCTGATCTAGGCCTGTAAGTTCGTTGTCTAATTGAGCCATCAGTGCCTCGTAGTCAATTAATTTGATTACCCATATCCTTGCGCTTGGGGGTGTCCATTCTAGACTTTGTACTTGCGCGTGGGGCTGGTGCTCAGCGGTCGTTCTGCTTTGCTTGATGTCGAACTCTATTGTCAGCGCAATCAATGTGTTTTCCTCTACAAAGACCCTACAATCCCATTCTCATTCTATCAAATTTGTCAATGCCATCGTGATATATTCGATGTTGATACCCATCTGCTGAAGGTCGGCTCGTTTTCCGTGTTACACACTTCTAGTCCGCGAGTGGAGGCGAGGTCCAGTATAACCTTGTAAAATTGCAGCCGCGGCCCGCGTTAACTTATCTAGAACTAATCTGAAATTATTGACCAACATACTAACTGGCCACTGCCGGCTAAACAAACACCTACACACGATGGGTCTGGTGGACAGCCCGTTATGTAGAGGGTGCAATGAAGAACTAGAAACAGCAGAGCATCTAATATGCCTCTGCCCAGCTCTGGTAGACACTAGGCATCTAATACTAGGGGAGTGTTGGCCTAGTATGACCAGCATTGGCAACTACTCACGCGCTAGAGTTTTGCAGCTCGCACGCAAAATTGACTGGCGAGACGAATGAGTAGCCTTAAAGGGAGGTTTCACAATGGGCCCATTTTGAGGCCTAAGTGTCTGTAGCTATGCTACCCTCCAGCCAACTATCCAGAACTATCCAAAACTATCCAGAACTATCCAGAGCTATCCAGAACTATCCAGAACTATCGAGAACTATCCAGAACACTAGCATGAAAATAGTGTTTTTTTTTAATTTGACAATTAGTCTAATTTTACCCTCCAATGCCTCAATTTAGTTGAGTTGAAATATTAAATTATGAATTGCATTCAACTCAATCGGATGATGGTTAACCCCAAGATTTAATACTTATTACATAAATTGTCATGTCTTCCCTTGTTTATTCTTCTTCCCTTCCTAACGTTGCGTACGTAGTTTTTCTTTAATGCACACCACAATACAATATAACATTTTAAAACACATAAGAAATCCACATCTAACCCTAGATGCACATTTTTAATTTAATTAATTCAATTAAACCCAATACCAGTGCATGACGAATCTTTTCGTTATATTATTTTTAACTAGCACCGTTAAATAAACAACTATGTCCCAAAATGTATATGCACTCAAATGATTTAATTAACATCCAATTAGTTTCCGTAAAAATCATCATAATTCTTCGTTTACGGCACTATTCATTTGCAACAAACAACAATGGCGCAGCGTGTTTTCCATCGATTTTCAGACGATAATTTCTAGTTAATAACGCATCAAAAGTGGCTCCGGATATGTGTGTTTCTAGGCCATTGATAATTTTACCGTCGACCGTATAGCAATTGCCGTTTCATTTTAACCACTCGCGCGGACTTTTTTTTTGTCTCTATTTAGTCGCGCGCTCCTCTCATATCCAGGATGCGAACATCTCACTCGGCCTCTTTACGACGCGTCTCGGTGACCATCGATGCAAAACAATTATTTATCAATAATAATCAATTCGCTAACACAGCTGGATACAGTAACAAGAGAGTTACCCATTTTTTGAATCATTGTAAAATATTCTGTTGAGGCCGAAAGACCCATATATGGGTCGATTAGCATGTTTCCTTTACTCAGTTCTTGTAAGTTTTCGCTTTTGCTTACATGTTTAATTCAGTTAACTCAATTTATTTCAATATTTCAAGGAGATTCTTTTAGCCCTTACGCCGCATTCCCAATAGGAATATTATATATAAATATATATATATATATATATATATATATATATATATATATATATATATATATATATATATATATTTGGAAAATAGTGTTTTGAACCCCCACCCATTCCTTTTAATAAAAAGGGGTTCAAAAAGACTGTTTTCCAAACCTCAAAGTCGTGATTTTTTTTTGCATATCTCCTCCAAATTGTCTCCAATTGAGCGTTTCAGAAATGCGTATTTATTTTGAGAATACTCAAATATATTAGATAGCAGCCCAGCACATGAAAAATCGCAAGAGTAAAATTGCATAGTTTTGTAATAAAAGCTAATGTGATATAGGGTTAAGATTTGGAATTCTTACGTGTTTTAAAATGTTATGTGTTACTTTTTATTAGAGAAAAACTATGCAGCCAAGAAAGTGAAGAAGGGTAGAAAAATAAGCCAGAGAAAACATGACAATGTATGTAATAAATGTTAATTCTTAGGGTTTTAAAAAATTTTACCACATTCATGCGATGGAGTTTACAATTTAATATTAACTAATTGAGGCATTTAGGGAAAAAATGGACTAATTCTCAAATATAAAATGTTAAATTCTACGCGCTAATCAACATTGGTTTTACATTATTTTGGATAAACAATTGAGTGCGATTTAAGAAAACATACTTCTATTTTATAGAACTTTCAGCCTTACTTTTCCGAATATAAAGATCGAAATTCCCTGAAGTTTATTCACCTTAAACATTAGTTTACACGGTCTGATCTCAAAATGTTTGTACAATTATATCGTCCGTTTATAGCAATTTCTAATTTTCAAGTGTAAATTTTGGGTTTTTGTATAGTTTTAACTTTCGCTCACTTTCTAATAGCCCCAGACAGACATGAACGCATTAAGGGTTTGGAGGGTCTTAATGCATTGTTACTTAATGAGGTAATTACCGATTTAATCGGTAATCGAATTAAGTCAGTCTTCTCACACCAATTTTATAGGCTTTGGATCGTAATAATCGTTTTCTCCCTTGTCTGGCTTTCTTGAGTATGTATGCGTTTTTTGAGGTCGATCAATATCCACAATACGGTCTAAAATAATTTTTATTTTTCAAGTAATTTTATTTATTAAAAATTACATTAAAATGTACCTTATATAAAATAGCGAAGTCAATGTTTTAAAGCAGTTCGATGGGCTTTAATAACATTGAGGTTTAATTTGTTTAAAGTACAAAAAACATAAATGACGAATATTGGATTGTTAAGGCGTCTTTGTGATAATTCATTTTAAAGGATAAATAAAACGATTTTTTACTTTGTTTTTTTATCACACTTCAGTTACACTTTGCAACTAGTTTCGGCTAAGCTCTAGCCATTTTCGAGCTCCTCCGATGAATATTTTTATTTTTGTACTTTCAAAAAAATTAACCTACAACCTCCACTCGTTGCAAAAGTCGAAATAGTAGGTTCAATTTCCCAACGAGGGTGATGTTTTTTTGCATTTTCAAAATCATAATTTAATGTATGTATTAATTATTTCAAATATATCTTTAGAGTAAGGATTTTATAAATCTAAATGACAGAGACATGTCAACAGATTATTTTATATTTACATTGCTTTTATTGTCCGTAATTCTTGGGCATTAAAATGGATTTGATTTGGAGGATGAGATCAGGCCAGAGAATTCACACCGATGTGAAGTTAAACAATTCTCATAATTCCGGGCGGCCCGTGAGTTGGCGCGACTTTTTCTCGGTACCAAACGGAGTATTTTTTTTACAATTGTTTACTTATGTCTTGGTAACCATAAAATAACAATAAAACAAAGTTAATTTTGTCAGCTGTTATTGAATAATATTTGCAACAACAATTTATCTTATAAGCTCCTATCTCGATATGCCGATTTTAGAAGATAGGCCTATAAAAAAATTATGCAATTTATTTTTATAATTTTTTTACTGATCTTAGTGCAGAATATATTAGTGCACCAAATGCCCGAAGAAAATTAGAAAATATTGATTATAAGTATTTTTTTCGGCGACCAAGTCGAACATATTTCATTATTATTATTTTTGTCCATGAATCCGCCATACAATTGATTTGAAAAAATTACACAATATTTATAAATATTGTGTCATTTTTTCAAATCAATTGCATGGCGGATTCATGGTGAAAAATAATAATAATGAAATATGTTCGACTTGGTCGCCGAAAAAAATACTTATAATCAAACTTTTCTAATTTTCTTCGGGAATTTGGTGCACTAATATATATATATATATATATATATATATATGTATATATACAAAATGACAATAGAAAATGGAAAATCTCTATCTTTGCGTTATTTTTTGTATTTATTTTTATTTTTTAACTTTTACGCTGATATCTCGATATTCCGATTTTAGAGGCTGGGTCGATAAACAAATTATTCAATATATTTTGTTTCATTTGTTTACTGATTCATTTTGGAAAATTTTGATTATAATTTAAAAAAAAATATTGTGCGTACATCCACATGGAATACTGTTTTCTGGAGAAAGTTTAGATATTTTCGATTTGGTCGCCGATAAAAAATACTTATAATTAAAAAAATTCAATTTCCTTCGGGCATCTGGTGCACTAATATGTTTTGCACTAAGATCAGTAAAAAAATTAAACAAAATATGTTGCATAATTTTTTTGTAGGCCCATCTTCTAAAATCGGCATATCGAGATAGGAGCTAAGCTAAGTTAAAAATAAAAAATAAATAGAAGGCAAAATATTTCAAGATAGAGGCTATCCATTTTCCATTGAAATTTTGTTATAAATATTGTGTAATTTTTTCAAATCAATTGTATGACGAATCCATGGCCAAAAATAATAATAATGTAATTTATTCAACTTTGTCGTCGAAGTTTGGATATTTTTGATTTGGTCGCCGATAAAAAAATACTTATAATTTTTTTTCAATTTCCTTCAGGCATCTGGTGCACTAATATGTTTTGCACTAAGATCAGTAAAAAAATTAAACAAAATATGCTGCATAATTTTTTGAGCGACCCAACCTCTAAAATCGGCATATCTAGATAGAAGCGTAACAGTTAAAAATAAAAAATAAATAGATGGAAAAATATGTTAAGATAGAGACTTTCCATTTTCCATTGTAATTTTGTTATAAACGTTGTGTAATTTTTTCAAATCAATTGTATGACGGAGCCATGGTCAAAAATAATAATAATGAAATTTATTCAACTTGGTCGTCGAAGTTTGGATATTTTCGACTTGGTCGCCGAAAAAAAAAATACTTATAATTTTTTTTTCAATTTCCTTCGGGCATCTGGTGCACTGATATGTTTTGCACTAAAATCAGGAAAAAAATAAGACAAAATATGTTGCATAATTTTTTTATAGGCCCATCTTCTAAAATCGGCATATCGAGATAGGAGCTTATAAGTTAAAAATAAAAAATAAATAGAAGGCAAAATATTTCAAGATAGAGGCTTTCCATTTTCCATTGAAATTTTGTTATAAATATTGTGTAAATTTTTCAAATCAATTGTATGACGAATCCATGGTCAAAAATAATAATAATTAAATTTATTCAACTTTGTCGTCGAAGTTTGGGTATTTTCGACTTGGTCGCCGAAAAAAAAATACTTATAATTTTTTTTTTCAATTTTCTTCGGGCATCTAGTGCACTGATATGATTTGCACTAAGATCAGTAAAAAAATTAAACAAAATATGCTGCATGATTTTGTTATCGACCCAGCCTCTAAAATCGGCATATCGAGATAGAGCGTAAAAGTTAAAAATAAAAAATAAATAGAAGCAAAAATATGTCAAGATAGAAACTTTCCATTTTCTATTGTAATTTTGTTATAAACGTTGTGTAATTTTTTCAAATCAATTGTATGACGAAGCCATGGTCAAAAATAATAATAATGAAATTTATTCAACTTTGTCGTCGAAGTTTGGATATTTTCGACTTGGTCGCCGAAAAAAAAAATTATACATTTTTTTTAAAATTTCCTTCGGGCATCTGGTGCAATAATATGTTTTGCACTAAGATCAGTAAAAAAATTAAACAAAATATGCTGCATAATTATTTTATCGACCCAGCCTCTAAAATCGGCATATCGAGATAGAGCGTAAAAGTTAAAAATAAAAAATAAATAGAAGGAAAAATATGTCAAGATAGAGACTTTCCATTTTCCATTGTACTTTTATTATAAACGTTGTGTAATTTTTTCAAATCAATGGTATGACGGATCCATAGTCAAAAATAATAATAATGAAATTTATTCAACTTGGTCGTCGAAGTTTGGATATTTTCGACTTCGAAAATACTTATATATATTTTTTTCAATTTCCTTCGGGCATCTGGTACACTAATATGGTTTGGACTAAGATCAGTAAAAAAAATAAACAAAATATGCTGCATAATTTTTTTATCGACCCAGCCTCTAAAATCGGCATATCGAGATAGAGCGTAAAAGATAAAAATAAAAAATAAATAGAAGGAAAAATATGTCAAGATAGAGTCTTTCCATTTTCCATTGCAATTTCGTTATAAACGTTGTGTAATTTTTTCAAATCAATTGTATGACGGATCCATGGTCAAAAATAATAATAATGAAATTTATTCAACTTGGTCGTCGAAGTTTGGATATTTTCGACTTGGTCGCCGAAAAAAAAATACTTATACATTTTTTTTTCAATTTCCTTCGAGCATCTGGTGCACTAATATGTTTTGCACTAAGATCAGTAAAAAAATTAAACAAAATATGCTGCATGATTTTGTTATCGACCCAGCCTCTAAAATCGGCATATCGAGCTAGAGCGTAAAAGTTAAAAATAAAAAATAAATAAAAGGAAAAATATGTCAAGATAGAGTCTTTCCATTTTCCATTGCAATTTCGTTATAAACGTTGTGTAATTTTTTCAAATCAATTGTTTGACGTATCCGTGATCAAATATAATAAATTTGTTCAACTTGGTCGCCAAAAAAAAACAAAACTTTTCAATCTGCTTCAGGTATTTGGTGCACTGATATGTTTTACACTAAGATCAGTAAAACAATTAAACAAAATATGTTGCATACTTTTTTATCGGCCCAGCCTCTAAAATCGACATATCGAGATCGACGAGTAAAAGTTTAAAATAAAAAATAAATAGAAAGAAAAATATGTCAAGATAGAGACTTTGCATTTTCTATTGTCATTTTGTTGTAAATGTTGTGTAATTTTTTTCAAATCAATCGTATAACGAATTCATGATCAAAAATAATAATTTACGTTACAAACTTTTATTATACAACAATGCCTATAAAAGTTATTGATAAAATTATAGAAATATATATTATGGTCGGAAAGACATAAACAAAAGATTCCTCAAAATTTGAATTTTATTGGTCACCCCAATTGGTCAGTACAGACCCGCAAACAATCCGGTGTACGCGCGGTATAGAGGCTGGGATTTTAGAGGGTAACTTCACACCGGTCGATAATGTTTGATAAGAATTTGTTAAAAACAAGTTATACATTTATAAATGTCCAAGAAAATTAATTGAATTTAACTTTTTCCAATATTGTACTAAATAATCAGATAAAAGAAAACAAAAAATAAGTTATACATTTATAAATGTCCAAGAAAATTAATTGAATTTAACTTTTTCAAATATTGTAATAAATAATCATACAAAAGAAAACAAAAAATAAGTTATACATTTATAAATGTCCAAAAAAATTAATTGAATTTAACTTTTTCAAATATTGTAATAAATAATCAGACAAAAGAAAACAAAAAATAAGTTATACATTTATAAATGTCCAAGAAAATTAATTGAATTTACCTTTTTCAAATATTGTACTAAATAATCAGACAAAAGAAAACAAAAAATAAGTTATACATTTATAAATGTCCAAGAAAATTAATTGAATTTAACTTTTTCAAATATTGTAATAAATAATCATACAAAAGAAAATAAAAAATAAGTTATACATTTATAAATGTCCAAGAAAATTAATTGAATTTAACTTTTTCAAATATTGTACTAAATAATCAGACAAAAGAAAACAAAAACAATTGAGAGACCAATTATTACGTAAATATTTCTATGGAAAAATAAAACCATATTTCGGGAATCCTTACAATTTGCATAGGTTTGAGATTTTTCGTATATATCCTGGAAGTTTATTAAAAATTCGAATGCAAGAATAATGTGCACCTCTTTTATATAAGGTTAGACGGTGTATAGGTTCATAAACAATTATGATAATAATAATAATAATAATAATAATGATTTGAGGGTATCCAACTCGCCATGGTCAGACATATAGCTTTATGTCTGACGATAATATAATAATTAACGTTTGAAATAGGATTGTCATTAAACAACGTATAACGTAAATTATAGATGTTGAGGATGTAAACGTGGTGTGGTTACTCGTTTATTTCAGGAAAAAAAAACTAGTGTTTTATATACAAATTTTGCAAAAAATAAATTACTATCTATCAACTTACTGTAATACAATATCCCATTCAACGCGATTTCTGTGCGATTCCTGTGATTACGAAAACTATTAATCCATTCACAAACAATAAACATTATTTTGCTTTAAATACTGTATTCTTACTATATTCTATGTAATAATTTTATAAAATTTAAGTGTTAAAAAAAGTAGTTGTATACATTACTTTTATATCTTGTGTTCATGTTCTTAATAATCTAACAAATAACAATCTCACTACAGCTATCGCACTCAAATCGCTAATGTTTGGGTAGCGCTTTACTATAAAATTCTACTTATGTCTAAACCCTAGACGAAACCTACAAACATTTGACCGAAAACAATTATTTGCCCGCAAATAAAACATATACATTTATAGTAAGGGACGTATTTTAATTTAACAAACATTTAGCATACAACATAAGTGGTGCCGCCAGATGGCGTTTAACTTTCTACCTAGGGGGTTAGTTGTATCATTTAGTATATATAACTGGGTTGTAACTACGGATAGATCAAAGATAAAAACATATCGCATATGTGCAATGAATAATGCTATATATAATATGCCACTTTTTTGCGAGTATAAAAACAGCCTCGATAAAAACTGAAAACACAAGTTGTCAAATTTAATGTATTAAATGTATTTTAGTTTTTATGTTAATTCTTATATGCATGTAGAAGGCATTTTAATGTTTTACTTTTATTTTATTTTTTGTATTTTTACTTGGCTATTTCCTGTACACACAAACATAAATATGAATAAAAAATTTATCTAAACAAAATGTTTTAATACATATTTTAAGCGATACAAATATTGGATTGTTAGGGCGTCTATTATGAGATCATTTATAAGTTTTAAGTTTTAACCCATTTACGACTAAAATATTAAACCTAAAGAACAAATTATATAACACTGGTGTTTAGGCAAAGTTAGTTGAATATTATTTGTTTTTCTTATGTAATATGTTTTCTTTAACATTCTGAAGAGAAAAAAAACTCAACTTGCCGCTATTCGAGAAAAAAAAATTATATATTTATACGATAATTTTTGGTAATTTTAAAAGTTATGTTCTACGCCGTATTTATTGGTTAATATTGAATATTATATAAATATTTAATTTTAATTTTATGTTACTATCCTTATAGAAAATTGTTTTCGATTTTATTTAACCCTCTGTCCAAATTTTTTATCGTCGCGAAAAATTGTTCCTCTTATAATTGAAGACCGCTGATGTATGTATAAATGAATCTGTATTCAAATATTGGCTATCGGTATACCATCACTTGGTACACCTGCTAAAGGTATACATTGAGGCGTTGGGCATGGAAGCTATAAAATATTTAAATGCATTGTTATATGCGTGGTCCGCCTTGAGGCGGAGTTGGAGGGTTAAACTAAATTTGTAAAAAAAATTAAGAGGGTGAACATCAGTGGCCGTAAATGGGTTAAAGGATAAAACGATTTTTTATATATAAAAAAAATAAGGTAAAAAATTGTTGCATTTATCCTTTAAAACGCTTTTTAACTTTTTTGTGCGGATGTTTAATTCATTGCGCGGGAAAATGTTTGTAGGTTGGACTAGACTTAACATAAAACGTTTAAACTATTATATTTTTCGCGTATTTCTATTTGATTTGTTTATATAAAAAAAATAAGGTAAAACAGCGTTGTGTTTATCCTTTAATACGTTTTTTGTTACCTTATTTATGCAGATGTTTAATTGATTGCGCGGGAAAATATTTGTAGGTCTGGACTAGGCTTAACATATAAAGCTTAAACTATTCCGTTTTTCGCGCATTTCCATTGGCAATCGCATCGGTGTGTGTTTTTCCATTATTGCTCGTATGGGCGTGCATGTTTCCATTTAAAGCCTCGGGCTGTGGCGGTTTTGGTGCAGGTTTCCTCCGGATGTACGTTTTGTAATAAAAGTCCCCGAATAGGACTGTCATGAATAGATTTTGTGGAATAAATAAGAACATTGTGGCCACTGGGAACTTGCAATTCTGTCTGAAGAGCAACTGGCCGTATATTAACGTGAAAAACGTGAATTGGCCCTAAAAATAAATAAAATAAAAGGGTTGTTCAAACTCGTGTAAATCCCTAGTTTCTGGTTGACGTCATTTTTGCGCCACATTTTACGTATATATAAATGAATATAGTTTCCCACAAAGAGTAATACCTCAACGTAATGCACGTAATTAACAATGGTGAAATTTTTTTTTTGTACTCTTGTCGTAAGACAAGTTATTTTCCGCCTTGATTTGGGTGCAGGAAATGCTACTTTTCGCACTAGTGCGGGCAGTAGCCAGTGTTGCCAACTTATTCGGTACCAATGTAAATGTATATTTATAAATATGAGAATGCATGCAAGTACAGCACATCTCTTATACTTTAAATAGCATTAAAAATTAACGATATGGTACTGAATAAATACAATTTTGATAATATGTAATTGATAGTATGATATTACCTATTTGTCACAACAACTTTAAATAACTTTAAATACATATTTAGTATTTATTCGTACAAAAAATAAGATACATTATTCGTGCGATAGGGCCGTTTCCCTGCTGAATTTCTCACATTAGTAATGACAGTAAAATTTATTTTGTTTCAACTTGTCTGTTTTTTTAAAAGAAAACACAAAATGGGACTGTAACTACGAAACTTGATATGGTAAAAAACTGTGGTTTAAAAATTCAGATTCCTCATTAAATTCACTTTAAAACAAGTCCACACTTTTTCAATTTATCACATTAGTATCGACAGAAAAATGGATTTACTAGTAACATATCAGATTTAAAAAAAATTAAATACAAAATGGGGCTGTAATCACAAAACTTGAAGTGGTAAAAAAATCTGGTTCGAAAATTCAGGTATTCCATTAAATTACCTTTAAAACAAGTCTAAACTTGTTCAATTTATCACATTAGTAATGACAGAAAAATGGATTTACTAGCAAATGTCTATTTTTGTTTTTTTAACAAAACACAAAATGAGACTGTAATTATTCTGGTTTCCCATTAAATTCGCTTTGAAACAAATATAAACTTGTTCGATTTCTCACATTAATAACGATAAAAAATGGATTTACTAGTAACTATCAGATTCTTTTAAAAACAAAACACAATATGGGGATATAACTATAAAACCTGGAGTGATAAAAAATTCTGATTTTAAAATTCAGATATCGCTTTAAATTCACTTTGAAACAACTCGAAACTTGTTAAATTTTCACATTAGTAAGGACAGAAATTTGTTTAATTTAACTAGCAACTATCAGAATATTTTAAAAACAAAACATAAAATCGGACTGTAATCACAAAACTTGAAGTGGTAAAAAAATCTGGTTCGAAAATTCAGGTATCCCATTAAATTACCTTTAAAACAAGTCTAAACAATTTCTCACATTAGTAATGACAGAAAAATGGATTTACTAGCAAATGTCTATTTTTGTTTTTTTAACAAAACACAAAATGAGACTGTAATTATTCTGGTTTCCCATTAAATTCACTTTGAAACAAGTATAAACTTGTTCGATTTCCACTTTAATAACGATAAAAAATGGATTTACTAGTAACTATCAGATTCTTTTAAAAACAAAACACAATATGGGGATATAACTATAAAACTTGAAGTGTTAAAAAATGTGGTTTTAAAATTCAGTTATACCATTAAATTCACTTTAAAACGAGTCCAAACTTGTTAAATTAGTAATGACAGTAAAATGGATTTTCTTACAACTGTCTGCTTTTTTTAAACAAATCACAAAATGGAACTGTAACTACAAAATTTAAAATGGTAAAAAATTATAGATTAATTAATTAAAAAAAATTAATGATACCTAAATATTGAGCATGTTATTTACATTCACAATGGAAAACTATATATTTACTAATATTTAATATCTCTAAAGTTATGCTGCTTTACAGTTAGTAGTTAATATTAATAAAAAAAACTTACTAGTTGTAATTGAGTGATATGTTTCTTCCACCACAGGCTCTTCTTGTACTCCTTATCATATGCTGTGAGAAGGTAGTACAAGTACATAACAGCGTGTACAAAACAGTTCACGAACCCTAGATAGATGCAATGGCCTCCAGGCAAGAATTTGGTGCCACCCCAACTCATAAAAACCATGCCCGCGTGGTGGTATATGTGCAGAAAGGTGATTTGGTTTTCTTTTTTCCGCAGAACGAAAAATACCTATAATTAAATCTATATTTGAGTAAAAGCAAAATATTATTTTCATAATTTTTACATTAATTCATTATTACTAGGATCCTTAATAAGTACGGAAAAATAAATTCATCATATTTTACCGGTGTGAGCTTTCCGTCTCGTATATATGTGTGTGTATGTGTGTATGTGTGTATGTGTGTATGTGTGTATGTGTGTATGTGTGTATGTGTGTATGTGTGTATGTGTGTATGTGTGTATGTGTGTATGTGTGTATGTGTGTATGTGTGTATGTGTGTATGTGTGTATGTGTGTATGTGTGTATGTGTGTATGTGTGTATGTGTGTATGTGTGTATGTGTGTATGTGTGTATGTGTGTATGTGTGTATGTGTGTATGTGTGTATGTGTGTATGTGTGTATGTGTGTATGTGTGTATGTGTGTATGTGTGTATGTGTGTATGTGTGTATGTGTGTATGTGTGTATGTGTGTATGTGTGTATGTGTGTATGTGTGTATGTGTGTATGTGTGTATGTGTGTATGTGTGTATGTGTGTATGTGTGTATGTGTGTATGTGTGTATGTGTGTATGTGTGTATGTGTGTATGTGTGTATGTGTGTATGTGTGTATGTGTGTATGTGTGTATGTGTGTATGTGTGTATGTGTGTATGTGTGTATGTGTGTATGTGTGTATGTGTGTATGTGTGTATGTGTGTATGTGTGTATGTGTGTATGTGTGTATGTGTGTATGTGTGTATGTGTGTATGTGTGTATGTGTGTATGTGTGTATGTGTGTATGTGTGTATGTGTGTATGTGTGTATGTGTGTATGTGTGTATGTGTGTATGTGTGTATGTGTGTATGTGTGTATGTGTGTATGTGTGTATGTGTGTATGTGTGTATGTGTGTATGTGTGTATGTGTGTATGTGTGTATGTGTGTATGTGTGTATGTGTGTATGTGTGTATGTGTGTATGTGTGTATGTGTGTATGTGTGTATGTGTGTATGTGTGTATGTGTGTATGTGTGTATGTGTGTATGTGTGTATGTGTGTATGTGTGTATGTGTGTATGTGTGTATGTGTGTATGTGTGTATGTGTGTATGTGTGTATGTGTGTATGTGTGTATGTGTGTATGTGTGTATGTGTGTATGTGTGTATGTGTGTATGTGTGTATGTGTGTATGTGTGTATGTGTGTATGTGTGTATGTGTGTATGTGTGTATGTGTGTATGTGTGTATGTGTGTATGTGTGTATGTGTGTATGTGTGTATGTGTGTATGTGTGTATGTGTGTATGTGTGTATGTGTGTATGTGTGTATGTGTGTATGTGTGTATGTGTGTATGTGTGTATGTGTGTATGTGTGTATGTGTATGTGTGTATGTGTGTGTGTGTGTGTATGTGTGTATGTGTGTATGTGTGTATGTGTGTATGTGTGTATGTGTATGTATGGATATGAATATGTCTTTGAACAAAATTCCAGCAAAACGGCTAAATAGATCGCGACCATATTTGCAAATCGACTGGGAAACCGAGTTGGGGCGATCCCTTGAAAATTTGAGCAACATCGTTCCACAAACAGATAAAATATGCTGATTAAACTATTTTACCACAAAAGTCACTTTCCCGCCAACGTCAACATGAGATACGTAGAAACGAGATACATCGAAACATATTAAGTTGGCAATTCTGACGCTAGAACGGAGATAACTGCAAACTTCGTGTTTATTTATAATGCTCTGGTTCCCCATGATAAAAGGCAACCCATTTCGCACTATTTTTAATAAAAATATTATACTGATAGAAACATATAATTATCAAATTGATTAGCCACCCCTTGAATAGACCAAAACATCTTAATTTTTATAATAATCTTAATTCCAATCCCAATTCCATACTACTACTAAATTAAATTTACTTACAGTGTCTAACAAGTCCACAATTTTTATAATATAATAACTCCACACCATTTGAGTAACATAGATGGCTTCCTCGCTGTTTGAATAGTCCACCGGTGCGCATCTCCAGTTATACGTGAATATCACTCCGTATCGGATGGCCTAAACATATTAGCCATTATGGGGATGATTATTTGATTCAAAAATGTGTGAGACTCACCTCAAATACAACAAACGAACAGTAAATGACTTGAATTGCGTTGTAAACTACCATTACGCGGTCCAAGTTGTAGGGTTTGCGATTTTTCATCATATCTGGTCCGAATTTCGTTACAAAAGCTATGTAAGCAATAATAATCGAAGCTGGATAGAATGCATAGCTGACTAGGGGTAGATTGTCCGTTCGGGGATCTAGAAAATATATTTTTATTTGCAGAAATATTAATTTAAAATTAAAATATTATAAACAAATAAAAAAAAAACAATGATATTATATTTGGGATTCTATAATTCATGTTCATAAAACTGAGTCCTAGTAGTGTCAGTATTTACTTCAATTCTCCTTTTATATTTATCAAGTAATCAATTATCCGGAAAAAACTTCAGTATTCTCTTCGTTACATCATTACTATACCTTACATCATAAATAATACTGTCAATATATTACAATAACGAACATTTTAAACATTTTCTCCAACACTAATACAGTCATTATTCTAAAATATTAACAGTATTATTGATCGTGTAAGGTGCCTTTTTTACCAAATCAGTCTGAACTTACAGAATAAACCCTCATGTCACCATGATAGTGAGCCGAACTGAAGATAAGTTTGGTTGATTGTGTGACAGTTGGTGCACACTTTTGAATTTGTTTTAGTAGTACCAACCCTCATTAATATTCCCGAGAAAAAAAAATAAGCCTGCTGTCTAAAAAGATTTAGCAGTTGCTATTTATGTAAATCGACGTACGTAGTTACATTTTTATTAATCAATAAATTGTCTTCATGTTTCTAACTGCGCACGTCAATTTACATAAATACCGAAAACAAAAACAAATGTGACTTACGTCACTTTCATTCTCACAGACTCATTTATTTATCGGGAATGTTCATGGGGGTTGGTACTACTAAAACAAATTCAAATGTCTACATCAACTGTAACATAGTGAACTGAACATATCTTCTACCATCAGTATAATAATAATTATTTATGACCCGGTATTTACTTTAAATTCTTAGAAAAACCTCTGAAAACTGTGTTTCGCGAAATTTTGCCAACAATAAGATTTGAACTCTTGCTCTTCAATGCTCAGTACGACGCCTCAAACCACTAGCCCACTGAATTAGGTGTTATTTCTTATTTTATCTAATGCGATGCCTCAAACCACTAGCCCACTGAATTAGGTGTTATTTCTTATTTTATCTAATGCGATGCCTCAAACCACTAGCCCATTGAATTAGGTGTTATTTCTTATTTTATCTAATATCTAGCCATCATCTATAATTTCGAATAATACAGATTTCTTTTTGGCATTTAAATTGATAATCAATTATACTTTTATTGTAATATTACCAGCTAAATCGTACATCCCCCACGTGTAGAACTCGTACGCCTTCTGGATCAGCAACGCCATGGTCGGGTGGTAGCACGCGTGCGGCACTTCGAAACGAGTGCCGTGTGCCGAAAATTGTCGGACTGTATAAAAAGTGCTCGTAATGAAGACGCATTGTCTTTGGGCTTTGAATGGGCCATAATTATTACAAACGGTTGGCGATCTACGCGCCTTCATTTTTTAGAACAATCGGGGCATATTTTAATCGGTAAACTCCTTGAACTCGTTCACTGACACTATTAGACCACGAGGCGATTCCGGAAATTTGCCACTCTGGTTAGTTGTTTATTTTATTTCTACAGGCACAAATTAATGCGATTTGCGTCAGTTAACTACATATAGTTTGAAAAGTCGTATACACGTTTGAAATTCAGTCGCATATGAAGAGTACAAGGCAGAAACGGGGAATGTGTAACTCTAGAAAACCAAATTTCATTATTGAGAGTGTATACAAATGTGCTCTTAACATCAAATTTGGTTTTGTAGAGTTACAGACATTGCCCCTTTCTGCCTTGTACTTCATATGTATTATATCACGGAAATATACAAACTGAATTAATTGATCCTGTTGTATTTTAGCCCATATTAAGTTTTTGCCGCTAAAAAAAAATAAATTAATAACATGACTAATAATAACAACTCTTGTTTTTTCTTGCAATTTGTGAAAATATTCAGGTGTTTGCCATTTGTTTTGGCATATTCTGTCACAATGACGTTATCAATTTATCCATTCAATAGCTTATGGGAGCTATAAAGTTTATGGGATGTTGGTGAATACGGGGTATTATATGATATCATATGGGAGTCGTGCTAGATCTAGTACCACTACATATCCTCATTGAAAGAGAGGCAGTATCTGTAATCCATAAATTTCTCCAAAATCAAACCCCCATATGCAGAGACCACGAGCGAAATACCAAGAGCTATATAATGAGCCATGGTCAGGCCCTATAATGGGCATGGCTCCAGCCTTCATTACAATGAATTACAACTTAAGTAAAGAATACGAAGTTGTTATACCGGGAACATAGACCAGGTCAAATGACCCAGCTATCAAAGCAACTTGTTTCCGGTTCACATACAGCTACAGCTCACAAATAACAGAAGGAACTTGAGGTAGTATATTCTGCGTCAGCCCGAAAACAAATAATTCAATAAGCCTGGGCAAGCTTATTGCTTCAGGCAGAAGTAGTTAGTGAGACAAACAATGGGCAACTAAGGTGGCGAATTGCAGCGTTGTAGAAGATTCCTGAAGAAGCTAACATAAAATAGCGAAATATAGATTTAACAATCAATAATTACATTCACAACTCACAGTACTTCAATGTGGTAACTAGTTATTTCAAAGAAATATCGAATAACAATCATTTTCAACTTTACTAATGTTTATCTTTGGATTTTATAAATATATCTGATTGTACTATCAATATCTGAATTCCTGATTAATTTTTCTATAAGAATCGCCTTGATAGTACTTCAATGTGGTGATTAGTTATATCAGAAAAATAGCGAATAACAATAATTTTAAAATTTACTGATGCATATCTTTGGAAATTATGAACAAAGCTGATTGTACTATCAATATCTGAATTCCTGATTTATTTTTATATAAGAATCACTTTCATAATTCATAGTACTTCAATGTGGTGACAAGTTATATTAGAGATATAACGAATGACAATAATTTTAAAATTTACTGATGCATATCTTTGGGAATTATGAACAAAGCTGATTGTACTATCAATATCGGAATTTCTTATTTATTTTTATATAAGAATCTCTTTCATAATTCATACTTCGATGTGTTGACTAGTTACTTCAGAGAAATATGGAATAACAATATTTTTCAACTTTACTGATGCATATCTTTGGTTATTATAAAATTATTGATTGTATTATAAATATATGAACTCCTGATTTATTTTTCTATAAAAATCGACTTCATAATTCACAGTACTTCAATGTGGTGACTAGTTATATCATAGAAATAGCGAATAACAATAATTTTCAATTTTACTGTTACATATCTTCGTAAATTATGAAGATATCTGACTGTACTATCAATATCTGAATTACTACTGTTTTATTTTCATATATGAATCACCTTCATACCTCATAGTACTTCAATGTGGTGACTAGTTATATCAGAAAAATAGCGAATAACAATAATTTTTAACTTTACTGATGCATATCTTTGGAAATTATGAACAAAGCTAATTGTACTATCAATACCTGAATTCCTGATTTATTTTTCTATAAGAATCACTTTCATAATTCATAATACTTCGATGTGGCGACTAGTTATATCAGAGAAATATGGAATAACAATATTTTTCAACTTTAATGATGCATATCTATGGTTATTATAAAGATATTTGCTTGTATTATAAATATATGAACTCCTGATTTATTTTGCTATAAGAATCACCTTCATAAATCAGAGTACTTCAATGTGGTGACCAGTTATATCAGAGAAATAGCGAATAACAATCATTTTCAACTTTACTGATGCATATCTTTGGAAATTATGAAGATATCTGCTTGTACTATCAATATCTGAATTCCTGATTATTTTTTTCTATAAAAATCACCTTCATACCTCATAGTACTTCAATGTGGTGACTAGTTATATCAAAGAATTCGCGAATAATAATAATTTTCATTTTTACTGATGTATATCTTTGGAAATGAAGAAGATATATGATTGTACTATAAATATCTGCATTCCTGATTTACTTTTCTATAAGAATCACCTTAATAACTCATAATATTTCAAGGTGGTGACTAATTATATCAGAGAAATGCGCATAACAATAATTTTAAACTTTACTGGTGCATATCTTTGGAGATGAGGAAGAAGATATCTGATTGTACCATCAATATCTGAATTCCTGATTTATTTTGCTATAAGAATCACCTTCATAAATCATAGTACTTCAATGTGGTGACCAGTTATATCAGAGAAATAGAGAATAACAATCATTTTCAACTTTACTGATGAATATCTTTGGAAATTATGAAGATATCTGCTTGTACTATCAATATCTGATTTTCTGATTATTTTTTCTATAAGAATCACCTTCATACTTTATAATACTTCAATGTGGTGACTAGTTATATCCGAGAATTAGCAAATAATAATAATTTTCAACTTTACTGATGTATATCTTTGGAAATGAACAAGATATCTGATTGTACTATAACTATCTGCTTTTCTGATTTATTTTTCTATAAGAATCACCGTAATAACTCATAATATTTCAATGTGGTGACTAATTATGTCAGAGAAATGCGAATAACAATAATTTGGTGTATATCGTTGGAGATGAAGAAGATATCTGATTGTACCATCAATATCTGAAATCCTAATTTATTTTTCTGTAAGAATCACCCCAATAGCTAATACTTCAATATGGTGACTAGTTATATCAGAGACATAGCGAATAACAATTTTCAACTTTACTGATGAAAATATCTGATTGTATTATCAATATCTGAATTCCTGATTTATTTGTCTATAAGAATCGCCTTCATAATTTATAGTACTTCAATGTAGTGACTTTATATATGAGAGAAATATCAAATAACAATAATTGTCAACTTTACTGATGTATATCTTTGGAAATTATGAAGATATATAATGGTACTATCAATATCTGAATTTCTGATTTATTTTGCTATAAGAATCACCTTCATATTTCATAGTACTTTAATATGGTGATTAGTTATATCAGAGAAATAGCGAATAACAATAATTTTCAACTTTACCGATGCATATCTTTGGAAATGATGATGATATCTGAATGTACTATAAATATCTGAATTCGTGATTTATTTTTCTATAAGAATCACCTTCATAACTCATAGTACTTCAACGTGGTGACTAGTTATATTAGAGAAATAGCGAATAACAATAATTTTCAACTTTACTGATGCATATCTTTAGAAATTATAAAGATATCTGATTGTACTATAAATATTTGAATTCCTGATTAATTTTTCTATAAAAATCACCTTCATAATTCATAGTACTTCAATGCAATGACTAGTTATATAGGAGAAATGGCGAATAACAATAATTTTTAACTTTACTAATGCATATCTTTGGAAATCATAAAGATATCTGATTTTACTGTAAATATCTGAATTACTGATTAATTTTTCTATAAGAATCACCTTCATAATTCATAATACTTCAATGTGGTGATTAGTTATATCAGAGAAATAGCGAATAGCAATAATTTTCTACTTTACTAATGCATATCTTTGGAAATCATAAAGATATCTGATTGTACTATAAATATCTGAATTATTGATTAATTTTTCTATAAGAATCACCTTCATAATTCATAGTACTTCAATGTGGTGATTAGTTATATCAGAGAAATAGCGAATAACAATAATTTTCAACTTTACCGATGCATATCTTTGGAAATGATAATGATATCTGAATGTACTATAAATATCTGAATTCGTGATTTATTTTTCTATAAGAATCACCTTCATAACTCATAGTACTTCAATGTGGTGACTAGTTATATTAGAGAAATAGCGAATAACAATAATTTTCAACTTTACTGATGCATATCTTTAGAAATTATAAAGATATCTGATTGTACTATAAATATTTGAATTCCTGATTAATTTTTCTATAAAAATCACCTTCATAATTCATAGTACTTCAATGTAATGACTAGTTATATAGGAGAAATGGCGAATAACAATAATTTTTAACTTTACTAATGCATATCTTTGGAAATCATAAAGATATCTGATTTTACTATAAATATCTGAATTACTGATTAATTTTTCTATAAGAATCACCTTGATAATTCATAATACTTCAATGTGGTGATTAGTTATATCAGAGAAATAGCGAATAGCAATAATTTTCTACTTTACTAATGCATATCTTTGGAAATCATAAAGATATCTGATTGTACTATAAATATCTGAATTATTAATTAATTTTTCTATAAGAATCACCTTCATAATTCATAGTACTTCAATGTGGTGATTAGTTATATCAGAGAAATAGCGAATAACAATAATTTTCAACTTTACTGATGCATATCTTTGGAAATCATAAAGATATCTGATTGTACTATAAATATCTGAATTACTGATTCATTTTTCTATAAGAATCGCCTTCATTATTCATAGTACTTCAATATAGTGACTAGTTATATCAGAGAAATAGCGAATAACAATAATTTTCAACTTTACTCATGCATATCTTTGGAAACCATAAAGATATCTGATTGTACTATAAATATCTGAATTCCTGATTAATTTTTCTATAAGAATCACCTTCATAATTCATAATACTTCAATGTGGTGATTAGTTATATCAGAGAAATAGCGAATAACAATAATGTTCAACTTTACTGATGCATATGTTTTGATATTATGAAGATATCTGATTGTACTATAAATATCTGAACTTCTGAATTATTTTTCTATAAGAATCACCTTAATAACTCATAATATTTCAATGTCGTGACTAATTATATTAGAGAAATGCGAATAACAATTATATTATATATAATAACAATCCTCATTAACCTCGATAATGGATTGTTGTATCCAAAATCAATTTTATGAAAGCGCTCCCTAAAAATTATACGGCTTCGCGTCCTCATGCCTTCCTCTTGGACCCAGAAATTAATGCCACAGAAAAGAGATGGGCAATCAATTTGATTATTAATGATCTTATAAAGAAGTATAAGATCATAACGAGCTCTCCTAACGTCCAGGGACGGTAAATTGAGGGACGATATAAGTTTGCTGTAGTTTAGATTAGTTAAGCTAATCTTCAATAAATGAACGCTGCTATTCGAATAAATTTATTTTGAATTATATCTTTGGAAATTATGAAGATATATGATTGTACTATCAATATCTGAATTCCTGATTTATTTGTCTATAAGAATCGCTTTCATAATTCATAGTACTTTACTATGGTGACTTGATATATGAGAGAAATATCGAATAATAATAATTTTAAACTTTACTGATGCATATCTTTGGATATTCTAAAGATATCGAATTGTACTATAAATATCTGAATTGCTGATTTAATTTCCTATAAGAATCACCTTAATAACTTATAATGCTTCATTGTGGTGACTAATTATATCCGAGAAATGGTGAATAACAATAATTTTAAACTTTACTGATGTATATCTTTGGAAATGATAAAGATATCCGATTGTACTATCTATATCTAAATTCCTGATTTATTTTGCTAAAAGAATCACCTTGATAATTCATAGTACTTCAATGTGGTGACTAGTTATATCAGAGAAACAGCGAGTAACAATAATTTTCAAATTTACTGATGAATATCTTTGGAAATCATGAAGATATCGGATTGTACTATAAATATCTGAATTCCTGATTATTTTTTCTATAAGAATCACTTTCATAATTCATAGTACTTCAATGTGGTGATTAGTTATATCAGATAAATAGCGAATAACAATAATTTTAAACTTTACTGATCCATATCTTTCGAAATAATAAAGATATCTGTACTACTACACAATAATTTTTAATGGAAGCGCATCGTATCACAAGGACATCCATGGAAGAATGGATGGCAATATAATCTCAGGACCGGTGAAACACTCAGCTAGGGCAGCGACATTATAATAGGCCCAAATTCACAGAGGTAGTAAGTTCTATCTGAATTTGGAGCTTCGGCCTATTATAAATTCTTGTGCATGTCCCTGCCCTAGCTGGTTTGGCCTACAGTGCTGATACTTTATTGCCATCCATTTTTCCAAGGACGTCTTTGTGATTGCTTTTGAAACTAAAACAGGAGAACGGTCAGAAAATTAGTAGGCTAGCTAACAGGTCACTTCAGGCTTAAAAAGTACATGGCACGGATAAGCCTCCAGAAGAGTTCTTCTGTAGGTTCTACCAGGAATAGGAAGATACCTCAAAGTATATACTATGCCACTCCGAGGAGCTACGTATGGTCTGGTCCAAAGAATTCGGGAACGTTAAACAGTAAACTATATATATATATATATATATATATATATATATATATGTATATATATATATATATATATGTATATATATATATATATATATATATATATATATATATAAAGGGTGTTTCATTTCGAGGTACAGAACTTTGAATTTCAATAAAATACAGTAATATAATATTAATCACCACGAATGTAATTGATAATTCTACGCTTAAATATGATTTCGGACATGTGGCCGCCACGGATGGCGCGTAGATGGCGTAATCTGGAGGTTCAATTTGCAATCACAGCATTTCTGGTCGTATTTCGGCAATTACGCGTCGAATGTTGGCTCCCAAGAGTTCAATAGTCTCTGGCTTCTTCATAAAAATTGATAGAAATTACCATTTCCAAGAAGCCCTTTTCGAGCTGTATCTCTTCTATAGTTAAAGAATACAATAAACCCCCTACCGAATAGACCACCCCCCCCCCCCCTCCCATGATTTATTCCAATTTTTATTAGAAAAAAAAAATGCAGTAGAGGTTGATATTTACTTGTTCTCTATAAGATAAATAAGTTATAGAAATACATATAATAAATTAGAGTAGTAACTATAATTATAATTATACATTCAACATAATCCTAATAAGTCTTAAGATTGTTATAGATGGATTATTTCATAAGGTACTAATATTTAATACAGATTTGTTAGGTAAATATAATTTAAAAATGTAAACAAAAATTTTAAGGCTCGGTTCTATAAAGCAGATTAATTTCAAAAAACGATTTAATGTCCAATCTGTCATACAAACGTCACTTATGACACTAAAAGCAACGTTGCCATGTCTACACAGAGGTAGATATACCCATATCAAGTAACAATGTATCAGTGGGAAACCAGTAATCATGGGTTACAGTTGACTCGCGTTTATACAACCGAACCTTAATGTGGTGACATGAAATAACAAATAATAAATAAGGAGTCAGTTTGAAACGATTATTTCCTTATTTTATGACAACAAATTATAATCTACACCAAAAGGTAGAAGGCATATATATATATATATATATATATATATATATATATATATATATATAAGGACCTTTATTGGCATTTTCTTCACAAAAAAACTCTCCAATATACGTATATACATATACATATATATTTATTTTATTTTTATGTATTTTTGTTGTGGTTGGGTATATTGAAGTGTTTCTTGTGAAGAAATTGCCAATAAAGGTCTTTTTTTTAAATTTATATATATATATATATATATATATATATATATATATATATATATATATCTATTTGCCTTTTACCTTTCGGTCTAGGCTATAATTTTTTGTCATAATATTAAAAACTAAATAATCATATATATTATGACAAAATAAATCGAACTAAATTGAAAGCTAATTAGTGAGCATAAGTAATCAAAAATATTATTTATTGCCACTATTTTTTTCTATCTACGTTATGTTTTTATTTATTATTTATTACTGTATGTCGGTATAAACCCATCTTTGCGGTCAATAGCCAAAATAAAGATTTATAAATTAATTGGTTAAAGATACTTTTTTCATGTTTTTTTATATATAAAACACTCGAGGTACACATTTTAAGAAAAATGTGTTTGCATTGCATTGTTGTTCAATAGCTAATCCGATATCCGACACATGTAATTCCAACTGTCCGTACAAGTGATGTTAAGAATGTTAAGAATGTTCGTCAAAGATTCGTGTTTATACAGATATGAAACTCTTGTCAAGACCATTTAATGTTTCCAAGGATATAAAAGCCTAATTCTGGTCATGAGTCTAGCAAAGTCTGTTGGGGAGTGAAACAGGAGGGCGACTTTTTTTTTGCTTTGGGGGGGAATGCTATTACGCACACCCGACGCTTCTCGAGGGCGACTTTGAAAACAGTGAGTTGGATACCAACTTCAAAATCTCAAAAATAGTTAACAGTTAACTTGCATATCCCACTGAATATCGGTTTTTTTTTAAGTGTACGTTTTATCATTGGTATGCAATTTGTAATTAAGAAAACACTTTGCGTTTCTGCATTTGCATTCTGTTTCTTCTGTCATCGATGTGTCATCGATTTATATTTAATCGAGTAGTATTTCCTACTCTTCTGTCATCGATGTGTCATCGATTAAATATAAATCGATGACACAGCGATGACAGAAGAAAAGAAAATACTAATTACTCGACATGACTTGTAACAAATAAAGCTTGTTTAAGGTATTTACCTTTAAAATAGGCGAATCTGCTAGAAAATATCATTTCGAGAGTTTCATATCTGTATAAACTGTATAGCCTTCATATTGTAATCAGCTAGTGATTGTTGTCTACTTGCTTGCTTTTATATAAGCTTTATAGTAGAATTTTCCGAATAGAACTAACATATATGCGCTCTGAAAGAAGCCTGCTAGTGATATGAATGTGCTGAAACCACAGCTGGGACGAATAAGGGGCTGCAAGTAGAGAAACCCAAGTATAACAAATTGTACCTGCAACAAAAATTTGATAATTTAGCTAGATTTATATTACTACATTCACTTTACTTCATGTTCTTCTAATGATTGGTTGTGCTATTTTAAAGCTCCTCCGGTGGAGATGTGTGATGATTTGTTAATTTAGTGCTTAATTTTGAAAAACAAAACTAAATAATGTAGCTACACACATGTATTAATTCATAAATCCTTACATATATTTAGGGCTGATTGTCTCGTGTTCGATCCTTCTATATTACCTTCATGTGCCCGCTCATCAATCTCAACCACAGTTATCTTTCACATGTAAATAATAAACAATTCAAGCATAATGCAATAATAGAAAATCATTATACTGTTCCAAACGTGGACATCTTAGGAATGATGTATGTAAGAGTATGTCTGAGGTGTTAAGGTATAGACTAAGCTGAGAGAAAAGGGAAGGCTAGGACCTGAGGTAAGGAATATATAGTGGCAAGAGAATGACTGAGAGCTCATACAACCCTCAACAACGTAAGACGCTTTCATTTAGCATGGTTTATCATTACTAGTCGCCCCCGTGGCGTGCAGTATCGTTCAGGTCTTGCGGTCATGAGCAGCCGGTTGTAAGGGCCGAGGTAGAATTATGCGCATCGGAAGCGGCAAATAGACAAGAAACAATAAGCCCGTAGCAGCTCAGGGTGATAAACGAAAGGCACTATAGAGTGACAATCGCAAGGATTTTCAGAATATATACAATTTTGCTATTAAAACATACATAATTGCACTTTTATGAAATACTGATTTAGGTAATACATCAATTTAGTAGGTTAATAAATAAATATCTTTCAATTTTATTTGCAAAGTTTGAACAATATCCATAAAGGGATTTATAAAGATTTATAAATGTGTGATTAAACATACAAAAATTACGGTGTAAATGAATGTAATGTATAAAACAATACTATTTGAAGCTACTCAGTATTATTAGCTTCAAATAGTATGAAACCTAACAACACCGTAATTTTAGATTGTGACTTATTATTAATATTATTTTTTAACTAAGGGAATTGCGGGGGATATCTTGAGATACTTAGTCAGGGAAGACTGGAGCAGGGAGGACAAAGTGTGCATGGCAAATGGGTCAGAAGAGAGAGTAAGGAAAGTCTGGATGGAGCTAGGGTATATGCCGACTGTGTTGTGTAGTAAGGGCTGCGACACGTGATGGCACCTTAGCAAATAATATGAAAGAGTGAAAGCAGAGCGGGTTGGAAATGGCAGAAGGTTGATTTAATGGCTGGAGAGGATGTTGGGGGTGAAACAGGAGGGTGAACTTGAAAGCAGTGAGTTTTATACCAACTTCAAAATCTCAAAAACAGTTTATGTTACCTTGCATATTCACTGGAAATCCGTATTTTTTAAAAGTGTACTGTCCCGACTGTGTTTTGTTAGTAAGGGATGCGACACGTGGTGGTACCTTAGCAAAGAATATGAAGGAGTGAAAGCAGAGTGCGTTGGAGATTGGAGAAGCTTGATTTAATGGTTGGAGAGGATAGGAAAGGCGTGAAAATCAGCAGGAGTCTGACGTGAGAAAGATAATTGGGCGAAGGCAGAGGGGCGCGAATGTGGAGGAAGAAGGCATACAATGTCATAAAGGCGAATATGTATTTTATTTCTATTTGTGTTTTTTCTTTTATTGATGGTAGGTTATTGATGATTAGGGGAATTTTGTAGTAGAAATGAATTTTTGTGTGGTTATGCCTTTTTGTTTTGCTGGTGTGGTCTAGTGTTCTAGTATTCAAGTTGTGAGGTGTTGCAACGTGGTGTAAAGTAAAACTATGCGTCCAGGAGTGGCTCGCATGGAACATCGAACACGAGACAATCAGCCCGGAGAAGCTTAAAGCTCTAAACGAAAGCAACTAAAGATATTTTATTTTAAATATAAGATTTGTATGCGATTTAGATGCGATATACTACTCCTATATGTTCCGGAACTACATAATTAACTCACCAACTGCATCTGCGTTATATACTTTTTCCACCATAAGTTATTTTTTGATCCAGTATAATTCGAAACCAAATAGTACGTGTACATAACAGCATGTATGATGCTATTGATGTACGCCAAATAGCAAGAATGCCCTCCAGCATAATACTTCATGACAATCCAACAGATGATCACCATGGATATGTGATGGTACACATGCAGGGCAGTGACTTGCGACATTTTATTGCGTAACACGAAGAATATCTGGAAGGATATAGATGTAGCAGTGTATATTTCTAAATATTATAAATAACCTTACCGTGTCGAACAAGTCGAGCACCTTCAGCAAGAAGTACAGGTATCCCAAACGAACAATACCCATACCATTGCTGGTGTAGTCGACTTCCGAACATCTCCAGTTGAGATTTAGAAAATATGGTGTGCCCTACAAAAAAAAAATACTGTAATAATAAATACAAGTACAAAAATGTGGGAGTAAGGCAGGGGTGCCCGATAAGCCCCCTCCTGTTTAATCTGTACACGAGCGAGTTGGAAGAGGTGCTGAGGAGAGGATAGGTAGGAGGGGTCGTGGTGGGTAGAGCCAAAGTGTGGATGTTGGCGTATGCAGATGACGTGGTGGCCAAGAGAGTGGAAGAGATGCAAGAGATGTTGGATAGAATGGGTAGGTACCTGGATAAGAGGGGGCTAGTGGTAAATGTGGAAAAGACCAAATGGATGTTGTTCAGGAATAGGGGCAGGAGGGGTAAGGATGAAGGGCTGAAATGGAAGGAAAGGCTGATTGAGAAAGTGAATGGCTTTAAATATTTGGGCTTTTGGTTTGACTGTGGAGGAAGGCTTAGGATGCATGTTGAGTGTATGCAAGCGAAAGCAAGAATGGCTTGGGGGATTGCGTGCAGAAAATGGGGGAGTTTGTGGGGTGGTAACCTCGTAGTGGCGTACAAGATCTGGGATGCGTGTGTAAAATCTATATTGTTGTATGGAGTAGAAGTGTGGGGTTTGCGTGAATGGGAGGTAATAGAAAGGGAGCATGGTTGGTTTCTGAAGAATCTGCTAGGGCTCGAAAGGTCAACACCGAGGGCAGTGCTGTTGCAGGAGACAAGTCGTATGAGTATGTGGTGGGAGTCGTGTGTGAGGGTTGTGAAGTTTGAAGAAAGATTGCAGGATTTGGGCGAGGAAAGACTGGTACGGGAGGTAAGGATGAGGTGTAAGAGTAGAACAGAGAGTAGATGGAGGAAGGATAGAGAAAGGATAGAGAAAGGATGTATGAAAGAGTGGGTATGTCTGAGGTGTGGGTAGAGGAGAAGCTGAGAGAAAGGGTTAGCCTAGAACATGAGATAAGTGAGAGATTGAGGGATATTGAGTGGCAAGAAAGGCAAGTGAGAATGTCTGAGAGCTCATACAACCCTGGCTACGAAAAAGTGTGGATGGGGCTGGGGTATACCGCGTGTGCGCTGTGTAGGAAGGGGAGTGACACGTGGTGGCACCTTAGCAAATAATGTGAGGGAGTGAAAGAAGAGTGGGTTGGAGAGCTGAACGAATGGTTAGGAGAGGATGGGAAAGGCGTGAAATCTGCAGGAGGCTGACGTGGGAAAGGAAATTGGCGAGGGCAGAGGGGGTTTATTTTAGTGGATAGAAAAATGTATTTTATGTTAATTTTTATTCTTTTTTTCTATGTCTTTATTGATTTCTTTCTGTGAAAGTACTGTTTTTTTTTCGGCTGGAATGTGTGTAAAAGGGAAGGGTTGGGCTGATATGCCAGTACAAAAAATGCTTTCAGCCCTGAATTTTAAGTTAAATTTTGTGTGCAAAGGCCACCAGCAGGTCGTAGATATACAAAATACTAATAATGAAATCTTAAACACAGCTAGTGATTCAGAGCAAACATATGGATGGGCACAGTAAATAGAGACCTGTACAAGTTATGATAGGAAATACCACCGGCAGGGCCACACGGGTTAATTTAGAAACCTCAGATTCAAACCTAAATTCAGTTTGGTTTTTCAATGTTTAACGTTTTTTATTTTATTTCAAATATACCTGTAGCTAAGCTAAGAGAGTTCAACTCCAAAATCGAAAGGTTTTGGGTGGAGATCCCAAAATACTTCTATTATGGGCTGTGTGTGCCTATGTGTGTGTCTATGTGTATGTATCTGCGTGTGTCTATATGTGTGTGTGTGTGTGTGTGTGTGTGTGTGTGTGTCTATGTGTGTGTCTATGCGAGTGTCTATATATGTGTCTATATATTTGTCTATATATGCGTCTATGTGTGTGTCTAGTGTGTGTTTATGTGTGTATCTATGTGTGTCTATGTGTGTATCTATGTGTGTGTCTATGTGTGTGTGTCTATGTATGTGTGTATGTCTGTATGTTTGTGTGTAACAATGCGTGTGTCTATGTGTGCGTTTATGTGTGCATCTATGTGAGTATGTCTGTATGTGTGTGTGTAACAATGCGTGTGTCTATGTGTGCGTTTATGTGTGCATCTATGTGTGTATCTATGTGTGTGTCTATGTGTGTGCCTATGTGTGTGTATATATGTGTGTGTGTGTCTATATGTGTGTGTATGTGTGTATGTATGTGAGTGTGTGTGTCAAAAAATTAAAATAATTATTGAAATTAAGGTCAGCCAATTAATTACCGTGCATATAAGGTGCGATGAATTCATTCATATGTTAACATTTCACATTACATGTATACAATACTAATTGCGCTGTATTGATATTTCGGGCTTTACTTCTTTATATGGACCAATTGATTGTCTATAACAACTGATTTGTGATAACACTTACCGAAATCACCAGGAAACTGCATGCGATTATTTGAGCCAAATTGAATACTTGTATAAGCCTGTCCAAATTAAAAGGTTTTCTGTCTTGCATAAACGCAGGGCCAATTTTGTACACGAATCGGTGGTAGACGATCAGAATGAGAGCTATGGGCACTGGCGAGGTTAATAGCGGCCAGCTCTGCGTTCTCTGATCTGAAATTTGAAGTAATATGTCTTGAAAATAAAGTTAAATAAACAACTATCGAAGGATTTTCAGAATAAATACAATATTGCGATCAAAACATACATAATTGCAGTTTTATGAAATACTGACTTAGGCTACACATCAATTTAGTAGGAGAATAGCTTTCAATTTTATTTGCAAAGTTTGAACAATATCTATAAAGGGATTTGTGAAAATTTATAAATATGCGATTAAACAAACAAAAATTACGGTGTAAATGAATGTAATGTATGAAACAATACTATTTTATGCTACTTAGTATTATTAGCATCAAATAGTATGAAACCTAACAGCACCGCAATTTAATTTTAAATATTGGATTTTTAAGGCGTCTATTTTGTGATAATTGTGATAAAAAACAAAGTAAAAAATTGTTTTATTTAACCGTAATTTTAGATTATGACTTAATATTATTTTTTAACTAGTGGATTTTATGTATTATTTTGTTGTTTCTTGTGTATGGTATATGATTGTAAACATATTACAAAATGTAATAAATAAATAAATAAATAAATGTATTTATTGCCCAACAGAATAATAAAATTCCATTTACAGAACAACAAGATATTACATGCTAATATAATATAATAATAAAATAATAATGTAATGTAAAACTTGCTCTAGTACATAGTCATAGAGTTGAGGTGTATATGTATCCCATACCTGTTATGTATCCCACATAAATAAATAAATAAATAACAATAAATAAACAAATAGATACACCAATTATTTGGTAATGCATTAGCGAAATTTGAAGAATGTTCATCAATATATTGGTAATGCATTAGCGAAATTTAAAGAATATTCATCAATATATTGGTAATGCATTAGTGAAATTTGAAGAATATTCATCAATATATTGGTAATGCATTAACGAAATTTAAAGAATATTCATCAATATATTGGTAATGCATTAGCGAAATTTGAAGAATATTCATCAATATATTGGTAATGCATTAGCGAAATTTGAAGAAAATTCATCAATATATTGGTAATGCATTAGCGAAATGTGAAGAATATTCATCAATATATTGGTAATTCATTATCGAAATTTGAGGAATATTCATCAATATATTGGTAATACATTAGCGAAATTTAAAGAATATTCATCAATATATTGGTAATGCATTAGCAAAATTTGAAGAAAATTCATCAATATATTGGTAATGCATTAGCGAAATTTGAAGAAAATTCATAATATATTGGTAATGCATTAGCGAAATTTGAAGAATATTCATCAATATATTGGTAATGCATTAGCGAAATTTGAAGAAAATTCATCAATATATTGGTAATGCATTAGCGAAATGTGAAGAATATTCATCAATATATTGGTAATTCATTAGCGAAATTTGAGGAATATTCATCAATATATTGGTAATACATTAGCGAAATTTAAAGAATATTCATCAATATATTGGTAATGCATTAGCAAAATTTGAAGAAAATTCATCAATATATTGGTAATGCATTAGCGAAATTTGAAGAAAATTCATCAATATATTGGTAATGCATTAGCGAAATTTGAAGAATATTCATCAATATATTGGTAATGCATTAGCGAAATTTGAAGAAAATTCATCAATATATTGGTAATGCATTAGCGAAATGTGAAGAATATTCATCAATATATTGGTAATTCATTAGCGAAATTTGAGGAATATTCATCAATATATTGGTAATACATTAGCGAAATTTAAAGAATATTCACCAATATATTGGTAATGCATTAGCGAAATTTGAAGAATATTCATCAATATATTGGTAATTCATTAGCGAAATTTGAGGAATATTCATCAATATATTGGTAATACATTAGCGAAATTTAAAGAATATTCATCAATATATTGGTAATGCATTAGCAAAATTTGAAGAAAATTCATCAATATATTGGTAATGCATTAGCGAAATTTGAAGAAAATTCATCAATATATTGGTAATGCATTAGCGAAATTTGAAGAATATTCATCAATATATTGGTAATGCATTAGCGAAATTTGAAGAAAATTCATCAATATATTGGTAATGCATTAGCGAAATGTGAAGAATATTCATCAATATATTGGTAATTCATTAGCGAAATTTGAGGAATATTCATCAATATATTGGTAATACATTAGCGAAATTTAAAGAATATTCATCAATATATTGGTAATGCATTAGCAAAATTTGAAGAAAATTCATCAATATATTGGTAATGCATTAGCGAAATTTGAAGAAAATTCATCAATATATTGGTAATGCATTAGCGAAATTTGAAGAATATTCATCAATATATTGGTAATGCATTAGCGAAATTTGAAGAAAATTCATCAATATATTGGTAATGCATTAGCGAAATGTGAAGAATATTCATCAATATATTGGTAATTCATTAGCGAAATTTGAGGAATATTCATCAATATATTGGTAATACATTAGCGAAATTTAAAGAATATTCACCAATATATTGGTAATGCATTAGCGAAATTTGAAGAATATTCATCAATATATTGGTAATTCATTAGCGAAATTTGAAAAATATTCATCAATATATTTATTGGTAATGCATTAGCGAAATTTGAAAAATATTCATCAATATAATGGTAATGCATTAGCGAAATTTGAAGAATATTCATCAATATATTGGTAATGCATTAGCGAAATTTGAAGAATATTCATTAATATATTGGTAATTCATTAGCGAAATTTGAGGAATATTCATCAATATATTGGTAATACATTAGCGAAATTTAAAGAATATTCATCAATATATTAGTAATGCATTAGCGAAATTTGAAGAATATTCATCAATATATTGGTAATGCATTAGCGAAATGTGAAGAATATTCATCAATATATTGGTAATTCATTAGCGAAATTTGAGGAATATTCATCAATATATTGGTAATACATTAGCGAAATTTAAAGAATATTCATCAATATATTGGTAATGCATTAGCGAAATTTGAAGAAAATTCATCAATATATTGGTAATGCATTAGCGAAATGTGAAGAATATTCATCAATATATTGGTAATGCATTAGCGAAATTTGAAGAAAATTCATCAATATATTGGTAATGCATTAGCGAAATGTGAAGAATATTCATCAATATATTGGTAATTCATTATCGAAATTTGAGGAATATTCATCAATATATTGGTAATACATTAGCGAAATTTAAAGAATATTCATCAATATATTGGTAATGCATTAGCAAAATTTGAAGAAAATTCATCAATATATTGGTAATGCATTAGCGAAATTTGAAGAAAATTCATCAATATATTGGTAATGCATTAGCGAAATTTGAAGAATATTCATCAATATATTGGTAATGCATTAGCGAAATTTGAAGAAAATTCATCAATATATTGGTAATGCATTAGCGAAATGTGAAGAATATTCATCAATATATTGGTAATTCATTAGCGAAATTTGAGGAATATTCATCAATATATTGGTAATACATTAGCGAAATTTAAAGAATATTCACCAATATATTGGTAATGCATTAGCGAAATTTGAAGAATATTCATCAATATATTGGTAATTCATTAGCGAAATTTGAAAAATATTCATCAATATATTTATTGGTAATGCATTAGCGAAATTTGAAAAATATTCATCAATATAATGGTAATGCATTAGCGAAATTTGAAGAATATTCATCAATATATTGGTAATGCATTAGCGAAATTTGAAGAATATTCATTAATATATTGGTAATGCATTAGCGAAATTTGAAGAAAATTCATCAATATATTGGTAATGCATTAGCGAAATGTGAAGAATATTCATCAATATATTGGTAATGCATTAGCGAAATTTGAAGAAAATTCATCAATATATTGGTAATGCATTAGCGAAATGTGAAGAATATTCATCAATATATTGGTAATTCATTAGCGAAATTTGAGGAATATTCATCAATATATTGGTAATACATTCGCGAAATTTAAAGAATATTCATCAATATATTAGTAATGCATTAGCGAAATTTGAAGAATATTCATCAATATATTGGTAATTCATTAGCGAAATTTGAAAAATATTCATCAATATATTTATTGGTAATGCATTAGCGAAATTAGAAAAATATTCATCAATATATTGGTAATGCATTAGCGAAATTTGAAGAATATTCATCAATATATTGGTATTGCATTAGCGAAATTTGAAGAATATTCATCAATATATTGGTAATGCATTAGCGAAATTTGAAGAATATTCATCAATATATTGGTAATTCATTAGCGAAATTTGAAAAATATTCATCAATATATTTATTGGTAATGCATTAGCGAAATTTGAAAAATATTCATCAATATAATGGTAATGCATTAGCGAAATTTGAAGAATATTCATCAATATATTGGTAATGCATTAGCGAAATGTGAAGAATATTCATCAATATATTGGTAATTCATTAGCGAAATTTGAGGAATATTCATCAATATATTGGTAATACATTCGCGAAATTTAAAGAATATTCATCAATATATTAGTAATGCATTAGCGAAATTTGAAGAATATTCATCAATATATTGGTAATTCATTAGCGAAATTTGAAAAATATTCATCAATATATTTATTGGTAATGCATTAGCGAAATTTGAAAAATATTCATCAATATAATGGTAATGCATTAGCGAAATTTGAAGAATATTCATCAATATATTGGTAATTCATTAGCGAAATTTGAAAAATATTCATCAATATATTTATTGGTAATGCATTAGCGAAATTTGAAAAATATTCATCAATATAATGGTAATGCATTAGCGAAATTTGAAGAATATTCATCAATATATTGGTAATGCATTAGCGAAATGTGAAGAATATTCATCAATATATTGGTAATTCATTAGCGAAATTTGAGGAATATTCATCAATATATTGGTAATACATTAGCGAAATTTAAAGAATATTCATCAATATATTAGTAATGCATTAGCGAAATTTGAAGAATATTCATCAATATATTGGTAATTCATTAGCGAAATTTGAAAAATATTCATCAATATATTTATTGGTAATGCATTAGCGAAATTTGAAAAATATTCATCAATATATTGGTAATGCATTAGCGAAATTTGAAGAATATTCATCAATATATTGGTATTGCATTAGCGAAATTTGAAGAATATTCATCAATATATTGGTAATGCATTAGCGAAATTTGAAGAATATTCACCAATATATTGGTAATGCATTAGCGAAATTTGAAGAACATTCATCAATATATTGGTAATGCATTCGCGAAATTTGAAGAATATTCATCAAGAAATTTTAAATATATTTACAAATATAGAAAAAAAGAAAGAAAATCTTTATTTAGCTGAGTTATATACATACATATATATATAAATAAAAAGTTCATAAAAAAAGGTTATAAATTTCAAAGAAACAATTTAAAATTAAAATTCTTAACATACAACTAAATAATACATTAATTATTAAATTGTATTTGTGATACAGTTTTTCAATAGTTTTTTGTACGTTCTATAATTGAAACCATTTTGGATCGCTGGTGGCAGGTCATTTTACATACAGAAAACTGTGAAAGTTGATTCGCGAAAATTCACTCGCAGTGGGGTTTTGAACTTATATATGCTCTAAAAGTATAAACTTACCCGTATTCTCCTCAAAAACATATCGGTAATTCCTTTCGAGCCACGCGGTCATTGCACTGCACTTTTTCCGAGCGAGTTCGCGGGCGCAACATCAAATTCCCTTTATATTGTTGTCTTGCGCTCATGAATATGAAACTTGTTGATGACAATCAAATAGCCACTATTGTTAGATCGTTCGGTCCAAAAAAAAATAGCAAGTTGGCATGAATTAGAATTTTATTATACCTTCCATTGATGTTAGCCATATACACTAATGCGTTTAATGTAAACTGTTTAATTTAATAGTAATAACAATAGCTGTATTGAATGCACATCGTTTTGCGTCATGTTTTTCACAAGGTAATTATAATAGTCAATTTTATTAATATTAGCTTTAGCTTATATTAACTGAAATGCAATCGAAGACTCAACAGACTATATTTTGCATAAACATGAGTCATTATATCGGTTTGCGTTATTTCGCAGTATATTGTTGTTACAAATTATACTAATTATGCAAATTATACTTTTTAGTGATTAACAATTTTTTTTTAAATGTGTGTGTATGATTTTGATCCACAGATCATCACAACTATATATGAATTTTGTAATTCAATAAGATACACTAAGGAGAAAAACATATTTCACACCTAGATACTTATCAAGGTGACTAATAGTTTAACAAACAAAGATTGGGTAGAGGATTAGGAAGGGACACAGAGGAAGACAGTGAATACTACAAATTATATCTACATTTACTTAAATAATCAAAGAGAATATCGAATAAATCCATATCATTATAGCTGAGGATAACACTTAGAGTATAACGCTCTACTATGAATTTATTTATATCAGCTAATACACTGCTTTTTTCAATATATTACTTAGGACATTGAAAAAAAATATGGTCTAAACTATACACCTCGTCACAGCTACAAAGTGGAGTTGCTTTACAACCTATCCTATATAAATGTGAGCCATATGCACCATGATTGGATTTGAGTCTGCAAATAGTTTTAATGTAATGTTTTGTTTTATATTTACGAGAAAACCAAGAAACTTTTAGAGGTAGTGCATGTAATTTTTTGTTTCGAATTGGTATGTCCTGTTTCTCATTTTCAGAAAGAATTTAAAGAATCGGCATTCTCACAATGGTGTGAAATTCTAGTAATAATAAGGGTCTATATTATTACTAGAATATCACACCATTGTGAGAATGCCGATTCTTTAAATTCTTTCTGAAAATCAGATACAGGACATACCAATTCGAATTAATTTCCGTAGTAGTGAAGTTCTTTTCTAAATTATCTAAGTAATCGTTCTTCAAAATTCCTATATGAGCTTTGATCAAGTTCAATCCAACTCTAAATGAAAACCATTTGCTGGTACAAATCAATTCACAAAAATTAATTGCCTTGAAAAAAAGCGGAAAATTAATTATATTTAATTTTCCGCTTTTTTCAAGGCAATTAATTTTTGAATTGATTTGTACCAGCAACTGGTTTTCATTTAGAGTTGGATTGAAATTTGACAGTATCAATAATATACTTTTACAGTCAGTAAATAAGACGAAGGTGTCGCTATTTAACTGTTGTATGTGTGTAAGGGCTTCACTAATGGCGATCAATTCACAAGAGTAAATTGAAAAAGGACTACAAAGGGCCACCTGTTTTTCAATATGGTTCGAAGCTTCATAAAATGCGCATCCGTTTTTGACCGAACCGTCAGTATAGATGTAAGTGAAGTTTGGAAACTTAGACGACAAATAGTCAGTAAATTCGTTATTAATATATTTACCGACGCAATTCGAGAAGGATTTATTTAAAATAATTTTCGGATTTGTAAATTTATCTTCATAAATCTCCATGAAAGTTGGGAGAATTTTACTAGTAAACGCGAAAACAGGTGTTGATACTTTATCAGGGACTCAGCTATGAGGCAATTGGGTTTTTTCTTCCAGTAGGAGAGTCGTAGATATCTCATAGTTAGTTTCCGCCATTTACTATAGACACACTCATAACACCTATACAACTTTGCAACAAATCTGTCGCTTAGCATCTGTCTTCTCAACGTAAGAGGAATTTCTGAACATTCTGAGTAAATCACGTCTCTCGAGGTTGATCTCATCAAGCCCAAACATTGACTTAAGCACTTAAGTTGAAATACATCCACTTGTTTCAATACTGATTTACTCGCTGACCCATAAAAGATGGAACCATAATCTAAACATGATCTTATAAAAGATCGATAGAATAATAGAGAAATTTCTGGATGTGAGCCCCAACTTGTCCTAGTAATGGATCTCAATAAATTAATCCCCTTTTCACCTTTCGAAATTATGTGGCTTCCATTTTAATTTACAATCAAGAAATACTCCTAGAAATTTAATTACATTCCGAACGAGAATCCTGTAATTACTAAAATTACAGACATTGAGAGAGTTGAGTCGTTTTCTTGAGAAAAAACAACAAACCGATTTTCTATCCGATATTTCAAGACCATTTATATTCAGCCAATTTTGTAAAGATTCAATGAAATTAGTCATTCTATTAATAACATTATCAAGTTTCATATCTTTGGAGTAAATACAAATATCATCTGTGTACTGTAAAAGGTGTATTTCAGGAGAAATTAATTTCATGATATCCAGAGAATATATTATAAAAAGAATAGGCGGCAAAATTCCACCCTGTGGGAGATCTAAAGATGTGAAAGTTAAAACACCATTAATACGAATGTAAGTTTTCCGATCTAATAATAAATCGACAACATTACGAACAAAAATTGAAGGAAGATTTAAGTCCAGCATCTTGTTATAAAGGATGGGAATTTGGACATTATCATATGCTCCTAATATATCCAATAATATAGTGAAAAAGATTTTATTATCGGTAAATGAATCATAAATGTCACAAGTCAAATGCGCAACGCTTTCCATTGTACTCTTACCTTTACGAAAACCGTAGTGGTAGGAAGGGATTAAACATTTTGATTCCAACCACCATTCTAGACGAGATTTTATCATTCTTTCTAATGTTTTCAACATGCAGCTGCTTAATGATATAAGGAGCTATCTTCAGGATTCTTATGAGGTTTCATAATTGGTATAATACTAAAACGCTTTCAATCGTGAGGGTAGATTCCCGATTACCAAATATCATTATAAATTTCCAGGAGCTTTCTTTTACACATTGTGGACATATTGTAAATCATACTATAGTGAATATTATCTATACCAGGAGCGAAATTTGAATTTGATTTGAGGCTACATGTTAGTTCCTTTATGTTAAACGATCTTATAAGGTCGTCTGAAATAATATCCGCAATGATGGGGAAATTGATATATTCATTCACTGGCAATTTTATTATGGAATTTGTCGACCAGGTGTTACTAAAATTCTAACACAAGACAAAAAGTTCTGTATTTTCCTAACATTACGCCAAATATCTCCTATAGGCGTACTTCTGTTGAAACTATCACAAATGGATCTCCAGGAGTTCTTTTTAGCAATCTTAACTATTCTCTTAAACATAGCAACTGTCTTTTGGTGTAAAATAAAATTCTCCAAGTTGTACCTTAACTTATATTGCATAAACGATGATTTCCTTCTATCTAAATCTGTATCACACTCTTGATTCCACCATATTACTGACTTGGATCGATTACGAGATCCTGAATGACTATGATTCAAAGTGAAAATCGCACTGTTAGCTGCTACGTTTTCTATAAAACTATCGTAGCTACATTTGTTAGGCAATTGAGATATCAATTCATCTAGGACATTAGAATACGTTCGCCAATCTGCACGTTTTAAGTTCCAATAACGTGTTTCCCTGGTATACCAGTTGTACTTAATGAACTCGATGATAACTTATTGGGATAATGATCCGAATCTAAAGGTTCATCAATTACTTCCCAATTTAAATATGAGGTGATACTAGGGGAACAAAGACTGCTACACTATTAACCAACCCTGCAAAGAAGTTAGCAATTCCATGTATACAAAATAGTTTTTATTGGCGCTATATATTATAATATCGAGTGCTCTATATTACTAGGAAATATTGTTTTTTACATTGTTATATTTGGTGTTACAAAAGAAAGAAAAAAAACTGTTTTTGGTTAGGCATAGAAATACTTTTGTTGTGTCTCAGAACTTATTTGGTCTTCTTAATGTAGGTCCTGTAGTAGAATTTGCTGAACAGCACAAACATGTAGAGGTTCTGTGTTAATCCCAAAAATGATACGAAATTGCTGAATTTGCAGTCCCTGCGTATCAAGGGCTGGACGTAAAGGAATGAACAAAGCACGAATTGAACCTAAAAAAATTAAAATAAATAATATGTAGGTAATATGTAAAGTATCGTGAATGGTGTCCTTTCTATAGACCATCGGTGGACTGCCCGGGATTTTTTTTTTATTCCCGGATAGTCTATCGACGGTTTATGGAAAGGGGACCATTCACGATGTCAATCTGATATTGAGGAATGGATGGTGAAAATCGCAGTCTCATTGTAACAGTCCTATACGGTAATGCATTCTCGTTATAGGCTTCATGTAATCCTCAATAATATCCAGATGTATTTTGGCTATGACGAAAGTCATGCGAGATAGAGCGATCACATTTTTCATACAGTTTTTTGCATTTTACGACAAAATGGTTATAGATAGCGGAAAATATCCATAGGGCTGTTTGTCGGGCCGTGAATTACTATTGTAAATAACTATTTCTATATTAGGATTATACCTATTTATGCCTACTTACAACTTACAATAAAAACTCGGATGTTAAATGAGATGACATAGTCATGGCAAATTAGTAGCACAGTAGTTGTAACTGGCTATCGACATTCGCGTTCTTCTGCTGTGTCTTAGTGTATTTATATGTGAGTGTTGCTACCTAAAAAATCGTCCCCAAATTTCCCCAAAGTTGTATTCCAACGATAAATGGTACCGCCTGCCCGGGCCAGGATAATAACTTGGGCTGCCAGCTCGTCAAGCGGGGGTACTAACCACTGCACTACATGGCGTATATGGTAAATTGTTTTTGGAAAATTTTCGAAAATAGCTAGTGTTTAACCGAAACTAGTTGCAAAGTGTAACTATAGTGTGATACAAAATAAAAGTAAAAATAGTTTTATTTATCCTTTAAAATAAATGATTACAGAGTAGACACGTTTTTTTTTAAATGATTTTTGTTTAATTCTACAAACGAGTACTCTTACCCCTTCCGGATATACCTCTGAATGTCACATTTGTGTCAGTGATATGTACAAAATTTATAAAAATAATTTGACTCAAAATCGACCTCAATATTGTAATATGTGAACAATCCGAATAAAATTTAAATTCGGTTTAAAACGTATGTATCTCAAAAGATACCAATACCAAAATTGTGCTTATAACGCAAGACAAAGTATATAAAATAAGTTCAAGTGGCAGAAAAGCTTGGAGCCAATAGCCTAAATAAGGGTGGATTATGTCTCTTAAGTTCAAGTCACCCGTGTCAGTGATCGGGCATAGTTTTATTAGTCCTAGTCAATGTATTTGTTATAGTTTTTAACTGGCAATCAATCTTCGTATTCTTGCCACGTGTATTACTGGCTGTGTATATGGGTGTTATTTCAGAAAATTGTCCTCTTAAAGTGGTTAATTGTATCCCAACAAAAAATGATACTAACTTTTCGTATTATTAAATTGTTTTTCTTAAATATTCTTACCAGTTGTATTTGTGTGATGTATTTCTTCCACCATAGACTCTTCTTGTATTTCTGGTTGTAGTTTGAAATAAAATAGTATGAGTACATGACGACGTGCACGAAACTGTTGATATACGCCATGTAAATCGAGTGTCCTCCGGCGTGATATTTGAATACAAGCCATGAGACTACTGCCATGCCAGTGTGGTGGTACACATGCAAGAATGTTACTTGGTTCATCTTCTTACGTAGTACGAAAAATACCTAAATAACAATCATATTTAGAAAACTGTGCATTATTAAAAGAATGCTCAACTATAAGTGATCATTAAGAATTTAAACAGTATAAAATAGTATATTCAAAAATATAAATTTAAGTATATTGTTGGACTGTTTTTTAGTAACTGCAAAACTATTTGTGTATAAAAAATGTGTATTTATTCGCAATTTAGTACTAATAAGGAGAAATTGAAAAAATAACTTAAATATCGTACTGTGAGATGATAAATATAACTTCCAGAAACAGTTTTTGAGATGTATGCATTTTAAAGATTGCAATAGTTCTAGTAGTCTTGAGTATAATGTTAATTTTTTTAAATTATAATTTGGTTTGTTCTAAATGCAAGATGCGTTAAAATATAGATAAGAATCATCAAAATCAAAATCAAAACTAATTTTGAAAGTTACGAAATTTGTCATCTCATAGTGCGATATATAAAATACCGTGTCGCAAAGATCGGAGAGTTTCAGTATGAAGTAGAGATATCCAAGCCGCAGTATTATTACATCTTGTGAGGAAAAATCTATTTCGGAGCAGCGCCAGTCCAGTGAAATTACTGCAGGGAACGCCTGTAATAAAAAATTAAGATAATACTCTTGTCCGTTTACAAAACAACTCCATCAATACAGATGATATCAAAGAATATTTGATTAACTCTTTGATAGGGGATAAATTTTAACTAACCTTAAATCAGCGAGAAATCCAATTATATATAATTTTTAGTTTTTTTTTTTAATAGAATTACAAAAATAAGTGATCAATATAAAATATGTGCATCAAATATCATCCGCCTCTAACTACTCAGCCACTGAGCTGGGTGCTAACATATTATATACTCTAAAATTACAAATGCTTGTAATTTTAAATTGAAGTATACATATAATAATAATAATAATATATATATATATATATATATATATATATATATATATATATATATATACAAGAAACTTACCAGTACAACAAGTACAAGGCATGCAACGACTTGGAACACATTATAAACTTGAATTATCTTATCCAAATTGTAAGGTTTTCGGTTTGCCATAAACGCAGGTCCGATCTTCTGCACGAATAGCTGGTAGATGACTAAGATGAACAGCAGTGGTATGGGGGAGGTTATCAAGGGATATGATTCGACTCGAGGATCTAAAAAAATTATTATAATTATACATATGTATGGTATGTTAATGATTACGTGAATTATTTTATTTATTCATACGCCTTTTACCATAAGGTGTAGGCGTGCGGTTAAGTGCAACAAGAGGAAAAAAACTATGTCAAGAAAGATATATTCCTTCTGCGAAATAAGAACTACAAAACTATATATCACATCACGTTACAGAACTTGTTTTAACTGTTGACTTTGCATCATTGATTTTATAATTTTCCTTTATTATTTTTTTTATTTTTTTATTTTATGAGCATACATACCACACACTATGCTTCTTCACAACACAATCATTAATCAAGTGGACAAATACATATATTTAGGCACCTGCGCGGATAAACGCAGGGATCACTCCGTTAAAAACTCTTGAAAAAATATTTCTCATCTGAATAAACATAGCTCTTGCTTTCTCTATCCTGCATTTGACTTAAATGCAGGATAGCATAAGCATGAGCTATGTTTATTCAGATGAGAAATATTTTTTCAAGAGTCCAAACTTTAGCTTGCAACTGAAGAATAAAATGCTGCGCTGCTGTGCCTTCTCAACACTAATGTACGGCGTCGAATTATGGACATTATCCAAAGAAATTGAGAAACAATTTTAGACCTTCGAATTATAAGTCAATTGTCGTTTCCTCCATATCTCATAGGTGGAACAGATTAGTAATAAAGAGGTTCTGCAGAAAATGATCAAGGACTGGAAATGTTGATCATTGTGAAGGTTGGGAAATAATTGGCACATAATGTGGCATAAAGATAGAATACTACAACTGATTCTAGAAAAAGAGGCCCAGGAAGAACACGAATTTCCTGGCTTAAAAACCTGCGGCAGTGGATTGACATGGCTGTAACTTTTTTGTAATGCAGTAGACAATATGAAGATCCCGATGATGATCGCTAATATCAAGAATGGTTGAAGCACGATAAGAATGAGTACACTACCCTACCTACTATGGACCTAAGAGCTGTAATGTGTCTACCATCTTCATTTAACAGCCAGCTCTAGTTTTTATCCACGACCTCCACCCAGTATTCATGCACTTCTTCAACCCAATGGTTCCATATATCCTCTCCCCGTTCACACTTTCTACATACTCTATATTCACTCTCCGTCCACTCTCTATACCATATTTCTTCGTTACCGCACTCAAACCATGCAATCAACCTCTGCTCTTCGTTTGTTGATGATCTCACTTCGGAAGAGACGGTCTGTGGCACAGTGATCTAAGACGATGGTCTGTTGGTGGTTCGAATCCACTAGCCGGGAAATTTTTCCACAAAGAATTTACTCGGCTAGCATATCATGGACGTTGTATGAGGCACAATAGGTCCGTGAAGGGCCGCAGTACACATAGCCTAGGGTCGGGGGCTGTACTCACCGTAAAACAAAAAGTACTTCGGAAGGCTATTATATACATGATTTCTGCAAACCTGCCATACCTGCTACTAGATATCGCAGTCTGGCGCTGCTGCATTTCAACCGCCTTTAGACTTATTTGCGTTAACATCGCGCATATTCTCCTTGGCGCTCGCTTCAGGTTTCTTGCTACCCGCACACTCATATATCTTCTTTCTTTCATACTCCCATGCAGTCATCTCTTTAATTTTAGCTTCCTTTTTTTATCACACTGAATATCTTATATATTACCTTTCTATCACACATACGGCTTACTTCTTTTTTTTAATAATACATAATGTTTATTTCTATTTGGTCGCCCAAAAAAAATATAGTTATAATCAAAATTTTGCAATTTTCTTCGGGCATGTGGCGCACTGATATGTTTTAAATAAGGATCAGTACAAAAATTAATCAAAATATGATGCATAATTTTTTTATCGTCCAGCCTCTAAAATCGGAATATCGAGATGTGAACGTAAAAGTTGAAAATAAAAAAAAAATAGAAATTAAAATATGTGGACATAGAGACTTTTTATTTATAATTGTCATATTGTTATAAACATTGTGTAATTGTTTCAGGCCAATATAGATATTGAAACAGGTGAAAAAATAATAATAATGAAATACGTTCGAATTGGTCGGCAAAAAAATAGTTATAATCAAAATTTTTCAATTTCCTTTAGGCATCTAGTGCACTGATATGTTTTGAACCAGGATCGGTAATTTTTTTTAATAAAATATGTTGCGTAATTTTTTTATCGACCCAGCCTATAAACTCGGAATATCAACATACGAGCGTAAAAGTTAATAATTTAAAAAAAAATATAAAGAAAAATATGTAGACGTAGAGACTTTTTATTTACAATTTTCATATTGTTATAAACATTGTGTAATTTTTTCAAGTCAATATAAATATGAAACAGTTGAAAAAATAACAATAATGAAATACGTTCTACTTGGTCGCCCAAAAAAATAGTTATAATAAAAATTTTTCAATTTTCTTCGGACATCTGGTACACTGAGATGTTTTGAATAAGGATCGGTAAAAAAATTAAACAAAATATGATGCATAATTTTTTTATCGCCCAGCCTTCAAAATGGGAATATCGAGCTATGCGCGTAAAATTCGTTCGACTTAAAACACCCCAAAAAAAAAGTTATAATCATAATTTTCCAATATCCTTCGGGCATCAATTACACTGATATTTTTTAAACTATGAGCAGAAAAAAAAATTTAACAAAATATGTTGCATAATTTTTTATCGGCCTATAAAATCGACATATGAGCGTAAAAGTTCAAAATTTAAAAAAAATAGAAAGAAAAATATGTAGACATAGAGACTTTTTATTTACAATTTTTATATTGTTATAAATATTGTGTAATTTTTTCAAGTCAATATAGATGTGAAACAATTGAAAAAATAATAATAATAAAATACGTTCAATTTGGTCGCCCAAAAAAATAGTTATAATCAAAATTTTTCAATTTTCTTCGGGCATCTGGTACACTGATATGTTTTGAATAAGGATCGGTAAAAAAATTAAACAAAATATAAAGCATAATTTTTTTTATCGCCCAGCCTCCAAAATGGAATATTGGGCTATGCGCGTAAAATTCGTTCGACTTGGACACCCAAAAAAAAAAGTTATAATCAAAATTTTCCAATATCCTTCGGACATCAATTACACTGATATTTTTTAAACAAGGAGCAGAAAAAAATTAAACAAAATGTGTTGCATAATTTTTTATCGGCCCAGCCTATAAAATCGACATATGAGCGTAAAAGTTAAAAATTTTAAAAAAATAGAAAGAAAAATATGTAGACATAGAGACTATTTATTTATATTTTTTATATTGTTATAAACATTGTGTAATTTTTTAAAGTCAATATAGATATGAAACAGTTGAAAAAATAATAGTAATAAAATACGTTCGACTTGGTCGCCTAAAAAAAAATAGTTATAATCAATTTTTTTTAATTTCCTTTGGGCATCTGGTACACTGATATGTTTTGAATAAGGATCGGTAAAAAAATTAAACAAAATATAATGCATAATTTTTTTTATCGCCCAGCCTCCAAATTGGGAATATCGAGCTATGCGCGTAAAATTCGTTCTACTTGGACACCCCAAGAAAAAAAGTTATAATCGTAATTTTCCAATATCCTTCGAGCATCAAGTACACTGATATTTTTTTTAAACTAGGACCAGAAAAAAAATTTAACAAAATATGTTGCATAATTTTTTATCGGCCCAGCCTATAAAATATGAGCGTAAAAGTTCAAAATTTAAAAAAAAAATAGAAAGAAAAATATGTAGATATAGAGACTTTTTATTTACAATTTTCATATAGTTATAAATATTATGTAATTTTTTCAAGTCAATATAGATGTGAAACAATTGACAAAATAATAATAATAAAATACGTTCAATTTGGTCGCCCAAAAAAATAGTTATAATCAAAATTTGCAATTTTCTTCGGACATCTGGTACACTGATATGTTTTGAATAAGGATCGGTAAAAAATTAAACAAAATATAAAGCATAATTTTTTTTATCGCCCAGCCTCCAAAATGGGAATATAGATATGCGCGTAAAATTCGTTCGACTTAGACACCCCAAAAAAAAAGTTATAATCAAAATTTTCCAATATCCTTCGGGCATCAATTACACTGATATTTTTTAAACTAGGAGCAGAAAAAAATTAAACAAAATATGTTGCATAATGTTTTTATCGGCCCAGCCTATAAAATCGACATATGAACGTAAAAGTTAAAAATTAAAAAAAAAATAGAAAGAAAAATATGTAGACATATAGACTTTTTATTTACATTTTTCATATTGTTATAAACATTGTGTAATTTTTTCAAGTCAATATAGATATGAAACAGTTGAAAAAAGAATAGTAATGAAATACGTTCGACTTGGTCGCCCAAGAAAAATAGTTATAATCATTTTTTTTTTAATTTCCTTTGGGAATCTTGTGCATTGATTTGTTTTGAAGAATGATCAGTAAATTTTTATAAAAAAAATTGTAGCATTTTATTATCGCACCAGCCTCTAAAATGGAAATATCGAGATATGCTCGTAAAATTCGTTCGACTTGGTCACCCCAAAAAAAAAGTTATAATCAAAAGTTTCCAATATCCTTCGGGCATCAATTACACTGATGATTTAGGAGCAGAAAAAAATTAAACAAAATATGTTGCATAGTGTTTTTATCGGCCTAGGATATAAACTCGGAATATCGACATATGAGCGTAAAAGTTGAAAATTAAAAAAAATAGAAAGAAAAATATGTAGACATAGAGACTTTTTGTTTACAATTTTCATATTGTTGTAAATATTGTGTAATTTTTTCAAGTCAATATACATATAAAACAATTGAAAAAATAATAATAATGAAATACGTTCGTTCTTGGACGCCCAAAAAAATAGTTATAATCAAAATTTTTCAATTTTCTTCGGAAATCTGGTACTCTGATATGTTTTGAATAAGGATCGGTAAAAAAATTAAACAAAATATGATGCATAATTTATTTATCGCCCAGCCTCCAAAATGGGAATATCGAGCTATGCGCGTAAAATTCGTTCGACTTGGACACCCCAAAAAAAAAAGTTATAATCAAAATTTTCCAATATCCTTCGGACATCAATTACACTGATATTTTTAAACTATGAGCAGAAAAAAAATATGTTGCATAATTTTTTATCGGCCCAACCTATAAAATCGACATAGAGCGTAAAAGTTAAAAATTTAAAAAAAATAGAAAGAAAAATATGTAGACATAGAGACTTTATATGTACCATTTTTATATTGTTATAAATATTGTATAATTTTTTCAAGTCAATATAGATATAAACAGTTGAAAAAATAATAATAATGCTATACGTTCGACGCCCAACAAAAATAGTTATAATCAAAATTTTGCAATTTCCCTTGGGCTTCTGGTACACTGATATATTATAAACTAGGATCAGTAAAAAAATTAAGCAAAACATGTTGCAGAATTTTTTTATCGGCCCAGCTTCTAAAATTGGAATATAGAGATATGAGCGTAAAAGTTAAAAATTAAAAAAAAAAAAAAGAAATACGTAGAGATAGAGATTTTTTATTTTGGATTGTCATATTGTTATAAAGATTGTGTAATATTTTAAAATCATTATTGATATTAAAACAATTGAAATATAATAATAATGAAATTCCTTCGACTTGGTCGCCCAAAAAAAAAATAGTTATAATCAAAATTTTCCAATTTCCCTTGGGCTTCTGGTACACTGATATATTATAAACTAAGATCAGTAAAAAAATTAAGCAGAACATGTTGCAGAACTTTTTTATCGGCCCAGCTTCTAAAATTGGAAAATAGAGATATGAGCATCAAAGTTAAAAATTAAAAAAAAAATAGAAACAAAATTCGTAGAGATATAGACTTTTTATTTTCGATTGTCTTATTGTTATAAACATTGTGTAATTTTTTAAAATCAATATCGATATTAAAACAGTTGAAAAATAATAATAATGAAATACGTTCGACTTAGTCGCCCAAAAAAAAATAGTTATAATCAACATTTTCCAATTTCCATTGGGCTTCTGGTACACTGATATATTATAAACCAGGATCAGTAAAAAAATTAAGCAAAACATGTTGCAGAATTTTTTTATCGGCCCAGCCTCTAAAATTGGAATATAAAGATGTGAGCGTAAAAAGTTAAAAATAAAAATAAAAATAGAAACAAAAATATATGGAGATAGAGATTTTTTATTTTCAATTGTCATATTGTTATAATTATTATATTAAGTCAAATTAAAACTAATCATTAGCTATATTAGCTAGTTGTAGTGTAAATGTTATGTAAAAAAATATTGTTATAAACATTGTGTAATTTTGTGAAGTCAATATCAATATTAAAACAGGTAAAAAAATAATAATAATGAATACGTTCGACTTGATCGTCAAAAAAATGAGTTATCCTCAAAATTTTCCAATTCTCTTTGGACAACTAGTGCACTGATATATTTTAAAGTAGGTTCGGTAAAATTTTTTAACAAAATATGTTGCAGAATTTTTTATCGACCCAGCCTCTAAAATCAGAATATCGAGGGTAAAAGTTAAAAATAAAATAAAAATAAAAAACGTAGACATAGTGACTTTTTATATTCTATTGTCATATTCTTATAAATATAGTGTAATTTTTTCAAGTCAAAATCTGTATTGAAACCGGTGAAAAAATAATAATAATTAAATTCGTTGGTCTTGGTCACCATAAAATATGAGTTATAATCAAAACTTTGAAATTTCCTTTCGACATCTAGTACATTTTTGTATTGTACACAAGAATCCTTAAAAAAACATTAAAGAAACCAAGATGCATACCTTTATTACCACCCACCTAATAAAAACGAGATATGAGCGCAAAACTTAAAACTCGAAAAAAATAAATAATAGAAAGAAAAATACGTAGAAAAAAAATTAAAATTTAAAAAAAATAGAAAGAAAAATATGTAGAGATGAAGACTTTTTATTTTCAATTGTCATATTGTTATAAATATTGTGTATTTTTTAAAAATTAATATCGATTTGGAAACAGGGTCAAAAATAATAATTTAAATGCAACATATATTATACAACGCCTATACAAATTATAAATATTATATATATATATATATATATATATATATATATATATATATATATATATATATATATATATATATATGTATATATATATATATATATATATATATATATATATATATATATATATATAATTTGTATAGGCGTTATATGTTGTATGTAAATTATTATTTTTGACCCTGTTTCAAAATTTATATTAACTTGAAAAAATTACACAATGTTTATAACAACATGACAATTTAAAATGTCTATAACGAATACGTATTTTTCTTTCTATTATTTATTTTTTTCGAGTTTTAAGTTTTATATTAAATATTTGTTAGAAATTGCAGAAAGCTGAATGAATGGTTAGGAGAGGATGGGAAAGGTCTGAAAATTTGCAGAAGGCTGACGTGGGAAAGGAAAATGGCGAGGGCAGAGGGGGTCTAATGTGTAGGAAGAGGACAGAAGCGAATATGTTTTTTATTTGATTTTATGTTAATTTGTATTTTTTTTGAGAGAGACAGTATTGTTTAATGGGAGAATTTTTGTAAAAGTTTTGTGCGACTATGCCAAATAACGGTCTATATATATATATATATATATATATATATATACATATGTTATGGTTGACATAAACAACCTATTCTTCAAAATTTGGATTGAATTGGTCATCCCAATTGGTCAGTACAGACCCATAAAGAGTCCTCCTAGCGCGCGAATTTCAGGACTGGGTTCTAACAGGATTAGTTCATTCATAGTGGTAATATTTTATATGTATATTTAGATAAAATCAGAAGAACAAATTCCATGTTTCATTTAATTTACGACTAACAAGTATATTGGCTGCCATCTCCTTTCACCAAAACATATTAATTATATTTAGTATATTACGAATTTTTCTATAATTGAATGATTTGGTTTCATTAACTAAAACATAATTTATAGAAAGTTGCTAAAAAATAGTGAGAAAGACTATAAACTAAAAATAATTCTTTTTTTATACCAATAACAATGCAATAGCATTTTTTTTTATCACCATAAAATGGAAAATATCCCTTTTAAAAATTAAAACTCTGTCATTTATTTTGATATTTCTAGCCTAAACCCACTATTAATTTTGTTAGTACAATACAGTAGATTCTTCTGGTCACAAAAATAATTTAAACTTAAGTATTTAATTCATGCATAATACGATTATTCGCAATTACTTATTTCGTCTCACCACGTTGCATACATTATTAATTTTATAATGGACTACTGAATAATCATTTATCATACACAATTGTAAAAAAAAAACAATAGTCGTTTTAATGAACTTTATTTTGTATATTAAAATGCCTATTTAAAATGCAATCGCGAGTTAAACTCGTGACGCACATATATGTCACATAGTTCTTTTCATTAATTAAAGCGTATAATTAAAACCTAATAATGTTAAGGATTGAGACGACTTTATATTATAATTAACTTTTAATTATTGTGAAATAAAAAATTGAGAAGGAACTGCAGATTGGCTCTTGTAGATTGTATTTAAAGGTCGTTTTAGACAAGACAATTTCTTAGCTCAAAAGTTGTTCAAGAAATGAATTCATATATCCTCCTCCCATACAATTTGTCCTTGAGAAATAGAAAGCGTTATATTTTTTCATTCGATCTTCTGGCGTTATAATTATTGCAAATATTGAATACAAAGAATCCTAGCTCAGTGGCCTCTAACCTCTATTATTCACCAAACTTACACGTATATGTGCAAAATAAAAAATATTTTATATATTCAATGGCTGTGTCAATTTAATTTTTTATTTACACCTCTCATTCCGAGCGCCAAGGTGGTATAAAAGTTATTTAAACGCATCCAGCTCAGTGAACTAGTGATTAGAGGTACCGTCCTTCTCACACTGAGCTTTGGGCTGCGAAGTTTCAAACCCCATTTCGAACAAGAAAAAGTACATTACAAAAAGTTCTTCGACCGCTGCTCTAGAAGGAAATTTTTTAAATTTAAAAATTTTATTTATTGACTACTAGAGCGGATTATGATATCCAATATAATCCGCTCTAGTTGTCGATAAACAAAATTTTAAAATTTAAAAAATTTCCTTCTAGAGCAGCGGTCGAAGAACTTTTTTTGATATACTTTGTCTTGTTGTCAACATATACAGGATGGTATAGGCAGAGAAAGATATAATTACATATTAAGATGCTAATTTAATTTAATAAAAGAATCAAGTTTTAAAAAATCTCGATTATAATTACTCTTATTAATAATATAATACAAATTAAATATATTTGAATCGCAAAATATAATAATGTATATCCGTGTCACTATTTGGTTTATTTTGCGAATGTAACCTGGCAGACCAAAACGAAGAAACAGATCACCACACGTAGTGCCCCAGAAACTTAACTCACCTGTCGCCAGCGCCCACAAACTCATCTTTCTAATCACATTCTATTAAATGCCGCGGTTCACACAATCCCAATTTTTGAACTTGTTTCCGGCCTGACTTACCGCTGGTGTCGAAAAACGTGTGCTTGTAGAGGTCCAGACCCCGTTTCACCAACAACGCCATCTCGCCGATCGGGTCGGTCGCGTTTGCGGCAAAGAAGTGCGCGTTTCCTGGCCGCGGCCCCTTTATGGAGGCGACGACGCGCATAAATATGGATGCGCAATTTATGCATTCAAATCGTTTATATGCAATTCGATTGCGTACTCGGGCGATATTTTTTTTTTGCCTAGTAATATATCCCATTCGACGCCATGCTCTTTTCGGTTTTTTTTTCGTTTGTCAGTCCGCTCGCGGTAATGAATAAAATCAAGAGCGCGGTTCGTCGTACTAGTTTCCAGCTTCAAGATTATTTTTTTGGGTTGTTTTGTTATTGATGAATGTATGACATGGTTACATATGGGTCTAGAATAGATGAGGCTTCAGGTCTGCAGGAATTTCTATAAACAAAAAAAGTTAAATTAATGAAATTGTTTTCATTACAGAACGTCTCGGATGACAGTGTAGGGTAGACTATAAATCATTTTCATTAGTGGATGGGTATAGTTTGTTTGGTAGCGCCCACCCCACCTTTGCTCGTATAGTTTTTTTCAATGGATGCAGTCGATTTATATTGTTCAAACAATTCCAAAAAGAATCTTATCCCATTAAACATACGATGCGAACATTGAAGGGGTGTACGGGAGGCCCATAGCCATCACACTATGCCCGTTCATGATTTCTCACCTTGAACTTTTGTGGCCCCATATATTGCTGTGAGAATCTTCCGCTCAAATATCCTCAGTATTATCTCGCTTTGTTTCGAAACCACCCATGCATTTGCTCCGAATGACTTGATTATCATTTTTTTATAGAGTTATTTAATTTTTTTCTTTTTCTGGATTTTAATTGGTTTTGTAGTAATACCTGACCAAAATCAATAGATAATACCCCCTTATCTATTGATTTTGGTCAGGTATTGGCTTTCTTTTTATAACAACAAAACCAATTAAAATCCAGATACATGCAAAGAAAAGTTTCATGAGTCCAACACAAAGTGAAATCCGTTTATTTTGCATGCGAGCCTCACTGCCTGGCCCGTCAGGGGTGCAATACCTGACACCACTCGTTCGGAACGTATTCGAATTTTAAATTTCAAAGTTGATCCACAAAATATAGACAATTCACGATGTAAGTTTGTAATACAATGTAATTTCGGTTTACTAACATCTAGTAAACCAAAACTCGATCATTGAACAAACTCAGATGGCGTTGTTAAAAAATAAGAAAAAAATTTCTTTTTTTAATTTTTTGCAACAACAAAAAGTTGTTCAGAATCAAACACTCACACAGAAACGCATGTTCCAAAAAAAATGCATTATGTATTTCGACTATATTGGTAATGGAACGTTACGAAACGTCAAAATTAGCAATTCAATTCATTTTTTTCACGATAACAATAGCTCCCTTATCCTGCAGTGCTATGTTTTGTTTGTTTAAGTACTTTCATATGATAAGATATGTTAAACGAAGACTAAAATAAATTTATAAAAAAGACGCAAATAAATTCATAATATAAATATAATAAAAAATATAAGAAAATGTCAACCAGTAGGCGTATCTATCCAATGCGCCCAAAGTCGACATTGCCCGTCAATTTAGAGCAATTATAATTGAAGTTTTACCGGTCAGTTTAGGATTATCTATGCAATGAGCCCAAAGTTGACTTTTTAGGAAATATATATATATATATATATATATATATATATATATATATATATATATATATATATATATTTGTATATATATTTTTATATATATCAGTTTGTTATATTTGAGTGTAGAGGCGATAAACGTAAAGAAGCAGTTGAGTTACAATATCTAAAATTTACATTTGAAAAATATAACTATTTACCAGTATTTTTTAAAAATTTGGTTACATTTTGTTCACAAAAAAGTTACAGTCACTTTGTGTGGTTAACATTGCCTGATTTTAATTTATTTGAGATTGAAGGCCAAAAACGTACAGAAGTAGTAGAGTTACAATATCTAAACATTAAATTTGAAAAATATAACTATTTACCAGTATTTTTTGAAAATTTGGTTGAATTGTGTTCACAACAAAGTAAGTTACAGTCACTTTGTGTGGTTAACATCGCCTGATTTTGATTTATTTGAAATTGAAGGCCAAAAACGTACAGGAGTAGTTGATTTACAATATCCAAAATTTACATTTGAAAAATATAACTATTTACCAGTATTTTTTGAAAATTTGGTTAAATTTTGTTCACAAAAAAGTAAGTTACAGTCACTTTGTGTGGTTAACATCGCCTGATTTTGATTTATTTGAGATTGAAGGCGAAAAACGTTCAGGAGTAGTTGAGTTACAATATCTAAAATTTACATTTGAAAAATATAACTATTTACCAGTATTTTTTGAAAATTTGGTTAAATTTTGTTCAAAAAAAAGTAAGTTACAGTCACTTTGCATGGTTAACATCGCCTGATTTTGATTTATTTGAGATTCAAGGCCAAAAACGTACAGGAGTAGTTGAGTTACAATATCTAAAATTTACATTTGAAAAACATAACTATTTATCAGTATTTTTTAAAAATGTGTTTAATTTTGTTAAAAAAAAAAGTAAGTTACAGTCACTTTGTGTGGTTAACATCGCCTGATTTTGGTTTATTTGAGATTGAAGGCCAAAAACGTACAGGAGTAGTTGAGTTACAATAGCTAAAATGTACATTTGAAAAATATAACTATTTACCAGTATTTTTTCAAGAATTGGTTATATTTTGTTCACAAAAAAGTAAGTTACAGTCACTTTGTTTGGTTAACATCGCCTGATTTTGATTTATTTCATATTGAAGGCCAAAAACGTACAGGAGTAGTTGAGTTACAATATCTAAAATTTACATTTGGAAAGTATAACTATTTACCAGTATTTTTTGAAAATTTGGTTAAATTTTGTTGACAAAAAAATAAGTTACAGTCACTTTGTGTGGTTAACATTGCCTGATTTTGATTTATTTGAGATTGAAGGCCAAAAACGTACAGGAGTAGTTGAGGTACAATATCTAAAATTTACATTTGAAAAATATAACTATTTACCAGTATTTTTTGAAAATTTGGTTAAATTTTGTTCACAAAAAAAGTAAGTTACAGTCACTTTGTGTGGTTAACATCGCCTGATTTTGATTTATTTGAGATTGAAGGCAAAAAACGTACAGAAGTAGTTGAGTTACAATATCTAAAATTTACATTTGAAAAATATAACTTTTTACCGGTATTTTTTGAAAATTTGTTTAAATTTTGTTCACAAAAAAGTGTTACAGTCACTTTGTGTGGTTAACATCGCCTGATTTTGATTTATTTCAGATTGAAGGCCAAAAACGTACAGGAGTAGTTGAGTTACAATATCTAAAAAGCCGAAGAAGTGAATATATATATATATATATATATATATATATATATATATATATATATTATATACATATCACAATAAATTGCAAGACAACATAAATTGTATAACATAATCTATTGGAAAAATTACAACGTAACATGAAATGTTATTCATTAAACACAAGAAAATTTATATTTTTATAATATTATTTAAACGTATTGTTTTTCGACATTGTTACACTTAATTAAAACTTTATCATTTTAATAGGTAGGTACTGTTATCAAGAAAATATATAACGTTTGTCAATTATTTTTTTGTATAATTTATCACCTTCTGCTCTAATTACGAAAGCATGACTATATTTTAAGTTTAATTTTTTATCCTTTATTATTCTTTGCATAACTCGCGATCATTTAAAATTATTACTAAAAAATGCCATTCCGGTCATGCAATTATGTAAAATTGGATGAACTGAATGGCAATTTTTAGTAATAATTTTATTTGATCGCGAGTTATGCAAAGAATAATAAAGGCTAACAAATTAAACTTAAAATATAGTTACAGTTTTATGCAAAGAATGAAAAAAGGCTAAAAAATTAAACGAAAAAATATAGTAGTTTTCGTATTCGTGCCAAAAAAAATTGAAATTCAACCTTTATGTATACAGGACGTAACAAAAGTAATGCCTAATATCTCGGAATCTGGATTATCTCGAAATTGGGTTCATTGAGCCAAAATAAATCAAAACCTAGTAGAAACAAAAATTTTCATCGATCATCTCTAGCGAGTTATTGCCAAAAATAATGTTTATTTTTGTTTTTATTTAAATAGAACTAACATGAAATATGTTACAATAATATTCAAATATATTATCACCCAGCGTCAATACAGCCGAAGAGACAGAGATGCTCACACGTTAAAACATACCAAATAGAGCGTACTTCGCCGCTCTATTTGGTATGTTTTTACACGTGTTAAAGTCAAAGTATACCGTAACAACAAAATGAAGAGAAGTATAAAAATAAGTTATAAATATAATATAATGCCTAGGTTTTGACTCTTTGGGCGACTCGGTCCACTGGTCGAGTGCGGTTGATGCTTTGGGAACCTCTGGTTATATGAAGACAATATTTAACAATAAAAGATCTTCTAGAGTCATACAATATGATTTTTTCCCTAATGCCTGCAAAAAAAAATATAAAAACATATAATAAATTGAAATTAAAAATTTTAGTAAGTCGTATAAAACAATGGATGAGTAAATAAAATACACATCACCCATTTGATATTCTTTATTGAGATAATACATGCATATAATAACGCAGATAACAAAATAACTTTACAACGTTTTCTTCTTTATATAAGTTTTATAGTAGAAATCGACGAACATGCAAAGCATGAAAGCGTTCTGCGGGACGTACACGAAAATAAGGAATTTTGGGTAGCCGCAACTCAGATCGAATAGTGGCGGCATGTAGATGAGAAACAGCGTCAGGAACTGGAGCTAGAAATTTAAAACAATGATAGTGAAACGAAATTCATAGTAAACTCATATCGTCAGAAATGATTTATACTTTTTGTAAAGGCTGTTTCATTTCGAGGTATAGAACTTTGAATTTCAATAAAACACAGAAATATAATTTGAATGACCACGAATGTAACTTTTTTTGAAAGATAATTGTATGCCATTCATGTTTAAATGTGTTTTCGGACATGTAGCCGCCGCGGATGGCGCGTAGATTGCCATAATCTTGAGGTCCAATTTGCGAATCGATTAGACTACATACATTGTTTCTCACTTCTTTTTTTACTATTTCAAACAACTTGAACCTTCCCACAATACTGCTATCATCAACTTTATTTGATTCAATTAATTTCATTTATTAATTTACGCCTAAAATTAATAAATGAAATTAATTGAATCATATAAAGTTGATGATAGCAGTGTTCTAGGAAGGTTCAAGTTGTTTGAAATAGTGAAACAATGCCCGGTTAGATTAGTGTGGGCCACCCGTCCACCTCATCTTTTCTCGTATAGTTTTTTTCAATGGATACAGAGGTTTTATATTGTTTAAACTAATCCATGAAGAATTTTATCCCATGGAAAAACTATGCGAGCATAGGTGGGGTGGGCGGGCGGCCCCTACCAACCTGACTATGCCCATCCACTATTTTAAACGACTTGAACTCTGCACAACACTGCTATCATCAATTTGATGATTCAATTAATTTAATTTATTAATTTACGCCTAATTCGTAAAAAAAAACATGCGAGAAACAATGTAGTGCATAGTTCAAGTCGTTTGAAATAGTGGACGGGCATAGTCAGGTAGGAAGGGGCCGCCCGCCCACCCGACCTCTGCTCGCATAGTTTTTCCATGGGATAAAATTCTTCCTGGAATAGTTTAAACAATATAAAACCTCTGTATCCATTGAAAAAAACTATGCGAGCAAAGGTGAGGTGGACGGGTGGCCCACACCAATCTAACAATGCCCGTTCACTATTTAAAAAAAAATGGAGCAATAATGTTGATCGCAACACCATTTTCAAATAAAAAGTATATCTTATGTACACAAAAGTTGGCCACTCCTGCCCTAGATGTTTAGTCAATTGAAAATCAAACTTCCTAAATTTAATTCCTATTAAGATTAGCTTCTTTTCATATAATTTAATTCAAATATATTGGCTATAGATTTTAATTACAAGCACTGTTGTATTTTAAAATAAACTATGAAATCAAGCAGCCCATTTCCGAAATGAAACTTACACTAAAGTATGAAAGTATGGTTAAATATTTAATGGGTAATTTTTGTTTACATTTAATTGCTAGGGAGGGAAGTACAATTTTTAAAAATTTGCATAAACTTAAAGTTTTTAATGCCCGTTTTAGAAATATGCACAGAAAGTATATTATATATATTTTTTTACAAATGTTGCTGTTCAATAGCCTTTTTGGAATAATACACTTACCACTTGCAGTTCTGTTATATGCCGCTTCCACCAGATATTCTTATATTGAGGATAGCTTGCACTAATCAAATAATACGTATACATAACAGCATGTACGAACGAATTGATGTAACCTAAGTAAATCGAGTGCCCTCCTCCAATATATTTGGCTCCCACATAGCCTATGATGACCATTCCGCAGTGGTGGTAAATATGTAGGAAAGAACCTTGCGCATTTTTCTTTCTTAGTACAATAAACACCTAAAAGCAACAATATAAATAAACAATGACAAAATTAAAAACAACAATATAAATAAACAATGACAAAATTAGATGTTTTTGGATATCATTTAATTTTATTAATATTAAAAATAAATAAAACACAAACGCAATGGTGGCGTTGATAATCGTTGAACATCTAGGTGATGATAAATAAATGCTTTTAGGCTAAATAAAATCGATTCATTCTGGATGAAAATTCACGAACCACCTATCACAGTTTTTCAGAGGTTTCTGTGAATTTAAGGTAAATAGCGGACGATTAAACTCTTCTGAGCATCTCACTTTACTAGAGTAAATGCCCCCGGGCTGATAGATATAAAAATAAAAGTATTTTTTTGTAATCTAAATTATTATTGGTAATTCTGTCGCTAAAAAAAATTAAAATAAATTGAAAATAACGCCTGTAAATAGAATTTATTTAACATTTATATTTCTGGAAACTATAGTTATTACAATTACTAGTTTTTAATTACAATCGTCAGTTTGTTTTTATAAAAAAAATATGTTAGTCGAATATACATCATAATTTGCAATACGTAATAATTTTCTTATGCTTGTGCGATTTATAGTCACGTCTATTTACCTCGCGTTTAATTCCTTCACAGAATTTACTTTAATTGTTTGATTAACAATAAAACATTATATAACTGTCTTCGATTTAATTTCTTGCGTAATTATTAGTTGTTACAACGAGTGTTTCGTTAAATTAAATATGTAACTTACACCAACATTGCTAATAACAGTATGATACTCGTCTACTAAATATTACAACTGGAGTGTCAAAACATTGCTAATAACAATATGATGATACTCATCTACTTCACATTTGATAAGAGTTATTTTAAACTAATACCCAAGTATTAGTTTAAAATAATTCTGTACCTCGGAGATTTAAAACGCTTTGCATATTTATTTAGAAAATATTTTCCTAGAACCCACCATTTCCGAGATATAATCAAAAAACCAAAAAATGTGATCCTCTCTTATCCTGTTTTATAAGAAATTTAATTAGTATTCATATTTATTTAGAAAATATTTTTATAGAGTCCACCGTTTCCGAGATATAATCAAAAAACCTAAAAATGGGTTCTTCTCCTATTCTATCTATGCAAAATATTTTATAAGAAATGTAATTAGTTTTCATATTTATTTAGAAAATATTTTTCTAGAATCCACCATTTCCGAGATATAATCAAAAAACCAAAAAATGAGATCCTCTCTTATCCTATGTATGCAAACAAATATAGGAAATTTAATTAGCTTTCATATTTATTTAGAAAATATTTTTCTAGAGCCCACGGTTTCCGAGATATAATCAAAAATCCAAAATGGAATCTTCTATCATATCTATACGAACACTTTTATAGAAAATTTAATTAATTTTCATATTTATTTAGAAAATATTTTTCTAGAGCCCATCGTTTCCGAGATATAATCAAAAAACCAAAAAATGGGATCCTCTCTTATCCTATGTATGTAAACAATTTTATAGGAAATTTAATTAGTTTTCATATGTATTTAGAAAATATTTTATTAGAGTCCACCGTTTTCGAGATATAATCAAAAAGCCCACAAATGGGATCTTCTCCTCCCCCTCCCATCGTATGCTCACCTCCCAGTGGCGAGGACTTTGAGTATGTTTACCTACTAACTACTCCTAACGAAGCCCTGAAGTCAAAAACTCTAGTATATTTCATACACTCTACAATATATTTATTGATTGAAGTAATAATTAATTTAAAAAAAGCATATGGTTCATACTTACAGTATCTAAAAGATCTAGAATTTTCACCAAATAATATATATACGTCAGGGTGACCAAGTTGAGCGGATGCGGATTGTAGCTGAAGTCAATAGGCGAACAGAGGACGCTCAACGAGAGAAAACTGCGAAAACCCTGTTGAAAAACAATGTGACAATTCGAACAAACATAATCATTTAAATGTTCGCACCATCACAATAATGTATGAATTCAGAAATATCTGAATCAAATTATACAGCATTAGCACGGTTTTGAGTTTAAACGGCTGCCTTTTCTCCATCCATTTCGGGCCGAAGTCCAGCACGAACAACAGGTATACGGTTACTAGAAACACTGCTTGTATGGGCGAGTTGACCAGGAACCAACCTCTTGTTCTAGGATCTAAAAATTTATACTATAGTCAGTGGTGTATTGCTAGAATAATGTATACCGGAATGCTCATTCATTAGTGTACAAATGTATATTTGATTGTAGATTAGATATGTAGTAAGTGGGTCTCAGCGAAATCGAGGCCAACCTGGATATTGGCGTTGGCAAAATGGGGATCTTGGTGGAAGGGATATATGAATCCAAAGAGTAAAGTGTGGGATGTTTATGTTAAAGCGATTGTGTTGAATGGGGTGGGGAATGTGGCAGTAATAGTAGTAGTAGTAGTAGTAGTAACAGCCCGTTATGTAGAGGGTGCAATGAAGAACTAGAAACAGCAGAGCATGTAATATGCCTGTGCCCAGCTCTAGTAAACACTAGGCATCTAATACTAGGGGAGTGGCTGGTATAGTCAGCATTGGCAGCTCCTCACCCGCCGGAGTTTTGCAGCTTACTCGCAAAATTGACTGGTGGGACGAGTGAGCAGCCTTAAAGGGAGGTTTCACAATGGGCCCATTTTGAGGCCTAAGTGTCTGTCGCTATGCTACCCTCCAGCCAACTATCAGTTCTGTAGTTGTAGTAGTAGTAGTGGTAATAGTAGTTCTTGTGTCTTTTCGTATAGTTCGGTTGTACTTGTTCTTCTGTCTAAATTGTATAATATTTTTAAAATTTTGTTTTGTTGAGTTTGTATCTTTGATATATTTTTCTTGCGTGTATTTCCCCCGATGTTCTTTAGGTAGTTATTTTGTGATGTAAAGATTTACGAAAGTTTTACGAAAGGTTTTTTTATTTTGTATATTACAGCTATCGTTTTGAAGTTTTTTTTGTATGTGCGTCCCATTTAAGATAATCTTGTGTTCATTTCAGCTAAAATTAACGATTTATTGTAAGCTGAAATGAAGATGAGTAGCCTATGCAGTATAAAATCTAATTTATTTAATATAAAATAAGTTTAATATAGCCATTAATATATTTATTCATTTACTACTATTTTTTGTTGTTGTTGATTATTAAAGGGACCAGGTTATTTTGGGGTCAAGCTACTGTTATTATAATATAATACCATTTTATGTTTTTAATTGCGATATCAATGGATATTCCACCGCAAATGAGCATAGTAATGTTTTAATAATTAATGAGAGGCACCTACTGTGGCATTGCACCTGAACAAGGGCATAAGTTTATCGCCGTGTGTCGTATTAAATGAACAATGCCAGCTGCGACATATGTGCGTACTATATAATTTAGTACGAATTTTACAAACATTCTTGCATGTTATTAACAAATAAATAATATGAATAAAAGAATAGTAATAGTCGCTAAACCGTTACAAATTCTAACAAATTATTAACAGTAATTTCTACGAATAAGTAATAAAGTCAATTATTAATCAAATAGAACTAAATAGAATATGCGATTAAAAACGGAAAGGACTACTTATCCGTAGAGCTGCGACATACATCACTCAAAAGGACCTTTTTTAAAACTCCGCCAATGCTGGTCCCAAGCCCGGGGGAAGACAGACTAGGGGGAGAAGTAACAACCTCGTAAAAAACCTAGGTTCAACTTAGAGATAGGGGATTGTGAGAACCGAGAACAGCTGTTCTCGATTCCTATCAAGAATCGATGTTACGATTCTTAAAAGTTCTCGAGTACTTAAACGAGAACCGAGTACAGAAAATCGAGAACCGAAAACTCTAGCTAGAAACGACAACATAAAATTGAGAACTCGAATTAACCGAGAACAAAGAACTTTAATTAACCGAGAACCGACTTCCGAGAATTTTAAACGTTTAAAATAAATCGTACTTGTACAGGAATAATTGTAAGGCAATACATATTTTGAATTTAATGCCTTTCTATACTGACGAAATGTCTAGGGTCTCGATTCTCGATTCGTGATTATCGATTATCGATTATTATTATTGTAAAAATGTATGGGGAATTCAAATCTATCAACAGATTTTTGTTATCTCTCTCGGTTTACTAGTTATTGTAATTCAAAGTCAAGAATTTTATACAAGGCTAATTTTACCCTATAGAAACATGTTGTAACTATTTGGTAAAAAGGGTAACCTGGGTAAATTTTACTGTTTTTTATGTAAGAATGTATGGGGAACTTAAATCTATCAACAGATTTATGTTATCTCTTTCTGTTTCCTAGTTATTGTAATTCAAAGTCAAGAATTCTATAAATGAACAATTTTATCCTATAGAAACATGTTGTAAATAGTTGGTAAAAAGGGTAACTTAGGTAAGTTTTACTGTTTTTCATGTAAATATGTATGGGGAATTCAAATCTATCAACAGATTTATGTTACCTCACTCGGTTTACTAGTTATTGTAGTTCAAATTCAAAAATTTTATAAATGGACAATTTTAACCTATAGAAACATATGTAAATATTTGGTCAAAAGGGTAACTTGTGTTTTACTGTTTTTCGTGTAAAATGGTATGGGGAATTCAAATCTAGCAACAGAGTTATGCTATCTCTCTCGGTTTACTAGTTATTGTAGTTCAAAGTCAAGAATTTGATAAATGGATAATTTTACCCTATAGAAACATGTTGTAAATATGTGCTCAAAAGGGTAACTTGTGTAAATTTTATTGTCTTTCGTGTAAAATTGTATGGGGAATTCAAATCTAGCAACAGATTTATGTTATCTCTCTCGGTTTACTAGTTATTGTAGTTCAAAGTCAAGAATTTGATAAATGAACAATTTTACCCTATAGAAATATGTTGTAAATATTTGGTAAAAACGGTAACTTGGGTAAGTTTTACTGTTTCTCATGTAAAAATATGTGGGGAATTTTAATCTATTAACAGATTTATATCATCTCGCTCGGTTTACTAGTTATTGTAGTTCAAAGTCAAGAATTTTATAAATGGACAATTTTACCCTTTAGAAACATGTTGTAAATATTTGATCAAAAGGGTAACTTGTGTAAGTTTTACTGTTTTTCGTGTAAAATTGTATGGGGAATTCAAATCTAGCAACAGATTTATGTTATCTCTCTCGGTTTGCTAGTTATTGTAGTTCAAAGTCAAGAATTTGATAAATGGACAATTTTCCCTATAGAAACATGTTGTAAATATTTGGTAAAAAGGGGAACTTGGGTAAGTTTTACTGTTTCTCATGTAAAAATATGTGGGTAATTTAAATCTATCAACAGATTTATGTTATCTTGCTCGGTTTACTAGTTATTGTAGCTCAAAGTCAAGAATTTTATAAATGGACAATTTTACCCTATAGAAACATGTTGTAAATATTTGGTCAAAAGAGTAACTTGTGTCAGTTTTACTGTTTTTCGTGTAAAATTGTATGGGGAATTCAAATCTATCAACATATTTATGTTATCTCTCTCGGTTTACTAGTTCTTGTAGTTTAAAGTCAAGAATTTGATAAATGGACAATTTTACCCTATAGAAACATGTTGTAAATATTTGGTAAAAAGGGTAACTTGGGTAAGTTTTACTGTTTCTCATGTAAAAATATGTGGGGAATTAAAATGTATCAATAGATTTATGTTATCTCGCTTGGTTTACTAGTTATTGTAGTTCAAAGTCAAGAATTTTATAAATGAACAATTTTACCCTATAGAAACATGTTGTAAATATTTGGTAAAAAGGGTAACTTGGGTAAGTTTTACTGTTTTTCATGTAAAAATATGTGGGGAATCTAAATTTATCAACATATTTATGTTATCTCTTTCGGTTTACTAGTTATTGTAGTTCAAAGTCAAGAATTTGATAAATGAACAATTTTACCCTATAGAAACATGTTGTAAATATTTGGTCAAAAGGGTAACTAGTGTAAGTTTTACTGTTTTTCGTGTAAATTGTATGGGGAATTCAAATCTAGCAACAGATTTATGTTATCTCGCTCGGTTTACTAGTTATTGTAGTTCAAAGTCAAGAATTTGACAAATGAAAAATTTTACCCTATAGAAACATGTTGTAAATATTTGGTCAAAAGGGTAACTTGTGTAAATTTTACTGTTTTTCCTGTAAAATTGTATGGGGAATTCAAATGTAGCAACAGATTTATGTTATCTCTCTCGGTTTACTAGTTATTGTAGTTCAAAGTCAAGAATTTGATAAATGGACAATTTTACCCTTTAGAAACATGTTGTAAATATTTGGTAAAAAGGGGAACTTGGGTAAGTTTTACTGTTTCTCATGTAAAAATATGTGGGTAATTTAAATCTATCAACAGATTTATGTTATCTTGCTCGGTTTACTAGTTATTGTAGCTCAAAGTCAAGAATTTTATAAATGGACAATTTTACCTTATAGAAACATGTTGTAAATATTTGATCAAAAGGGTAACTTGTGTAAGTTTTACTGTTTTTCGTGTAAAATTGTATGGGGAATTCAAATCTAGCAACAGATTTATATTATCTGGCTCGGTTTACTAGTTATTGTAGTTCAAAGTAAAGAATTTGTTAAATGGACAATTTTACCCTATAGAAACATGTTGTAAATATTAGGTAAAAAGGGTAACTTGGGTAAGTTTTAATGTTTCTCATGTAAAAAAAATTGGGAAATTTAATCTATCAACAGATTTATGTTATCTCGTTCGGTTTACTAGTTATTGTATTTCAAAGTCAAGAATTTAATAAATGAACAATTTTACCCTATAGAAACATGTTGTAAATATTTGGTCAAAAGGGTAACTTATGTAAGTTTTACTGTTTTTCGTGTAAAATTGTATGGGGAATTCAAATCAACCAACAGATTTAAATTATCTCGCTCGGTTTACTAGTTATTGTAGTTCAAAGTCAAGAATTTGATAAATGGACAATTTTACCCTATAGAAACATGTTGTAAATATTAGGTAAAAAGGGTAACTTGGGTAAGTTTTAATGTTTCTCATGTAAAAAAATGTGGGGAATTTAAATCTATCAACAGATTTATGTTATCTCGCTCGGTTTACTAGTTATTGTATTTCAAAGTCAAGAATTTAATAAATGAACAATTTTACCCTATAGAAACATGTTGTAAATATTTGGTCAAAAGGGTAACTTATGTAAGTTTTACTGTTTTTCGTGTAAAATTGTATGGGGAATTCAAATCAACCAACAGATTTATATTATCTCGCTCGGTTTACTAGTTATTGTAGTTCAAAGTCAAGAATTTGATAAATGGACAATTTTACCCTATAGAAATATGTTGTAAATATTAGGTAAAAAGGGTAACTTGGGTAAGTTTTAATGTTTCTCATGTAAAAAAATGTGGGGAATTTAAATCTATCAACAGATTTATGTTATCTCGCTCGGTTTACTAGTTATTGTATTTCAAAGTCAAGAATTTAATAAATGAACAATTTTACCCTATAGAAACATGTTGTAAATATTTGGTCAAAAGGGTAACTTATGTAAGTTTTACTGTTTTTCGTGTAAAATTATATGGGGAATTCAAATCAATCAACAGATTTATGTTATCTCTCTCGGTTTACTAGTTGTTGTAGTTCAAAGTCAAGAATTTTATAATTGGACAATTTTACCCTATAGAAACATGTTGTAAATATTTGGTAAAAATGGTAACTTGGGTAAGTTTTACTGTTTCTCATGTAAAAATGTGTGGGGAATTTAAATCTATCAACAGATTTATGTTATCTCGCTCGGTTTACTAGTTATTGTAGTTCAAAGTCAAGAATTTTATAAATGGAGAATTTTACCCTATAGAAACATGTTGTAAATATTTGGTCAAAAGGGTAACTTATGTAAGTTTTACTGTTTTTCGTGTAAAATTGTATGGGGAATTCAAATCAACCAACAGATTTATGTTATCTCTCTCGGTTTACTAGTTATTGTAATTCAAAGTCAAGAATTTTATAAATGGACAATTTTACCCTATAGAAACATGTTGTAAATATTTGGTAAAAACGGTAACTTGGGTAAGTTTTACTGTTTCTTATGTAAAAATGTGTGGGGAATTTAAATCTATCAACAGATTTATGTTATCTCGCTCGGTTTACTAGTTATTGTAGTTCAAAGTCAAGAATTTTATAAATGGAGAATTTTACCCTATAGAAACATGTTGTAAATATTTGATCAAAAGGGTAACTTGTGTAAGTTTTACTGTTTTTCGTGTAAAATTGTATGGGGAATTCAAATCTAGCAACAGATTTATGTTATCTCTCTCGGTTTACTAGTTATTGTAGTTCAAAGTCAAGAATTTGATAAATGAACAATTTTATCCTATAGAAACATGTTGTAAATATTTGGTAAAAACGGTAACTTGTAAGTTTTACTGTTTCTCATGTAAAAATATGTGGGTAATTTAAAACTATTAACAGATTTATGTTATCTCTCTCGGTTTACTAGTTATTGTAGTTCAAAGTTAAGAATTTGATAAATGGACAATTTTACCCTATAGAAACTTGTTGTAAATATTTGGTAAAAAGGGTAACTTGGGTAAGTTTTATTGTTTCTCATGTAAAAATATGTGGGGAATTTTAATCTATCAACATATTTGTGTTATCTCGCTCGGTTTACAAGTTATAGTAGTTCAAAGTCAAGAATTTTATAAATGGACAATTTTACCCTATAGAAACATGTTGTAAGTATTTGGTCAAAAGGGTAACTTTTGTAAATTTTACTGTTTTTCGTCAAAAATTCTATGGGGAATTCAAATCTAGAAACAGATTTATGTTATCTTTCTCGGTTTACTAGTTATTGTAGTTCAAAGTCAAGAATTTGATAAATGAACAATGTTACCCTATAGAAACATGTTGTAAATATTTGGTAAAAACGGTAACTTGGGTAAGTTTTACTGTTTCTCATGTAAAAATATGTGGGGAATTTAAATCTATCAACAGATTTATGTTATCTCGCTCGGTTTACTAGACATTGTAGTTCAAAGTCAAGAATTTGATAAATGGACAATTTTACCCTATAGAAACATGTTGTAAATATTTGGTAAACAGGGTAACTTGGGTAAGTTTTACTGTTTTTCATGTAAAAATATGTGGGGAATTTAAATCTATCAACAGTATCGATTATCGATTATCGATTATCAATTCTCGATTATCGATTCTCGATTCTCAATTCTCGATTATCGATTATCAATTCTTTATTATCAATTCTCGATTCTCGATTATCAATTCTCGATTATCAATTCTGACTATCAATTCTTGATTATCAATTCTCGATTATCAATTCTCGATTCTCGATTCCCGTTTTCTAGTACTCGATTCCTGGGAAACCAGAGAACCAAGTTCTCGATTCTCAAAAGTTCTCGATTCTTCCCATCACTAGTTTAACTGGCTCCGGTTGATAGTACCTAGTAAGAGCCCCTGTATAGGGTTATATATGAAAGGGGGCCAACGGTTTTCGGAACAGACGATAGACGAAATGACCTGGGTAGGTGATGAAGCTCTATACTCTTGGAAAGCAACTAGTTTAAGGGAATATGACCTAAATAGAAATTCAAATTCAATGGCCCTCCAAAAGAGGGGTTCAATCGCAAGACCAGTGATCTGGTATAAATAAAAAACAAACCAAATTGACAAAAACCCGACAAATAAGCCTTGGAATAGAATTTGGAAATGGACGACGAATACAGCAATGGAAACGAACCCTGAATATTGGAACCAAGAACGTGCAAGGAATTAAAACCAAAGCCAAGAAGTGGTGAGAGAACTAGAGCAAATGAAGGAGGGCATAGCGGTCCTAAGAAAGACAACGAAGAATTGGCAAGGCAGCAACTGCATAGGTTAGTATATACACATATTATGCGGAATTGCCAAAGAAGAGCATGCAAGACAAGGCGTGTTCATACTTATTAAAAAAGTCAAGAAATATGTATACAACTGGCAAACCATCAACGAGTATGTTAAGTTCTTGTGTACGAGACCCTGAATTTACACTTAACTTAAACTCCTCCCTCAGTAATGGAGTATACATAATTTTTTCTCATAAACATAAATTTGTGTGCAACATCAAGCAATTGAAAATAATTTCGTATATGGTGGGGTTTTAGTTTTTTTAAAGAGTAGACCCATACTTGGTTTGGGACCAATAAATTTATGTTGTATTCTATGTCGTCATTATATGTGTAATTCAGACATGTGCAAATATCTAAACAAATTAATTATTCATGTAATGCAACAAAAAAAATAATATTTACCAGTCAGATCCGTCATGGCGTATTCGTATGTTTCGTACAATCTTTTCAGCAGGAGCGCCATGTTGCTGTACGGTCCCAGCCGGCTGACTGCAAAACCTGAGCGACCAACGTGTGGATTATTAATTCGATTTTATTGTAATTGTATCATTTACAATTTTTCACGACTTTAATGCACTTTGATGCGTGACACAAATGAAATCGATTTACATTGTATATTATGCAGCGATTCTTTAACATTAAAACGAGACCGCCGTAAAGGATATTTAAATATTAATAATCACAGTAAACATGTTTTTTTGTTATCCAATACCAATTCGATGATATATCTATATTCTGAACGTAGTCCTCTGTTGTGTTGTCTGTGCAAATAAGCCAATCGGTCGTTAAGACGAATCTCGGAAGATGAAATACGGTTCAATGTTGACCCAATCGCGCGGTCTTTTCTAGTCAACATTTTATAATTTTCTGAAAATATGTTTGGATATTTCTCCAGTCTGAGGATGATTTGATACTTTGTTAGGACGATTTTTTGTCTCGAAATAGTTGTAAAAAATATGCAAAAGTAGTCAATATTTGCATCAGAAAAGTATATATTTACTCCGATTTGTAATCAAAATTCAACAGAAATTCTTCTAAGAGATTGCAGTCTTATATTTCAAGTTTTGATAAATACAATCTTATAATGCTTAAGTACAGTAGTATAGTTTATAGACATCCGTACAATTATCACAAAATGCTTCATTATTTCGAAATAAATTTATTTCTCGGTGCACACCCCTCCAGTTTTCCTGGGGCCACGGTTTGCACACTCCGCAAAAGAAGCAGCAGCAGTTCTGTTAGTCTCACAACGCGTTTTTCGAATAGATTTTCAGCTAGAATTATCAAACGAGATTTTCGATTTAAGTCACAACGAATCCCTAATGACCGAGCAACCCATTATCGGTCGGTCACCCATTAGAAAGCGTGATTAGGACGACACGGAAGAGGACGAACCGTGGCAAGAGTATCCTCAGACGAAACAGTCTGGTACCACTGTTTTCTTGCTATTTCTATAATATAATCTAGTCATCTCTTCTTGGGCTTTCCCGTTCCTCTTTTGGTTTTGGGCACCTATGGATCAGTCCATCTACCTAATTCTTGTCCGGGCACGTGTTCAACCCAGTTCCACTTAAGTTCAGCTATATGTTCCGTAACCTCGCTCATCATGACTTGTACGTATTTTCTCATTCCTTATGTGATCTCTTAAGATTACTCCAAGTGTTCCATCGCGCGCTGGTTACATTTTAATTTGTTGTGCTTTTTAAGCTAGTATATCTCAAAACAAACAAAAAACTAATCTTCAACCAATAATAATTCCGTAAACTAACTTTATTTTTACAAAATAATACATCCAATAAATTATTTTTTACATAATCTCCACCATGAGGAAACAGCCAAGTAAAAATAATTACCACATCTCTTCTTAGTCACAACATAAGTATTTGGTAATTGAACAACTAAATCAGTCCGCACGTTTAACCCGCGCGAAACGGGGTTGTAATGTATGTGACACACCGAACACGCGCGAGCTGCCACTTCACCTATAGACTTTTAGGTTTTCCGTTTGAAATTTCCCCGTTCTGCGCCATTTCCAGTCGCCTCTTCGACGGTCTGATGTATGTGCGATAGTAGAAGCTGCCGAAGAGGTAGAAAAAGAAGATGGCTTGGAAGCCGAGCAGGAAGGCGATGAATTTGGGGTAGTCACACGGCCTGAAGAGGACTTGAATGTTGTGGATGGCTATTATACAAAATTGTACCTGAAAAAATTTAATATATTATTAGTTTTGATGAGTAGGGCTATAATTGTATGGTACAGAAAGTAATTGAAATATTGTTATATATTTACAATAAGTAGCCAAGTGTAATTTATTTCAATTGTTATATTAAGTTTGTCCAATAGGACAACAGTGCTGCTGAAAAAAATATTGAGTCTGTGAAATTGTACTGATTACCAGACAATCTAATTACAGTTAAAATACCACAACGATTTATTTATTAAGAATATAAAAGTTAATAAAATAATCCAATTTACTCTCTAGAGAGAAAGATTAACGCCATCTAGCGGAACTAACATTATTAATAATGCACATGCGTCAATATACTCAAGTCATTACGATCACCGAGTGGTGTCCTATATTTGAATAATATCCCAACAGATTGTTCGAGATGTCTGCACAACGGCAATCTTGAAAATATATGAAAGAGAGTTAAGTTACATTTTTTTACGGTGGGTACAGCCCCCGCCCCCGACTAGTCGTGGATTCGAATCACCAACGTTCCGTACGCAATGGCTTCAGACCGTCGTCTTAGACCACTTGAACATCTCCGTTTTAAGTTGCATTACTACAAATCTAGATTTGTAGATTGCTAAGAGGTGAATTCAGACATATATTTTATTTTCTAAATATTAATATGATTCGACGTAAAGCGATTAATTGCTAACTTTTTATAAATCAGTTTGTCATTTGCTTCCCATGAGAAACAATTGCTTTTTGTCTATACAGGGTGATCTACTAGCTCGGTGACACACTCTGACTGGTGACAGCAGATGTGTTTCTAAGAAAAAAATATTATATGAACATAGTTACGATTTGTTTTAGTTACCGAGTTATAGCACTTTTTATCAAATATGTTAAGATAACCATAGAAAAAAAAACTGTTTAAACAAATGTTATCAGAGTTTGTTACCGAGCTATTAGATCACCCTGTAGATACATAAAGGATCTCTAACGCCATTCAACTTCTTGATGGTTTAATTATTGCATAGTTTTGTGAATTGTTTCTAATTTACAATTTTTTATTATTTCGTTTTTTGTTTCGTAATTCAGTTGCTTTGTTTTCCAAAAAGTAGTACTGAGTAGATACTATTAAATTATATCAATTTATATTGAATTAGGTGCAAATGTACTAAAACTACATCACTGCGTATACCGTATAAAGTCTAGTTGTATGTTCAGTTCTGATTAACTAATTAATAAAACTTATAATAACAAATATCGACTGTGTAGCGCAATAAGAGCCAATCTGGTTTTTTTAACAATAGAACAAAACTGATTTCAAGTACTAATAGCTAACTTTTAACTATTGTGAAATGAGATTTGAGAAGGAGCCGCTGATGGGCCCTTTTAGATAAGCTCTTTTAGTTTTGTTTATTAAATCTTCTATTAGTTTTGTTTATTATATCCTTTATTAGTTTTGTTTATTAAATCCTTTATTAATTTTGTTTATTAAAACTTTTAAATCAGTTTAAACATTTTATTAAAAAACACATTGGCCCTTATTGCGCTACACAGTCGATATGTACTCACCATTTGCATAGCTGTGAGATACCTCTTCCACCACAAATACTTCTGATATTGCGGGCCCATTGACGCGACCAAATAGTAGGAATACATAAGTATGTGAATAAAGGAATTGATGAGGCCCAGAAGAGTACCATGACCGCCTAAAATTTAAAAATTCTTATAAATAACCATATAGACCAGATTCTCAAAGTGGGGGTCGTGAAAAATATTTGGATGGTCGCAGAAAAATTGATGTATCAAAGATAAGTTATTAAATTTTATTGATACTCATAATTAATTTGTTAAATAAAAATTATGAGTGTTTCAATGCAAGAAAACAATAGGAATTAACTCCTGAATTTAAATTACTTAGGGTGTTTAGAGTAACAAGTCTAACCTGGTAGAAATTTGGCTCCTATCCATGCACACACGGGCATGAGTGAATGGTGATATAAGTGCAAGAATGACACTTGATTCATCTTTTTCCTCAGAACAAAAAATACCTAAAATAAAAGACTGTTAATATTTAAATATATAATGGCGATCATTTATATTTAGCGTTCCTACATGTTACCGAATATTCATTTATTGCACAACTACAGTACTATAATTGTTAATATAAACAGTCAATGTTGATATTAACAATTACTTGTAAGAGCAGTCATTACTGTTGATGATGATGATTACTGGCAATTGATACTACAAAAGTGTCTACAGGAGAACTGTGTAGTTATCCTGTTTCTATTGCCCAATATTTCAAAATCATTTAACTTGATTTTTTTAAATTACAAATTTAAATAATTTAATTCAAATTTAGAAATTATTAATTTAAATAATTTAACTTGAATTTTTAAATTATTCGTTTAAATAATTTAACTTGAATTTTTAATATAAATAATTTAACTTTCATTGTTAAATTTTTAAATTATTAATTTAAATAATTTGTCACACCTCTATCACACATTTTAAATATACAAATAATAGTTAAAAATAAAATTCATCTTATTTTTTTAAATTATAATGTGTATACTTATTAAGGTGTCATAAAGGTGTTTTAAATATGGTAATGTATAATTATAGCTGGTGATTTTAGGTAATCCACTGATAGATGTTGCGTAAATTGTTGTTAACTTCGTATTTCATAGCCTCACCTGTATTTGCATATGGTAATGTCGCTTTATATGTAAAATCATCGAAAGTGACGTTTGAATCACGGATTAGATATTAACTAATAGATAGGGAAGTTGTCTGATTTTAACAACCCAGCCTAAGAATGTGAACCATACTAGAGGAATACTTGAATCAAGTTAAAAATATAATACATATATAAATGTGAATCCATCTCTTAGTAATCTACCTGTCTAGGTTTCGATCTTATTAGATCTCATTAGTGTAGCTCAGCTAGTGAGGATGAATTCACACAATATCTAGTGGTTTATATACAAAGTAAAGCAACCTTCTTTCTATAGAGATATATCAGTTACTGTCACACTTGCAACATTAATGTGGTAAGTAGTAGAGTTGGGCAAAGTATTAATATCTTGTGTAAACAGTGGGGAATATTATGGGTATATATAATTTGAATTGTTTTGAAAAGAAGAAGATTTTGCGTTTCGTATTTATGTAAATCGACGTACGCAGTTACATTTTTATTTATGAATAAATTGATTTCAAGTCTGTAATTAAGCACGTCGATTTACATAAATACCAAACATAAAATCGTCTCTTTTTCAAAACAATGACTTACACCACATTCATTCTCACAGGCTCATATATAGATTTCGATTGATGTAGATTGAAGAATTCACTCATATATTTTTGATATAAGAGAGTTTTGTGTATCTACCATGAACCCAATTTCAGATTTTTGTTTTTATAAAACAACAAGCTGCAATTCTTATTTTAGAGAATACAATACAAATATCGCTTCAGAACATATCTTAATAGTATTTTAACAACAAAAAAACACTTCTATCTTCATAGGGCTATCAGGCTTTTCCGCCGATCAAGTGAGAAGCTCAGAGGAATATAATCACTCGGTATTTACTCTAACTTTACATAAAAACCTCTGAAAAACTGTGAAACGTGATTAAAGAAAATTCGCCCTGATGTTGTTCGAACTCAGGCTCCCCAATGCTCAGTACGAGACGGGCGATGCGAGTTAGAATTCTCATTTAAAAATTCTTGTAGGAAAAATTGAACAGTATTTGTACTGTTTTTAGTAAAGTGTTTTGATATAAAAGATTATTTTTATTCTGAAAAATCATCAAAATGACTAAGAACATTACAATAATATCATAATTCATTTTATAGGTTTGGCTTTGCAGCACATATGTTTGGTTTTCCCGAGCGACATCGAACCTCCCTTAAAAATATAATAATGACAAATTATTTGAGGCATTAAGGGAAAAATTGGACTAATCCTCAAACTCAAAATATCTGGTGTGGTCACCACTTGATTTATCGAATATATTTCGTAATTAATATTAAATCAACATTCAGGATATGTCGGCTCGACTCATTTTGATTCACCTTTTAACGTTTTCTTCACGTTATTCACGTTTTTTTAAACGTTTTTCACGTTTTTCACGTTTTTCACGGTTTTTACGGCTTTTCACGTTTTTTCTCGTATATCTTCTTTTTTCCCACTATTTTCACATTTTCCTGCTTTGTTTGTTATGTTTTTACATTTTCTCAAACATATACACAAGCATATATACACAGAAATTTTCCAAAAATAATCTACTTCGACTACATTGGTCATGATTGTAGAGAAAAAGTCAATATTTTATTTTTTCACGTTTGTGCACGTTCTTTTTTTAAGTTTGTTCACGTTTTTGTACGTTTTTTCAGATTTTTTTCAATTGTTTCAATTGTTTTTTCCCACTATTTTCACGTATTTTCACGTTTTTGCGTTTTTTTTTGTTACGTTTTTACATTTTCTGAAACACATATACAGGCATATATACACAGAAATTTTCCAAAAATAGTCTACTTCGACTATATTAGTCATGACAGTAGAGAAAAGTCAACGTTTAGTTTTTCACATTTTGCACGTTTTTTTTTCACGTTTGTTCACGTTTTTCGCATATTTTCAGATTTGTTCACGTTTTTTACTATTGTCACGTATTTTCACGTTTTCTCGTTTTTTTGTTACGGTTTTACATTTTCTCAGACACATACACAGGCATATATACACAGAAATTTTCCAAAAATAGTCTACTTCGAATATTATTAGTCATGGCAGTAGAGAAAAGTCAATGTTTAGTTTTTCACAGTTTGCACGTTCTTTTTTCACGTTTGTTAACGTTTTTTCACGTTTTTTGCATATTTTCAGATTTGTTCACGTTTTTTACTATTGTCACGTATTTTCACATTTGCCCGTTTTTTGTTACGACTTTACATTTTCTCAAACACATACACAGGCATATATACACAGAAATTTTCCATAAATAGTCTACTTCGACTATATTAGTCATGACAGTATTTTCACGTTTTTGCGTTTTTTTTTTGTTACGTTTTTACATTTTCTCAAACACATATACAGGCATATATACACAGAAATTTTCCAAAAATAGTCTACTTCGACTATATTAGTCATGACAGTAGAGGAAAGTCAATGTTTAGTTTTTTCGCGTTTTTGCACGTTCTTTTTTTCACGTTTGTTCACGTTTAGTCACGTTTTTCGCATTTTTTTAGATTTGTTCACGTTTTTCACTTATTTTCACTATTTTCACGTATTTTCACGTTTTCCCGTTTTTTTGTTACGATTTTACATTTTCTCAAACATATACACAGGCATATATACACAGAAATTTTCCAAAAATAGTCTACTTCGACTATATTAGTCATGACAGTAGAGAAAAGTCAACGTTTAGTTTTTTCACATTTTGCACGTTCTTTTTTCACGTTTGTTCACGTTTTTCTCAAGTTTTTCGCATATTTTCAGATTTGTTCACGTTTTTTACTATTGTCACGTATTTTCACGTTTTCCCGTTTTTTGTTACGTTTTTACATTTTCTCAGACACATACACAGGCATATATACACAGAAATTTTCCAAAAATAGTCTACTTCGACTATATTAGTCATGACAGTAGAAAAAAGTCAACGTTTAGTTTTTTCACATTTTGCACGTTCTTTTTTCACGTTTGTTCACGTTTTTTTCAAGTTTTTCGCATATTATCAGATTTGTTCACGTTTTTTACTATTGTCACGTATTTTCACGTTTTCCCGTTTTTTGTGACGTTTTTACATTTTCTCAGACACATACACAGGCATATATACACAGACATTTTCCAAAAATAGTCTACTTCTTCTATATTAGTCATGACAGTAGACAAAAGTCAACGTTTAGTTTTTTCACATTTTGCACGTTCTTTTTTCACGTTTGTTCACGTTTTTTCACGTTTTTCGGATATTTTCAGATTTGTTCACGTTTTTTACTATTGTCACGTATTTTCACGTTTTCCCGATTTTTGTTACGACTTTACATTTTCTCAAACACATACACAGCAATATATACACAGAAATTTTCCAAAAATAGTCTACCTCGACTATATTAGTCATGACAGTAGAGAAAATTCAATATTTCGTTTTTTCACGTTTTTTCACGTTTTTTTCACGTTTTCTTTTTCATGCTTGATCTTTTTTTTCAGGTTTTTTCACGATGTTCGCGTATTTTCGCGATTTCCCGTTTTTGTTACGTTTCACCATTTTCTCATACACATACACATTAATTTTTCAATAGTCCACTTCAACTATATTAGTCATGATAGTAGAGAAAAGTCAATATTTCGTTTTTTCACGTTTTTCACGTATTTTGTACGTTTTTTTACTTTTTTTCACGATTTCCACGTATTTTCACGTTTACCCGTTTTTTGTTACGTTTTCATATTTTCTCATACACACACACGCATATACACATGAGAAAATATAAAAACGTAACAAAAAACGGGAAAACGTGAAAAAAAAAGTAAAAAAAGAACGTAAACAAACGTTAAAAAAACGTGATTTGAACAAAGGTGAAAAGAAAAACATGAAAATATGCTGCATGATACATTTTCCAAAAATACTCTACTTCGACTATATTAGTCATAACAGTCATCTAGTTTTTACGTTTTTTTTTTCCACCTCTGTTCACGTTTTTCACGTTTTTCATGTTTTTCAGATTTTTTCACGTTTTTTTACGTTTTCACGTTTTTTTTTCACGTTTTTCACTTTTTTTTACGTTTTCCCGTTTATGGTTACGTATTTACATTTTCTCATACACATACACAGGCACATACACATCATTTTTTTATCGAAAATAGTCAATTTCGACTATATTAGTCATGACAGTAGAGAAAAGTCAAAATTAGCAATTCAAATTTTTTCGTGATAACAATACCTGTATGCAGAAAGTTAAGAAAAATTATATATTTTTATGTTAGTACTAATAATAATAATAATAATAATATAAAACTAGATTTTAAAAATGTGAGGGTTATGTATGGCTAGAGGACTAAGAAAATTAATGAATTTTTCAAACAACAAAAAAAATATTTTATGAAAATATACTTACTGTATCTAATAATTCAGTTATTTTGCAAAAGAAATACCACCAAACCGCTGCGGCCATCTGAAAAGATAATTACAAAATTAACACGCTATTTATAACTAATATCTAGTATATTTATTCTTGTACATGTTTTCATATAGAGTCATACATGAGTGAGTGAATTGCTTTAGGTATTTAACCATTTGGTTTGACTTGCAGTCCACTAAATCAAGAAATTAATACTGACCCGTTTGGCAACAGGATCCTCAGAATAATCCACAGGCTGGCACTTAAAATTATATTCATGCATCCAACCGCTTTGCAGGCCTAAAAAATAATTAAGTAGCATGAAAATTATAATTTTCGGTGAATACGTTTATTTGTCCTACCTCGTAAACTAAAAATACACTCAATACAACTTGCACCGCATTATAAAGCTTGATCAACCCCTTGAGTTCGTAAGGTTTTCGGTCCTTCATATACGCTGGGCCTGCCCACACACAGAAATACAAATATGTGGCAAGAATTGTGAGCAGTGGGCCTGGTGAGGACATTAAAAACCAGTCGTTTGTCCTAGGATCTATAGAAGAAAATAGTTGTTAATAAAAAATTCTGTTACCTGCGATTTCAAATGTTTTAACTCATTTATTTTCAATAAAATAATACAAGGAGAAGTTAAGAATTCTTTGGCACACCTGTATCTGTCTCGTATGAAATTGCAATAAAGTAGAAAAGGGGGTTCAATAATACATTGGTTCTATTCTTTCTTAAGAATTTCCGGTGAATATCTGTAAACCCGCACCTTTTTAACCTGTAGGGCTGTTTATTAAAATCGAGAAGGGTATTCATACTAAAAATTTAAAATATACTTATAAACAACAACATACAGTAAAATAAAAACAAGAAACAAAATACATTGCACCCCTCGATACCGCTAGCCCGAGATAGGACATCAAACCCATACAATGGCGAGGACAGAGAGGACAAATCATTATATATATATATATATATATATATATATATATATATATATATATATATATAGAGTAAATATTTATTTTGCTGTATAATTATTATATTTTTCTATTTTATTAGTGTATTGCAGCAATTAAAACGCTATTTTTACTAGAAGTACACTTTACTTCCTTTTGCCAATATTTCGTAGCTTAATTAGCTACTTCGTCAGGGCACGGAGTATGTGAAATAGCTATCTGCTATCTAGATGCAGCATACAAAATGGATTGATAGGAAATTATTATTTCAAAAAAATGGATGACGTTGAAATAATTTAAATTTGATACATATATATATATTATATATATATATATATATATATACATATATATATATATATATATATATATATATATATATATATATATTACCTGGAATTGTGTATTGATCGAAACATTTACAAATTATATATATAATATATAATATTTGTAAATGTTTCGATCAATACAAAATTCAAGCTAATTAATATGTTTTAATAGCTAATAGCTTTAAACACGGTTTATCATCGTATGCTTGTCTACCCGGCCATTATTTAAGTAGTTTATTTAAGGGCGTGAAAATGTAAAATATTCAATATGTTTACAATGTTTAACAAGCTGGTTTAATTTATATTTCCATACTCAACTTAAACAGAATTGCTTAGGAATGTTACATACCTCCTTTCGTTTCCATAATGTAGTTGTAATATTCCACATATGAAGCCATTGTTATCACTGATCCTTCTGTAACAAAGTAACGTTTGTTAATATTCCATAGACCTCATTAAATTAAATATTTCACTTAGGAGCCAAAGTGAATTGCCCGATATTAAAACTAATCATTTATTAATGACATGTATACACTCGTTTTAACGGAATGGGCTAAAAATAATGAAAACATAGCACAAGCAATATATCTAATGGAAAACTTCAAAATCTAAATAAATATCTATTCGCAATATAGATAATAACACATTCAAATCACCGTCATTTTAAATTATAATCTAATTATCATTAGATATAGATATCTCGCTTTAGGCATTGCTATACAATCAAAGATTAATTATTTTCATATGATAATAATAATAATAATAATAATAATAATAATAATAATAATAATACGCTTTCATTTCGCTTAAGAAATAACAAATGAAAGAAAGATATTTTTTTTAATTAGGAATGATCGTATTAGCGTTGGTATTAGACAGGCTGTCCTTAAATTCGCTAAAACCTTTATTTATGATCTTTCCAAAAATTGCTGGAACCCATCGATTTTTAATTTAAAAATTGCCAATTTTTAATGAAAGTATCAATTTTTTTCGACCATTTTTGAATGTGCAATGCCGCCATTGATATTTTTTTCAAATGACAACCCTGTTTTTTTATTATAGATTCTAAAAGGGATTAATTTCTACGATCATAGATGTATATTATATTACATAAGGAAATTTGTGAGAAAAATATCAGAATGAAAAAACATGAAAATAACATAATATTTAATTAAACAATAAAAAGTGAAAGTAAATGTTCAAACTGTGCACCATTTACAGTCTGACAATGAACTAATCGAAAAACAAATTCACTCTGACTTTTGAAATATTTTTTCTCGAAAATTCTCTTCTGTTTTTCTTTTTTATTGTTTACTTTTTGAAAAACAAAAAAGTAAATTAAAAGAACTATAGAATAAATAACTAAATATGTTTATTGATTAGTATAAGGCTACACCCATCGACATTACTTGAACAAACAAAAGAAAACGATATCCTTAAGCTTATCACTCATAAACATATGATAATAAGGTTATTAAATACACTAATTCCTGCTAAGCCTTTAATTACCCGCCGTTGTGCAAATCCGGCGCACAAAACACATTTGAATTGCCAATCCGGGCGATAGAAAAGCGAGAAATCATAGAAAAATAAGGCGCCGTATCGTAATCCACCTGCCACTGAACTGCATTGTTGGCATACAAAGGGAAACGCGTTTCTTATTGCGTCCGCGACGTTTCCAACGCTAATTGAGCAGCGCGCGACCTTCGCCAATCATTTCTATCAATCATAACGCACATCGGGAGTTCGTTGTTTGCTTAAACAAAACAAACAAGAACACACCTGCAGCCGGACGACGCGACTTAATTAATTGTGTATTTAATAATGAGGAGTCAATTGATCTAATCAAAATACAATTAGATATATTATAAATCAGTGAAAGATAATGGTGTATTAAGTGATGAGTCTAAAAGGCACCTTACACGATCAATATTACTGTCAGTCCTAGTACTGTCAGTATTTGCTTGAATCCTCCTTCAATATTTATCAAGTAATCAATTATTCGGATAAAAATCACTATTCTCTTCATTCCATCATTACTATACCTTACATGATTAGTAATACTGTCAATATTTTAGAATAATGAAAATTTTAAACATATTATCATACAGTAATACTGTCATTATTCTAAAATATGGACAGTATTATTGACCGTTTAAGGTGCCTTTAAGATATTAGCAATGAAAAACGTTTTTTTGTTTGTTATAATATAAATTATGTTTGCTTAAAAAAATGCTTAGACAAAATAATCTGTATTTTGTTTGTTGCATTTACCCCTGTATTCACCGACGTTCCATAAATCTATCAATAGCTATTGAACCCATAAGTATTCGTTGTTATAGCAACAATAAATAAATAATTTAGTGAATGTAGTTACTTTAGATTCGCTCTTTTGCAAACACTGAAAAATTAAACGAAAGGTGTCATCAAAGCTCCAATCACAAGCGCTATTCAAGGTGTTGACATTTATTTTGACCATTTCTGTCATAATGACATTTATGGGACTTAAGTTTATGGGATGTTGGTGAATACGGGCACTAGTATTTCATAATTTGTAATCCAATTTTTAAGGAATTCTTGAAAAATTGTATGAAATAGCAATGCCATAAAGAAAGTATTATTATTATTATTATTATATTATTGTTATATTATTATTGTATTATTATTATATTATTATTATATTATTATTATATTATTATTATATTATTATTATATTATTATTATATTATTATTATATTATTATTATATTATTATTATAGATTTCAAAGCTCACTACTTTGGAATACTACATAATCGCAAAATCGTACTTTTTTGAGTTATGTCGGTCATGTACCAAAGTAGCGATATATACTTTTTAAGCTATAATAATAATATAATAATAATATAATAATAATATAATAATAATATAATAATAATATAATAATAATATAATAATAATATAATAATAATATAATAATAATATAATAATAATATAATAATAATATAATAATAATAATATAATAATAATATAATAATAATGTAATAATAATATAATAATAATATAATAATAATAATAATTTCTTTACAGCACTGAAATGTCATCACTTTTATCGTCTAGCTATTAATCATACTTTATAACCTTGACAGTCATTATTTTATTACACTGATGCAAGTCATAATTGTTTTTTTGTAAACAACCATAGAAAAACTGTTTTATAGTCTTAAATTATTATTTGTCTCTCGTTTATAGAGGCAGTATCGAAGTTAATTGCGGGGCAATTATTCCGACAAGGTTGTCATTTCGAAAATAAAATAAAAATCCGAAATTCCCAAAGCAACGCGCTGCAGCGAGTTGATTACCGTGGGCGAATGCGAATTATTTGCCGACGTTTCGCTCTATTTACACCTGTAGTTGCACAAAATAATACCAAATAGTATTAAGCATATATAATAAATCAAATAAGATGAATGAATGCAAATACAATGAGAATGCAAATATCAACGCACTGGGATGGAATGTATAACGCAAATAAAACGGTCATCAATCATTAATTGGATGTTTACATAATTAATGTGATAATAGTTTTTTTTAATAGGTAGAGAATTAGAATTATTCGATTTTACTGTTTTAATTTTAAAATTGGAATTAATAATAATAATAATTAATAATAATAACAACTACACAACTCGTTAAAGATACTGGGCCCTGCTACCTGAATTATGCATTGTGATGAAGAAACCGGTAAAACTGGGTTACTGCAATATAATCAAAAAATTAATAAACAAAAATCATAAAAGAGCTACCATTTTATGATTTTTGTTTAGTAATTTTCTGATTATATTGCAGAAACCCAGTTTTACGTTGTCGCCAACAAATCATTTTGGTATGATATACCGAATGATATTTAAAAAATAAGGTGAATAAACAGAAAATAATAATAATAATACTAATAAAAATAGACATTATTATCCAAGAATTTAGTAGACATCTCGTTTTTAGCTGGTATATCAGCTAAAAACGTGATGATTCATGATTTTGCTAATAAATTATTATTTTTTAATATTTATATGTATACCTATATATATTTATACATTTTGCATATTATTTTTGTTGTCCTGTGTTGGTTTTTTTCTATCCGTAGGACAACAAAGCCTATTATTATTATTATTATTATTATAAATTGTGATTCTAATGTTTTTAGCTAGTGGACGACTGGCGGTAACTATTATTTAATAACAATTTAAAGAAAAACATGCATTTAAGGTAAACATGGTATGTGGTATGAAATAAATTGAAATAATTTGTGTGTGTACAAATTTCCATATAGAAAACTAAATGAAGAATCCGAATTTTCAAACCGCAACCCTCTAACTTCACTAGTTTTTCAGTGATCGTGTCTTGAATTGAACATACCCTTCAATGCATGTTATTCTTTAAATTCATATTAAATGATAGTTACCGCCAGTCGTCCACTAGTTAAAAGATAAGAATCGCCATTTATTAGCAAAATCATGAATCATATGTATACAGATATCGATACAGAATTACAGCTTTTAGTGTTTAATTAGACAGTGAATATTTAAAAAGGTAATGTTGCAGTCCTGCAACAATATGCATTTAAGGGTTAAAATTGTATCTGAGCCAAAAATAAAATATTTAAAAAAAATCATATTATTTACAAAATAAATATAAACACAACATATAATAATAATAAAATAAATATATCGTCGCCTAAACAACACCACACATCTAAAATTTATTTGAGGTTACTTTCAATCTCACAGGCTCATATATTGTGTTAAAATTTATTTTACAAAGAAATGTAAAATTTAAATCTAAAATATAAATGTAAATAAACACCTATCTATCTAATATGACTCATTGCCACATGTAACTGGTAACTTCTTAGTCGTATGACACAATTACCATATCATCCGCGTATTATATAACTTTTAGCGGTTAATAGTCCTATTATACCACCTTGAGGAATTTCGATATTTATTGTAGTTATGCCAGATTTATAGATACTACCATAAGTTTATGTATTAGCATTTTATGATTTACCTAATTACATTCTTTTGAAAGTTCCACGTTATTGTATAACTAGATGAAATGTTCGTTGTCTGACAAGGGAAAATTTTAATTACAAAAAATATGTATTAATAATTCAATGAAATTGATTGAATAATAGAAAATCATAGAAATTAGCGTGGTGTAGAATTCAAGTTGCTTGAAAGTCGTGGTGTGGAGGTCTAAAGGACTAAGGCGATGGTCTGCAGCCACTGTCACTGGTTCGAGTCCTTAGTATTAGTAGACTTTAGTCATTTACAATGCTTTCAATATTACTTTGACGAATGTAAACATTAATGTAAAACATGAATAAAGTATCTATCTATCTGCAGAAAATTTATAGTACAACAAGTTCACCTTCAAATACAAAAAAAAACTATTTATAATCTAAAATTAAAATACATATAACTTAAATTCTGGTTCTAGATTCAGGTTGATTGATAGACATTCCTTAGCGCTAAAGATGGATTAATGTGAATAAATGATATATAAATAACTAATAAATAGTTGGATTGTTAAGGCGTCTACTTTGTGATAATTCATTTTAAAGGATAAATAAAACAATTTTTTACTTTGTTTTTTATCACACTTCAGTTACACTTTGCAACTAGTTTCGGCTAAGCTCTAGCCATTTTCGAGCTCCTCCGATGAGGAGCTCGAAAATGGCTAGAGCTTAGCCGAAACTAGTTGCAAAGTGTAACTGAAGTGTGATAAAAAACAAAGTAAAAAATCGTTTTATTTATCCTTTAATAAATAGGTGATGACTGACTTTTTTTTCGGCTGGAATTTGTAAAGGGAAGGGCCAAATAAAGGTCTTTTTTTTTTAGTTGATGACTGGGATAATTATTATATCAAGAACAAAATATCAACTAAAGTCACTTGATATGTTAAATGGGCATACTTTGATTGTTCCTGATATTTACTTTTTGTAGTATTTTTTTGCATGAGAAATTTGTATTAATAATAAATAAGATTATATCCAGTACGAGTCTGCTGTAGACATTATCCATTATGTTTATAAAAATTCTCTTCGCTGACCTTGCACCATCTGAAGACCGCCCTGTCTACCTTCTGCCTCAGTTTTATCGTGCACCGTTGCATTAACCGGATTTTTGCGTGTCCCTGAAAGGTCGCCACTCTGCAAATGTGCAGACACCACAACATATTAATTAATTAAATTGAAGACAAAGATGTGCCAAAAATATTCTAATCCAATTAGTACAATTTTCTGCAGGCATTGACTACTATTGTTGTTTGAAAACTGATATTCCTGTTTGACTCAAAATATAAATTTTCTCCATAAAATTGTTCACACCGTTGGAAGATAAGTGGCCTGATATAATAATTTATTAATAATATGAAACAATATTTATTTTATGAAACTTCTATGAACTGTCTCTTAAGTCCATATGACATTATCTAGTTTCTTATATAGTTACACAAACTACATAGTGTCATTACACATATGTAGAAAATGATATAGCTGCGGACTAATAATAAATTCACTTAACAATAATAACACCGTAATACACAATGTTATTTTTCCATTTAGAAATAGTTATACAGTGTAATATATCAATTCTTATATATAAAACGATATAGTCATACGGGCTTAACAATTGTAAAAATATTTTAAGGCAATTTCTTAATTTCCACGTAACTGCATCTACTAGTTACTTAATTTAGAAAACTAAGTCGGATTTTCTTAGTAGTAGTAGTTAATCATACGGTATCCTACAATACTCTCTCAAAATGGTTGATCAAAATTTGAAACAGGTTGACAAGCGACTAATAATTAGTGGTCAGAAAACTAATTGTAGTAGTAGTTACTGTATTTGATACAATTCTATGACTGGCTTTCGATCTTCGAGCCCTCTTGCCACATGCACACACACACGACAAGATGTTATTGTTAGAACTTCAGCAAATAGACTCCGAGTTTTCTAAAATGTAGTGAATTTTCTTGTTATACCGGGAGATATATATATATATATATATATATATATATATATATATATATATATATATATATATATATATATTTATTTATTTATTTATTTATTCACAGGTGGAAACTATACATTTTTCCACCTGTGAATAAATAAATAAAATGCTAGAAACTGAAAGAAACAAAGTACCAAGAGAATTACCAGGAGAAGTTACTGTATAAAAGAAGATTTACTTTATAAAATAAGATTTAAAGAAAACAGTAAGACTTTATTCATTAAATTTTCTTTTTATTGCACCAGGTCCTGGTTTTTCCCATTTTTTAAATGGGAATTGAAGAAAAGAAGGAATCGTTTAAAAATATAATAACAGAAACAGCAAGAGTGATCTGTGGAACAACGCAAAACAAGATTTAAAATCTTCTTTCTATTATCTTTTGATCCTGGATGTCTTCAATTCTCATTTCTTAAATGGGAATTGAAGAAACGTGGGAATCGTTTTATAATAACAGAAGCAGCAAGAGTGAGCTGTGGAACAATACAAACAGCTAATAAGGATATACAAATACCGAGTGACAGAAGAAATAAAATGAAATTAATAAAAAAGTACGAAAAATTAAAAAAAAAGTACAAAGTCTCAAAAGATTGCTGTTACAGGATGAGCAAGCAAACATAACATAGAACTAAACTATAAACAATAAAGCAGATAAAATTGTCTTAAATCTTACGCTACAGCAATAGGGGTAAGATCCTTCAATTAATTATGCAGGGAAAAATCGAAGGAAAAAGATTTTAACAATTTTATACATTATATAGAATTTGTCACTGTGCGTGTTATATCGCAATTTTCCTATTGATTATGTAAGTAATCACTAATGACTTTTTACCACGTCTAATTAATATTGAAATAAACAGGATATAAATGTTAATTAATATATGGTTATAGGGAAATTTATGCCTGTGTTTGGCAAATGAGCGCGAAATTGAAAACCTTGCAAGCTGTAAATTGTGCAATTAAAAATTAAAGGACGAAGAAGATTGACGGGCTGTCGCGTAGTAGTTTAAATTTATCGTCATATAGTACGTGTTTGTAAGTATATCATTTCATTTCCGAACTGTAAGATTTAATGAAGCTGCTATGTAATTATAGTTGTATGTTGGAAGTGCAGCGAAAGGGAAGAATTATATATGTCTTCTAATGTATATTTTACATATGAAAGTGAGTATGAACGTAAAAATATACACCCTAATATGGGTAGGTCTAGTCTCAGGGATTTTCGAGTTATTCAAAAAGTATCCACAACAAAATATTATCTTTTTTTGCACATGTTTCTCAAAGTTTGGTATTAAGTTTGAAAACTAGAGTGCAATCAATCCAAAATATCTCATCGATGCTGGTATTTTTTATGTTATTCATTCAATATTTACAAAATCATCAATATCAACAAAAATACGGAACATTTAATGCTCCAATATTAAATGTTCCGTATTTTTGTTGATTTCATTACTCAAACGCTGCAATAAGTTCGCATAATACTTGCGGTTGGTTATTTTTTACTTTTTAAAGATAATAAAAGAAATTATAATCAATTTTTTTCTTATTAGATCTCATCAGTGTAGCTCAGATAGTGAGAATAATTCACACAATATCTCGAGGGGTTATATATAAAATTAAATTAGTTGTTCAATTTAATTTTATATAAAATATTCTAATCGGCTATGGAGACAAGTAGAAATCGCTCAAATTTATAAGTAAAGTTTGGTTTTAGATAGTTTTATGGGAAGAGAAAAAAATCTACTGATGAAAAGTGAAATAACGAAATTGGAAATATTGAATTGACGACTATTGTATGAAACGATTACAGTGGAACATTTGGAATTGAATTATTTTAAGCATATTAAAAGTTTCTGCATATTATATTATATCATATATATATATATATATATATATATATATATATATATATATATAATCAATAAAATAAATAAATAAATATAACACCTCGAGATATTGTATGAATTATCCTCACTAGCTGAGAGAGAACTTTAATCGGGAATATTAAGTATGTCCACCCTAGATATGACCAACGTCTTCGACATACTGCCATAGGTGGCCACATCCCAGAGAAATGGCTTGTTTCAAAATGTATACTTAAAAACACACAACTAAAAATTGCTAGAACTACAGAACAGTAAACCTCATAAGTAATTTCATGAAGGTTCATGATTATCTCCGATCACATATAGCACACTGAGATGACAAATGTCGTAACTTCCAAAAATGTTTTGAGACAAATGCATTTTATAAATTGCAATAGTTCTAGTAACCACATGGCAGGAAACCGCAGAAGACCGCCCTAGATGGAGATAAGTGGTGAAGGCAGCCAAAACCCACCCCGGGTTGTAGCGCTACGGAGAAGAAGAAGAAGAATAGTTGTAGTAGTTTTACTATTGCGTAGGATGTTTAGTAGTTTTACTATTGCGTAGAATTTTTATACATAATAATTTTGTTTATTCTAAACGCAAAAAGGGTTAGAGGAGCAATAAAATATACATAAGAATCATCAAAACAAAAATCAAAACTTAATAAATTAATTTTGGAAGTTACGAAACTTTATATAAAAGGCTAGAAAAAGCCATAGGAGACATACAATTCGGTTTCAGGAACAGCCTTGGTCCCAGAAATGCACTCTTCTGCCTAAATGTATGTATCCAAAGAGCAACTGGGGCCACTGGTGGCGAAGGTGCTATAGAGGCACGGCGCTTTCCAGGACTACCTCCACCGAATAAAAAAAGCGACACTTCAACAGAACATACAGTTCAGAGAGAACACTATACGAATGCCACAGATGGTACCGAGAACAGGCCTACTTATGGCTGGGATTGTGAGTAGAACACGCGACGCCGAACCAGCTAGGAACGTTCATGCTGAAGACTGACGCAACCTGGGGAGCCGTAGCCCTGATCACCGAGAACCCAATCAATAGGGCTAGAAATACTATACATTTTCACATATAAACCGTCTCTCTAGAATTTAAAATACAGACGCTACAGAGTTGAAACAAGAAAAATATGAAATGTTATCATATTCACATGTCTCACAGTTACAGCCACAGAAACACGTTTAGTCTTGATCTGTAGGGCTAGAAATACTCACACTTTCACACATTAACTATATCTCTAGCATTTGAAATAGAGACGATACAAAATTTAGACTAGGGCAAAGAAACATAAAAATCTTGCACACAGTTTTCTCATGTCGAAAATTGCTATGTCCAACACTTTTTGATATGCCTACTATGTCTGCTAGCCTCCACACCTCCTGTGCACAGGAATTCAATACGATTTTGTGTATATTTTTCACCATCATATACTCCTTCCATACAATTTGTTTTTGACAAATAGATCGCGTTATATTTTTTCATTCGATATACCATCCAATTCAATATTTCAAATAATTTTCTGTATGGTACGAGACCTTTTTAGATTGTTTCGCATCTTGACTAAAGGTCGTTTTAGACAAGACAATTTCTTGACTCAAAAGTTAGTCAAGATGCGAGACAATCTAAATTATCTCGTATCATACAGCAAATTGTTTGAAATATTGAATTGGATGGTAGATTGAATGGAAAAATATAACGTGTTTTATTTGTCAAGGACAAATTCTATGGGAGGAGGATGTATGAATTCATTTCTTGAACAACTTTTGAACTAAGAAATTGTCTTGTCTAAAACGACCTTAACTTTCGAGTCAAGAAATTGTCTTGTCTAAAACGACCTTAAGGCCTTGATCGGCGGAAAAGCCAACGGCCAGGGCCGTAACTAGGCAAGGACAACGTGCCCAGAGCCCAGACGAGGGAATCCTTTTTACAGAAAAGTCGAACAAATTTTTATTTAAAAAAATCTGTACGCCTTTAACAACTTTTTTTGGTTGTACTACTGGTTAAAACTATTATATTGTGGAAATAAGTAAGAGAAGCTCAGAGCAGTCTAATCACCCGCTAGTTAGCTTCACAGAAACCCTCTGAAACCCTATCAAAAGCGATTCGCGAAAATTCACCCAGATGGGGTTCAAACTCAGGCTCCCCAATTCTCAGAATGAGATGGACGACGCCTCCAACTGGTCCACTGCGCTGGATGCCCCAATTATATTATTATAATTCACTATAACTGGTACTCACCCCATAAAATAATCTAAAACTAGCGCAACCGACCACTAAACTAAATGTTTTTGATTAGCACAAACGAAAAAAAAATATATATGAAAAAGTCTTAAACCCCCCACAGTATCACAACAATCATTATCGCCCGATGTTTAACTTGGTGCACACGACTGTTCACTAAGCTCGCATGGAAATCTGATCTTGAATTTATGTTTCGCCGATGGTCGCAGTGGATTGGAAGGGAACACGGAATCGCAGCGGCTACCAAATGACTGGTCAACGCCGGGCACATATTACTCGAGCTAATTGCCACCAGTCATGTTCATTTGATAGAAATTACAAGTGATAAGGAATTTTTTAGAAAAAAAAAACATTTTAAATGGTTTCACAATCTATTCGATTAAATTATTATAGCCGCAATTAACTAACATTGCGTTGTTTATTTGCATTTATTGGTACGTAATTATTGCATTGTATTGGTTCATGACATACAGCCGAAAATTATTATTGCGTGATTATGGCCATTTACAATGCTCACAAATCAAAAATTGTTTTGACCTATAAAAGTCTAATGCCAGTGCAAATTATTTTTATCATGTTTTAATTAATATAATGAGGTTTATTATATCTTTAAGAAAATAAGGATGTATTTTAATTTTTCCAATAGTATATGTATATGTATATGTATATGTATATGTATATGTATATGTATATGTATATGTATATATATATATATATATATATATATATATATATATATATATATACATATATATATATATATATATATATATATATATATATATATATATACATATATATATATATATATATATATATATATATATATATATATATACTATTGGAAAAATTCAAATACATCCTTATTTTTTAAAGATATAATAAATCTCATTACATTAATTAATACATGGTAGATAGATAGATTTATTTAATACTCAGCATACATTTAGTGTCAGTATATCATACATGAACATATCAGAAACATTCATAATTATAAATAAAACATATATAAAACAACAATTATTAAAATACTAGATAAAACAAATAAATAAATAGCTAAAACTAATAAGTAAACAATTTAAAATTTCAAAAATTGGTCTACACTATAAAGAACATAATTTAATAAAATTGATTTTAGTTTGATGGTAAATATTTATATATGTATATATATATATATATGTATATATATATATATATATATATATATATATATATATATATATATATATATATATATATATATATATATATATATATATACGTGGTATGTGTGCCACTGAGTCGAAGGTTTGCTAGTTTCCGCAATCTCAGCTTGTAAGTACTGGCTTACTGTACAATAATCCTCACATTTTAATATTTAACTTTTTGAACTTTTATTAACTTTTAACTTTATATTATAACATAACTATTCACTCACTATTTTAGCTTCAAATTCATTATAACTTTTATATATTCTGTACGAAGATTATTGTTAACAGTATCGATCTAAAGAGAAGAGGTTTCTTTTAGCCCTAATCGCCGCATTCCCAACAATCTCCCTCTAATCTATATATATATATATATATATATATATATATATATATATATATATATCTATTTACCTTTTACCTTTCGGTGTATGCTAAATTTTTCCAATAGTACTTGTTTATGAATCGAAGGGCATTGCCATTGTTAATGGGAGAAATTCAATCAATATCATGTCCACTAATGTATTTGTTGAAACCAAATTTTAAATATTATTCGATATAAGTTAGTTATGAGATTTTTTTGACAGAAAACTATCTACTGCGGTTTTTTTAATTATAATAGGACATTTTTTATATAAATTTCTACAGAATTCTAATAAATTATTATATGAATGGAATTTTTTATGTCATCTCCCTAGCCATAACAATAATATACTATCTCCACAATTTCCTTATGTTCACTCTCTGTGACATTTTTAATGTTATTTCCAAGTTAGGTTCCAATCACTTAACATTTGGCAATTTTATATAAATTTAAAAGGGGAAAATGACTGACATAGAATCGTTATAATTTTTTAAGAAGCTTTTTATAGAAACGTTGTAAATAAAAAAATATATTTTGTTCCCGTAAACATAGTTTTATTAGAAAAACGTTAGAATAAGTGTATTACCATTAATGGTTCTTACGATGACAAAAAGAAAGTTTTGTTTTATCCTCTAACTTCTTATTTCAATAGTTAGATAGATAACATATGAAAATTCCCCTCGTAATAAATTATTTCAATGAACACAGAATTTGTACCAAATTTGTTGATTAATTGCCTCGATTAAAGTACGATTTCTGATAAGTCTCATTTATTTCATTATAATAAGTTGTTAAAAATAATTAAACATCATTAATAATTAATATATACGACACTATTTCTAGTAACATACCTAATTTTCAAACTATTTTATTTCTCACACACCAACATTTTAACATTACGTCTTTCACGCAGCAGCACCGAACGACGCAGTTGCACTGGCAAATTGTGTCGAAACCGTGGAGGTTATTATTTTATTACTAGACAGCTGAAGATTATTACCAAATCTCTATGCATTATGGCCGCACATCGTTTACATTTAATTACCGCATTTGTGCATTTTATATCCCCCCCAACCCCCTCAACAGTAGCAGAAATTAATTAAATTGAATGGAATAGAGTGATCGATACGTACCATAAGAATTACGGATATAAATATTTACACTCTTGCAAAATTGTAAGTATTACAGGTTTTATGGCATTTTAATTTCCTCGGTGTGCTCGTTTTAATCTTATAACATTGTTAGTGTGGAAGGATTTGTATAGTTGCTTTACTGGTAAATATTATATAGTTAATGTTCTAGTTATCTAGAAAAATCATTATAACCCTTAAATAATTTTTTTTAAATTGATATTAAATAATATTTATCAGCAGTCGTCCAGTTGCTACGAAACATAAGAATCGCTATTTATTAGCAATATCATGAATAATAATATCTATACAGAATTACAGATTTTCAACTAACGTTCTTCCTTTTCGAATACATCACTGATGTAGTTCTGGATAATTGACTAGAGGGTAGCGTACCTACAGACACTTTGGCCTCAAAATGGGCCCAAATTGATTCTAAATACAACATGCAAACTTATTAATTTATTTGTGTTTATAATTTCCCTTCAGATTATTAAAAATAAAGATGTAAATAAAAAATCATCTCAGGATACATTTTAAAATATTTCTTGCGTAATTATAACCGAGATGAAAAAAACTCTACTGAACCACCAAACAATGGGTAATAAAACTGGTGCAATTTTCCTGCACTTGCATAATTATGCGCGTGCACACAATGCTCTGTATGATAGTAATACCGCGACGGTACACAAATTCGCGATTTGTAATTATTTCACAGCCATTCTTTCGCTGCAATTCGATCGTCTTCACGCATCCGCCACAAGCAGATCCAAATCGAATACGCGCGATTAATTATGATTACTTATTCCCATTATTTAAATAAAATATATATAGTTTCGCAATTATATCAACTTGTTTAATTAATTTGGCCACTTGTTTTTGTGCTAATCGTTTTCAGATTGACACCCGTCCCACGTCCGTCGGCCGTGGCGGGTATTTACACTAGACACTAGGTTGTTGGGAAACCGGGCAAACATTCGTCCACTCTTTTCCGCCCGTTAGACGCCCATAAAAGATGTCACGGTGAGATCTTCGAGTGACCGATTTGGAAATTTCAGCGACCGATCGACTACGGTTGCGTAATAATACCTCTCTTAATTACAAACACATCGATAACAATGCAATTGGGAGCGCATTGTTGATGTTATGTAAAGACAAGTTGTTGGAATGAGGTATTGATTCAACTGGTAAATTAGGACTCTTCTAATTTGATTATGTAGGCTGTTACAATTTCTTCAGTCATCGGAGGAGCTCGAAAATGGCTAGAGCTTAGCCGAAACTAGTTGCAAAGTGTAACTGAAGTGTGATAAAAAACAAAGTAAAAAATCGTTTTATTTATCCTTTAAAATTAATTATCACAAAGTAGACGCCTAAACAATCCTATATAATACGATTTTTTTTCGATCTTTCTGTGGTCTTACTAGGGAGTCCCATTCCCTTGGACCCGGGCACGTGCCACTGTTGCCCCTGTCTAGTTACGACCCTGCACACACACACACATAAATATATATATATATATATATATATATATATATATATATATATATATAATAATTTCTCAAAAATTTCACTCTCCGGTGGGACTTGAACCCACGTCTCCGGCTATCGCGGCCGTCGCGCTACCAACTGCGCCACGGACGGTGGTAGTGGATAGCGCGTGAGATGTTCTTATGTCCAATTATTTACACAAATTGACGCATGAACTGTGTTGAGAGTCCAATTGGATTTTTGGATTTCGCGATAGCCGGAGACGTGGGTTCAAGTCCCACCGGAGAGTGAAATTTTTGAGAAATTATTAATTAACATTGATACATCTGGTGATTCTTCATTCAGATAGCCGACAATGGCAAGAAGTACTTCACTATATATATATATATATATATATATATATATATATATATATATATTCGCTTATCGAGTTGACACAAATGGTTGCAATCTTCCATTATGTCTGGAATTAACATTGATTTATTATTTAGTTCATAAATGCGCCTCAATAATATTCCATGTACATATTGACAGACTATTTTTGTTTGCTAGGTTGATGCAAATGAAAGCACGAGGCCGCCGTGTCTAATCACCGGCGATGGCGTAATTACGGCCCGCGGTGGGTCAAATATTTTTTCCATCAACAAGACGCGCATAACTCACCTGGCCGCAGGGTCATGGCTTTGCAGGAGCTGCAGTAGCATAACAGAAGTCGCAGCTTTTATTAATAATAACAATTTGCGTTATTGCAAGAAAAACGCAGCACATATATAAACAATATGTACAGTAAAATTAAACAATTCAACAAGAAAAAAAAAACAAAATTGTATATAAATACGAGATGAATTTGCTGTCGTCCGATGGCGTATGTGTTGAATTTAGAAACCGTGGTTTCTAGCTCCTTAGAGTAATGCAGCAATAAAACGTGTAAGGTTTATATTATATCGAATTATAGCCACATGCAAAAGTTGGTTTAAAAATATCCTTACGCCTGGTTTCTCCAACGAATCTTAACTAGTTTAAGACCGTTTTAATAATAAGACGGTCTTAAAGCGTTGCACCAAATAAACATCGGATATTAAAACGATAAGACGGTCTTACATTGTAAGACTAAGTGAGATCTATATATGTTTGGTGCAACAGAATAAAAATTTAAGACGTGGTTATATATAATACGAGTTTATATAAGACGAGCTTTAAGATTCGTTGTTGAGACCGGGCGTTAATATTTAACACGTACAAGGTGTTCCACGAAGAGGTTTATTACTTTGTGAAGAGATATCACAAGATTTGACAGAAAGAAATCTGGTTCTTTAGAGATTTTTTAAGACCCAGAGTTTACGCAAGCAAACCACAAACATTCGATCAATTGAAAGAAAATATTCAAGATTCAATATTCAATCGAGTCGCTCAGATCATTAGCTTGTTATTTTCAGTTCTTGATGCAAAATTCTATCTCTACACTGAATTATTTAACAGAAAAAAACTACATTTTGTTTCTGCAAGTTATAGCACAAACCAATACATGTATTTGTAATAATAATTAACAAGAAATGCACGTGCGGAGGTCATGCAAATAACGGTACCTTTTCATCAACAATAACTATGCATCTCTGATGGAAGCTGGAAATATTTAATGTAAAAAAAATATTCACATTTTTAATTGCCTGCGGGGAATTAATGCATCTGCAAGTTTTAATTTTAAAACCGTACACACACACAGATATTCTCTCCGCACATCGCATCGTTGGCAAACCATTAGTTTTATCAATTAAATGATTTTGTTTTCGGTAGGGGTTGAGGTAAAAATATCAAGGAGTGCAAATATAAATGCAAATGAAGACGCGCGGAAAATGGTCGTTTTAAAAAGCGAATCACACAATCACACAGACAAGTCAATGGGGCGTGCTTAAGTGCCGGTTTGTTGCTAAATAGTTGACGAAAATAATTATATTTACAATTATTATAAAAATCGAATCAAATCAAACCATTTAATAATTTATTAGGTATGTACAACATAACAAATAATAAACAACACTCTGTTGGAATATTATTCTACAGAGGGCACTACCCGGTGATCCTGATGGTATATTACGGATATTACCATACGTGTGTGCATTGCTAATTGATGTAGTGTCGCCAGATGGCGTTTATCTTTCCTCCTAAGGGGTCAATTGTATCACAAATGATAATATTCTGCAGTTGCTCGATATTTAATTTTTGAATTCGTCATTTAAACTCCATATCATCATACAATTAATTTGACTTGTTTAATAGTAGTTTTGAGAAGTTAAGGTTGTTTTAGACAAGACAATTTCTTGACTTAAAAGTTAGTCAAGATGCGAGACAATCTAAATTGTCTCGTATCATACAAATTGAATTGAAATATTGAATTGGATGGTAGATCGAATGGAAAAATATAACGCGTTCTATTTGTCAAGGACAAATTGCATGGAAAAAGGATATATGAATTCATTTCTTGAACAACTTTTGAGCTAAGAAATTGTCTTGTCTAAAACGACCTTTAGATCAAAAAATGAAACAATATTTTTACTAAATAATTTTCATTAATTTAATTCCACTTAGTAGCTCTATGTTAAACATTCCAGCTTCCTCTGCTTTACAAACCAAATGCCCGTTTATATTCGTGCACAGTGATTTGGTGGTGGTTTTGGGTGCGCCCCGTGCTTTTATCGTACCCCCGGCGGACGCTTAATCAGCGCCGTATCGCGCTCGGCCCTTAACTGAATTACACAATTAGCGCCCGGTCAATCAGCCTAAACCGATTGCGACTCTTGTTGTCGCTTAATAAATCGCGTGCCGGTTTTGCACATCGAACGCAAGTCACGAAATCGTCGACCAGTTCGCTACTGCTGCCTCTCATCATTATTTCTCATTACACAGGAACCTGGGCAAATTCGAAATCAATCATACATACACACATACACACATTCACACATACACACATACACACATACACACATACACACATACACACATACACACATACACACATACACACATACACACATACACACATACACACATACACACATACACACATACACACATACACACATACACACATACACACATACACACATACACACATACACACATACACACATACACACATACACACATACACACATACACACATACACACATACACACATACACACATACACACATACACACATACACACATACACACATACACACATACACACATACACACATACACACATACACACATACACACATACACACATACACACATACACACATACACACATACACACATACACACATACACACATACACACATACACACATACACACATACACACATACACACATACACACATACACACATACACACATACACACATACACACATACACACATACACACATACACACATACACACATACACACATACACACATACACACATACACACATACACACATACACACATACACACATACACACATACACACATACACACATACACACATACACACATACACACATACACACATACACACATACACACATACACACATACACACATACACACATACACACATACACACATACACACATACACACATACACACATACACACATACACACATACACACATACACACATACACACATACACACATACACACATACACACATACACACATACACACATACACACATACACACATACACACATACACACATACACACATACACACATACACACATACACACATACACACATACACACATACACACATACACACATACACACATACACACATACACACATACACACATACACACATACACACATACACACATACACACATACACACATACACACATACACACATACACACATACACACATACACACATACACACATACACACATACACACATACACACATACACACATACACACATACACACATACACACATACACACATACACACATACACACATACACACATACACCCATACACACATACACACATACACACATACACACATACACACATGATTGTAGGCCGGTACAGTCGGCTGCTCGGTGATTGAATTTGTTACATTTAAAACATCTATTAATTGCATAATATTCTTCACAGTTACATATAATCCAACCCATCTTGATTCTGCTACCAGCCATAAGTTTTTTGGTATCTCTTCCGACTTCCATTACTAGATTCTTCTTTTGTTTTTTGTCTGTGAAAATAAACATACACACATACACACATACAAAGAGATATACACGGAAGGATTTTGATTGTTGCAGTAGTAGATTTAGAGTACATTCTCTCGAAATACGAGGCATATCCAGAAAGTAAGAGTACTGAATTTTTGTAGGTGTTAAAATTTTTTATTTAAACAAAAAAATTACGTGAAACTTTAGTACATAATAAAAGCTATTTTTCGACATAGTCGCCATTCCTCTCTATGCAGGTGATATAGCGAGGTATCAATTTTTGGATGCCTTCCTCGAAGTAGTTTCCCGCCAACTCCTTCGTCCACTTCTCCAACTCCTCATTTACCTCCTCGTCGGTTAAAAACTTTTTTCCACCCATGTGCAGCTTCAGAGAGGTAAAGAGATAGTAATCTGAAGGTGCTAGATCAGGGGAATGTGCGGGATGGTTCAGGACATCCCATTTAAACGAGGCGAGCAGTTCCTTCGTGGCGTTGGCCGTGTGTGGTCTGGCATTGTCGTGCAGCAGGCAGACTCCTTTTGTCAGCATGCCTCTCCTCTTGTTCTGAATCGCCCTCCGCAATTTTTTTAAGGTCTTACAGTATCTTGCAGAGTTGATGGTCTCCCCTTGAGGCAGATATTCGATTAAAATTATGCCTTGACAGTCCCAAAACACGGATGCCATGACTTTCTTGGCTGAAATTGTGAGTTTGAACTTTTTGGCGGAGGGCGAAGAGGTGTGACGCCACTGTTGAGACTGTCTTTTGGTTTCGGGCGTGTGGTGTGCTACCCATGTTTCATCTCCAGTTACGATGGAGCGGAGAAATTCATCTCCATGGAGTTTCCAGCGCCTAAAAAACTCTTGCCCGGCCTCCACTCGATTCAACTTGTGCTGGTCTATCAGTTGTTTTGGGACCCACCTCGCGGACAGTTTCCGATATCCGAGGGTTTCTGTGATTGTTTCGTGTAGTAGAGATCTGGAGATTTGCGGAAACATCGCAGAAAGTTCATCCACAGTCAATCTGCGATCGTCACGGAGCGCATTTTCAATTTTTTCCACAATTTCGTCAGTCACAATTGAAGGTCTTCCGCTCCTCTGATCATCATGTACAGGCGTACGACCGTTTTTAAACTCGCGACACCACTTGTACACATTCGTACAATTCATAGCTTTATCACCATATGCAGTTTTCACCTCATTATAAATCTCAAATGGAGGTTTTCCCTTCCAAACGAGATAACGGATGACGCCGCGTATTTCGCACTTGGCGGGAGATTGGATTGACATTATTCACGAAACTTGTTTTCGTGTCAACAGCTCTCAACGTACTGACCTCGAACCGGTCTCGGTGCAAAGGGGAGGAGTCAGGCTACACTGCCGTGTGGCCAACATGATGAAAATAAAATCCCTCCGACCGTGAGAGCCTCAGTACTCTTACTTTCTGGATATGCCTCGTATATTCCTTCTCGACACTTATTGAGGGATGCCTTACGTGGTTATAGTAATTTTTTTCTAGCTTGCAAACGGTTGTGTTAATAAGTATATGGAGTACTATATGGAGTACATTGATTGTTTGAATCTTTAATATTCCAAAATAACCTGATAACATTACGTGTCTCGTAACATGTTCTATTTTATTCTAAACTCCAAAAAATGCTTGTCATGTAAAATTTATAAATTATAAATGTTAAATTGCCACAGTCGGCCATGTCTAAAGTAGTATCCATGACAATTGTTTATTTTTTTTTACAAGTTGCATAAGGCTCAGTTAACAGCACTAGTGTTGTTATAGTAATTTACATTATTAGTGCAGGAAGACAAGTTTCCCCAATGAGCGAATAATCGGCTCGTATTAAGAGCGAATTCGGGAAACGGCCTTATCGCACGAATAATGTATCTTATTTTTTGTACGAATAAATACTAAATATTTATTTAAAGTTATTTAAAGTTATTGTGACAAATAGGTTGTCACACTACCAATTACACATAATTTATAGCCTATATTTTCTTCAAAATTGTATTTATTCAGTACCATATCATTAATTTTTAATGCTATTAGTATAGTATAAGAGGTGTATGTTGTGCTTGCATGTATTCTCAAATTTATAAATACACATTTACGTTGGTATCGAATTTTAAATTGGCAACACTGGATACTTCCCGCACTAGTGCGGAAAGTAGTATTTCCCGCACCCAAATCAATGCGGGAAATGACTTGTCTTAGCACATGAGTACAAAAAGATATTTATAACAGCACTTCTTTCTTCTTCTTCTTTTTCAGCCACTGATCATCCACTCCTGGACGTAAGCCTCTCCCAGACTCATCCATGCCCTTCTGTCTCAATCCAGTGCTTCCCAGTCACTTGCTCGATGTTATCCCGCCATCTCTTCTGTGGTCTTCCCAGCCCTCTTTTCTTTTCTCTTGGGCGCCAAGATATTAATTTTACTGGCCACTTTTCTTTGTGCTGCCTAGCAACGTGGCCTGCCCATTGCCATTTTAGTTTGGCTATACGCTCAATGATATCTGCCACTTTAGTTCTGTTTCTTATTTCTTCGTTTTGCCGTAGAGTGACTCCTAACATTGCTCTTTCCATTGTCCTTTGGGTAGTTCTGAGCTTGTTTGCGCTTTTCTTTGTGAGGGTCATTGTTTCCAGGCCGTAGGTAGCAACTGGGAGAATACATATGTCATAAACCTTCCTTTTCAGATTAATAGGGATTTCCGGGTTTTTCACGATGTATCTTAGATTGCCAAAAGCTGCCCAAGTAAGACCTATTCTTCATAACCGCACTAGTGTTGTTAAATGTACCTTTACGCAACTCGTAGCTATTTTGCAATTCTTACTATAACAAAGTAGGATGAAATATTGAAATTGTACGTTTATTTATTTTAGTTTCGAGAAAATAAACATCTTATCCATGTCTATGATGTATCTTCAACAACATCAAAGACTTTCAAACAGTTTCAAAACTGTAATTATATGTAAATAATGTTTTTACGTATAATTACTGTTCTGAAACTCATAAGTCTGTAAACGTGTTTGATGTTGTTGAAAATACATCATAAACAAGGTTTAGATGTTTATTTTGATGAAAGTACAATAAATAAACGTACAATTTAAATTAAGTTAATTTTTATAAATTAATTCAAACGATAGTTATTCACTATATGCAACTTTTACTGCATATGTAACGTAGGTTGTCTATCATAACATATATATTTTTCTAAAAATAATTACTGGTGCATTTTGACTCAACTTTTTTATGCTCAAATCTATTAGATAGCCTCCCAATACATGAAGAATTACAATAAAAAAATTGGCGCAATTGAATATATAGTAATAAACGCAGACGAGCAGTTTGAAATTCTACGTATATTTACTGCCAGAATCTCAGCCTATAAAATTATTGCCCGTATTCACCAACATCCCATAAACTGTATAGGTCCCATAATCTATTGAATAGATAAATTTAAAATATCATTATGATAGAATATGCCAAAAAAATTTCAAAAACCTTGAATAGCACTTGTGATTGGAGCTTTGATGACACCGTTTGTTTAATTATTCAGTGTTTCCATTAGAGTAAATCTAAAGTAACTACATTCCCTAGTAATTTATTTATTGTTGCTACAACAACGAATACGTATGGGTTCGATAGCTATTGATAGATATATTGAACGTTGGTGAATACCGGGGTATATCTCTCAAAGTAAACAAGACAAACGATTCAGTATACTAAAATAACTTTGTTTTGTTTATCTGCGACATGTCTGATAGCTTAAGTGTTATGGGCCCTGATTCTTTGCTCCTATAGCAGTCTACTATTTCAGAGGGGTTGATAGGTATGCCCATTCCGTTAGTTATTTTTGTTATTACTTCTTTTATATTTTCTTTTGTTCCCTGGGATGGAACACCTTTAATTATTATGTTGTTTTTGATCTGTTTTTGTTCTAGGTCGTTACACCTTGTTTCTAGTTCATTGATTTTATTCTTAATTTCTTTCTTTTCCTTTTCTGACTCTTTTAGGAGTTTAAATAATTTCTTATTTTCTTCCTGTGAGTCGTGAAATTGTTTGGACTTAAATTCCATTGCTTTTTCTATTCTAACTAGCACTTTTTTAATATCTCTTATAGATTCAATTTCATCAATTTTCTTTTCTCCACTTGATTTTCCATTCTCTCCTTCAGATTCGCTATTCCCCTTTTGGTTTTGTTTTCTTGTTTTAGGCATGTTGCTATGTTTTCAGAACGGCACTGTTTTATTTCAACTTTGGGTGGTTATAAAAGATGCAACCTACTTAATGCAAAAATAGCTCTAACTCTAACTCTTTTATATTGACCAAAATCAACTACATACATGCTTCCAGTTTGGACATTGTTCAAGAACTAAAATTAATCGATTTGAAAGGACAATGAATTTATCATTAAAAATTCATCTTTAATATACCTTAAATTTCACTGTCCGTTTTCTCCTAATTTTGTTCAGAGACATCCGCACACACATTTAAAAAAAATAGTCCATTTCGAATCTAATACATGACTAATAAAAATTAAATAAGGGAGCTTTATTTGGCATAACTCATCCAAAATACGCAATTTCCCCCAATAAACAATACTCATACCAGAAACAACAAATAAAAAATAATATAAATAAAAAGTAAGAATCTAAAAAATACATCGCCTCTATGCCTTCTTTCTGCACTCTAGACCTCCTCTTCCCTCGGCAATTTTCTTTTCCACATCAGCCTCCTCCAGATTTTCACGCCTTTCCCATCCTCTCCTAACCATTCATTCAGCTTTCTACAATCTCACTCTGCTTTCACACCCTCACATTCTTTGTTAAGGTGACACCACGTGTCGCTCCCCTTAATACATAGCGCACATGCTGTACATGCCCAATACATAATCGTTAATCTTTGGGAAATGTGTTAAATAAAAGTTATTTTCTTTATAATAGATATTTTATATTAAAGTATGCTGAGCGCATGTGACTGCTAGTACTGGGGGTCTATTCTGTAAATTCTGACAGTTCGGTTATCCATGGCACCTAACTAAACAACTGTTGGTATCCGTTGGTTTGCGAACACTAGTGTAATACTGCCTTATATCAAATGTCACAAATACAGTTACAAAGTGGCTCACTGACTAAATCGGAATTATCAGGACTTTAATTTATAGAAAACTTATATTTCTGATTAATTACTATTATGGTCACAAATAAGAAATACAATCGGAAAAAAATAGTTTTAATAACAAGTAGTAATAAAAGCATCACGCAACATACAATATAAGTAAAAAACAACACTAAACGAAACCTACAAACCAACAAGAGATTATCTTAAGGGGTTATATACCTTTTTGTGCGGAAAAATTGAGGAAAGTTTGAATTTTTGTAAAGGTATGTAGCAATAATTTTTTTACATAAAAATTATAATTTATTAATAGTACGTTTTTTAGTGAAAAAAATGAGTATTTGTTTATAAAAAAAATTTCATAATTGGCGGAGTTATGGCCCTTTCCCCGAAACCCTCTTTTTTTGATGAGGCTTGCGGTGATCACCATGAAAGTCAAGCAGGTCAATTGAAATCATAAAACCCAAAAAATTTCACTAGTATAGGGACCTTCCTAGTTCTTGAACGATTATTTAAATAATTATTTTGTTTTTTCAGCATACGGGAACGTTTTTCCCAAAAACTCTATGTTTTGAGCTCTAAAAATTTTATTAAAAAATTTGTATTTGCAAAATAAAAATTTATACATAAAAAAGGAATCGTTCAAGTACTGACAACATTAATTACAAACAATTCAAAAAAAAATTAAGAAGATCGGTCAAATAGTTTTTCGGCAATCGTGATCACGGCAAACGCACTTTTGAAAAACACCATTTCGAGATAATCGAGTTTAGCGTGTAATTTTGTTTCGGGAATCCATACTGATTTTGTGAAAATACGGCAAAACAAACAGCAGAGAAAAAAATTCGATAATCGATGCTAACGCTTCGGAAGCTCGTATACAACTGATTATAAGGGATTTGTCACAAAACATACGCGATTTGAATGGTCGAGAATGGAGTAGATGTTCCAGGAAACATGGCACCCCGCTTCGAAACGCTGTAACTTTCGATCTATTGCTCGGATCTCCATGAAAATTTCGTAAAATATTCTCAAAGAGTTTTACTTTCAGATAAAGCAATAAAAAAATCGATTTTTTTGAAGAAAATAAAGGTATATAACCCCTTAAATTAATCAATGTTTTCTATGTCTGCTCCCGAAACCTTTTCGGGAGTTATTTGCATTTTTTTAAGGAATATGTTTAATAACAACCACTCAACCACAATAAACAGCAATGCTTGAAGAACTTGAATGGAAATATGCTCACAATGAAAATAATGATTAAAAAAACAGTACAACTTACCCTCGTAGAGGGAAGTTAAACGCCATCTGGCGGCACCACATCAATTAGCAATGTACACCCATATGGTAATAACCGTCAACATGCTCATGTTATCAGGATCACCGGGTAGTGCCCTCTAGAGAATATGAATAATATTCCAATAGAGTGCTTGAGATATCAGCACAGAGCCAATCGTATAAAACAAATATAAGTGTGAACCCACCTCTTAGCAATCTACATATCTAGATTTCGATCTTATTAGATCTCGTCAGTGTAGCTCAGCTAGTGAGGATGAATTCACACAAAATCTCGAGTGGTTATATACAAAAACAGTACAACTTACCCTCGTAGAGGGAAGTTAAACGCCATCTGGCGGCACCACATCAATTAGCAATGCACACCCATATGGTAATAACCGTCAACATGCTCATGTTATAGATTGCTAAGAGGTGGGTTCACACTTATATTTGTTTTATACGATTGGCTCTGTGCTGATATCTCAAGCACTCTATTGGAATATTATTCATATTCTCTAGAGGGCACTACCCGATGATGGGTTGGCAACCCAACGTACAAGACGTTATAAGTGTCGCTCCCAAACTTATAATTAAATTTAACGTAAATACGTAAATTTAAAAAACCGAGAGTGTTAAAGTGTTTTAGTGGCTGCTCGTGCTACCCCTGGGTAAGTACTTGAGCACCCTAGCGTTTACTCTGTAGAACATAACCTCACTTTATGTACCCACGTGTAGGACATGAGTGAGGCCACTGGCACTGCGATAACAGAGGGACCGTCCTCTCAGGACACCCTCTCGCAGGTAGCACACACGTCCCCAATGCTGAGGGCTGACGACAACGTCAACCCACAAGCGGCGGATGACTTTGTGCGGCCCAAACGCCACAGAATATGTGGCTCAGAATCCCGTCGACGACGAAGAGTCCGTCGAGCGGAGCTAAAACTAAGGGAGGGTACAGTCAGGACCAGCGCTTCCCCGGTGAAGCCACCTGTCAATAACCCACCCAAAAAACGGATGAGGTCGGATGGATCGGCACCTTCTCCAGGGAGCAATCCCAAGAGAAGGTACGACCAGCCAACCAATTCAAAGATTAGCTACGTAGCGGTGGTGAATAGCCACCTCAGAGTAGCTATAATTGACTCGCTTCACCTTTTGGGGAAAATGACGAGTGAACAAGCCACCAAAGTGGAGGGTTGGCTAACTGAGGAGCTGGATAAAACAATCACCAGCTCATCAATATTCACCCCCACTTTTGAAAAGTGGCAACATGCAGGAGAGATTCTGCGAATCACATGTGGGAATCAGGAGTCTTTGGACTGGCTGACAAACCATATAAAGGCTGCACCTGCCCTATGGGAAGGTGCAAAACTTGCAGTTGTTAGGGCAGACCAACTGCCTAAACTAACTAAAATTTCAGTGTGGGTACCAGGGAAACCAGCCGAGCCCCAGGTCATACTACAACGTCTGGCAGCACAGAACACAACACTGTCTGTCAAACATTGGTGCGAATTCCATAGGGAGACCAAAGAAGATGGCGTTCTGCTCGTCTTCGGTGCACCCTCAAGTGACATCGCAGAAATAAAAAAGAGGGACGGCAAAATCTATTATAGATTTGCCACCCTCAAGGTAAAAACCCATGGCGGAGAGGAAATCTCTGGGCTGGCAGACTCTGTTGAAGCGACAGCTGAGACAGGCAATGCTAACCTGGATACAGATCCATCTCCTCCATTGCCAACAGAATAAAATGGGCCTGGTTTTACAAATCACCCAAATAAATTTGCAGCATTCTAAGGTGGCAACTGCTAATTTAAGTTGCCATCTACAGAATATGCAATATAGCATAGCACTGATCCAAGAACCCTGGATTGTTAAAAACAGGGTATGCGGACTCGGCAACAATAACAGCAACCTGCTTTACAGCGCTGCTGGAAACAAACCTAGGACATGCATCTTAACATCTTCTAAAGTTACAGGTACACTCCTACACCAATTCAGCTCTGCAGACCTCACAGTTGTCAGACTGAAAACAGACGATGACGCAGAGATCTATATAGCCTCTGCGTATCTACCGTACGACGCAGCTCAACCACCTCCCAGCCCAGAACTGGCAAACTTGGTGGAACACTGTGAAAAACTAAAGATTGACCTCATCATCGGATGTGATGCCAATGCTCACCATGTGGTGTGGGGCAGCAGCAACATCAACAGCAGAGGAAAGGCTCTAATTGAGTACTTAACCAGTACAAAAATAGAGATATTAAACAGAGGGTGCGAACCAACGTTCGTAACACAAAAACGAGCCGAGGTGATAGACATCAGTCTGACACTGGGCAATATCTCAAGCAAAATAAAAAACTGGCACGTATCAAGTCAGGTATCCATGTCCGATCACCGACTGATACGCTACGACCTAGATTTCGTACCACGTGAACTATCGTCCTACAGAAATCCACAAAAAACTAATAAACAACTATTTTGCAGATACCTATCGGATAGGATGGAGTATCAAGCAGCAGACAAAATTCCAGAATCAGTGGACGACTTGGAGGCCTGTGTGAAACACCTCCAAAAATCACTGATTTCATCATATGAGGACTCCTGTCCCATAAGAAAGGCGGGCTTGAGAGCCTCTGCACCTCCTTGGTGGAGCGCAGAGATCAACTGTCTCCGATCTAAGGCCAGGAAAACTTTCAACAAGGCCAAAAATAGAAATGATATTGTTCTATGGGAAGCTTTTAGGGAAGCCCGTAGACAATTCAAAAGTGAAGTCAGGAAGCGACAAAGAAATACATGGAGAGCCTACTGCAATGGCATTGAATCCACAGCAGCAGCTGCTCGTCTGAAGAGAGTAATCTCAAAAGACCCTGTACAACAACTTAACTCGATAAAACGGGAAGATGGCACCTTCACGGTAACACCCTCCCAAACTATCGAGGTACTTCTAGACACCCACTTTCCTGGCAACCAACCTAGAGGTCTCAACTTGGCAACTGATCCTCATCTACCTGATGAGGAAGATTGGCTGCAAGCTGACCAAATGATAAGTATAACTAAAATAGAATGGGCAATATCAAGCTTTTCATCTTTTAAGTCCCCAGGACTAGATGGAATATTCCCAGCACTACTACAATGGGGGTTAACCTACATTATAAACACATTGGTGTACATATTTAAAGGTTGCATTGCTTTTAGGTACATACCCAATACATGGAGAGAGGTCAAAGTGACCTTTATACCCAAACCAGGCAAAGTAGATTACACACTTGCCAAGTCATTCAGGCCCATAAGCCTAACCTCATTTCTATTGAAGACGCTGGAAAGGCTCTGTGATCGTGAAATCAGGGACGGGCCGCTGAGAACGTACCCCATACATCCGAAACAGCATGCCTACCAACCAGGACGCTCAACAGAATCAGCCCTACATCTGGTGACCTCAAAGATAGAGGAAACACTAGAGCATAAAGGTTCGTTGCTTGCCACCTTCATTGATATTGAAGGTGCTTTCGACAAAACAACATTTAAGAGTATCGATAATGCTCTAACGTCTCACGGGATTCACCCCACTACTAGGGGCTGGATAAAAAATATGCTTGGTCTAAGAACAATCCAAGTAACACTAGATGACGTAACATCAAAAAAAGTTGCAGGAAGAGGCTGTCCTCAAGGTGGAGTCCTCTCACCCCTTTTATGGGACCTTGTAGTTGATAGCCTCCTCCTGGAATTAAACAACTCAGGATACTATGCCGTTGGCTATGCCGACGACATAGTGATCATGATAAATGGCAGTTTTGAAGGTGTACTCTGTAATCTCATGCAGAGTGCCCTACAGATTGTTGAGAACTGGTGCGATAACCATTCGCTAACAGTTAACCCAAAAAAGACAGAGCTGATATTGTTTACGAGGAAGAGGAAACTCGAACTCATGAACATGCCAACTCTTTTTAAGGTCCCTCTGACTCTCACAGATAAAGTAAAATATCTAGGATTAATCATGGATACAAAACTGAACTGGAATGAGCATATAACAACCAAGCTGAAAAAAGCTTGCATCTCATTCTGGCAATGCCGCAGGGCGGTTGGTAAAACATGGGGTCTGTCTCCCAAGATCACCCAATGGATATATACCGCGATCATTAGACCAACTATCGCATATGGTGCAATAGTCTGGTGGTCGAAAACCAAACAAGTTACAACAATCTCAAAGCTATCACACATCCAGCGGATGGCGTGTCTTGCCATCACCGGCGCTATGAGAACAACGCCCACAGCAGCTCTTGAAGCACTGTTATGTCTACAACCACTCGACCTTCTAATAAGGGAGACTGCAGTAAAAACAGCATTAAGGCTATCTTCACTCAACCTGTGGCATGATAAAGGTAGAATCATTGGACACAGGAGCATACTGAGTGAAGCTATCAAACTAGACCCCCTCATAGAAGGTAAGTGCGACAGAATTCTACCCAAATACAGTTTTGTCAAACACTTTCAGACCATCATCACAATGGATGGTACCCCACAAGGCGCCAACATAACCATGTATACTGATGGATCCAAAACTAAGACGAGAGCTGGCTATGGAATTTTCTCACCAGAACTCGATCTCAAGATAAGTGCACCACTTGGAAGACTCACGACAGTCTTCCAAGCGGAATTAACAGGAATACTAAAATGTGTTCAAATTTTAGCTGAACGGAATATTAAGGATAAACATATCCAAATACTCACCGACAGCAAAACAGCTCTAAATGCACTAAATGCCAACACATTTGTGTCGAAAGAGTTATATTCATGTCTACACAGCCTGGAGGAGCTAGCTAAATATAACAAACTAGAACTCTGCTGGATAAAAGGACATAGTGGCATCAAGGGGAACGAAATAGCAGACGAACTTGCCAGGAAGGGATCCTCACATCCTCTAATAACCCAAGAGGATGAAATACTTTCCGCAGGTACTCTGAAAAAAATAATAGAGCATAGGACACATGCTCTACACAAGGTAAGATGGCGAGAAACGCCGGGCTGCAAGCAATCAAAGGTTGCAATCAGGCAGCCTTGTAAAATTGCAGCCACGGCCCGCCTTAACTTATCTAGAACCAGTCTGAAATTATTAACTAACATCCTAACCGGCCACTGCCGGCTAAACAAACACCTACACACGATGGGCCTGGTGAACAGCCCGTTATGTAGAGGGTGTAATGAAGAACTAGAAACAGCAGAGCATGTAATATGCCTCTGCCCAGCTCTAGTAAACACCAGGCATCAAATACTAGGGGAGTGCTGGCCTAGTATTGTCAGCATTGGCAGCTCCTCACCCGCCAGGGTTTTGCGGCTTGCACGCAAAATTGACTGGTGGGACGAGTGAGCAGCCTTTAAAGGGAGGTTTCACAATGGGCCCATCTTGAGGCCTAAGTGTCTGTAGCTATGCTACCCTCCAGCCAACTATCCAGAACTATCCAGAGGGCACTACCCGGTGATCCTGATAACATGAGCATGTTGACGGTTATTACCATATGGGTGTGCATTGCTAATTGATGTGGTGCCGCCAGATGGCGTTTAACTTCCCTCTACGAGGGTAAGTTGTACTGTTTTTGTATATAACCACTCGAGATTTTGTGTGAATTCATCCTCACTAGCTGAGCTACACTGACGAGATCTAATAAGATCGAAATCTAGATATGTAGATTGCTAAGAGGTGGGTTCACACTTATATTTGTAAAATAATGATTTAACAGGAACAGGAAAATATGAACTTAAGCGTGAATAAGACTTGTTAGAAAACTCATTGACAATAAAACTAAAAAATAATAAGTGACAGAACACAAGTCATGGTCATCTGTGTCAATATTTGACTTAATAACGTCATAGTAGAGAAAACCTAAAGTGCGCCACTTTATTCGTATATAACCATCAACGGTTTTACCCAAATAGGTAACTGTCTAACTATCTAGTGTTATAAATTAACGTGAATTCATTGAAGTGTGTAGTGGTTTTCGCATAAGAACAGTTTGAGAAACATGTAATTTTTTCATATAATATGTAAATTGAAATTCTTCAGTTTAAGCTACAACTCCTTCCCTTAAACACGTCTTTTATCACACTGCAACCATTAACCATCCAGCAATGATCGAGTAATCTCAGCCACTTATCCGATGCGACATCCTTTTGTCTTCAACAAGCCCCCATTACGTTCTTTTCTTTTTTTTTATCGCGCGCCCGTAACTTCCCCCGACGAAGAAGCTGCGCGGCTAAAATTTATACCGGCGTGCTTCTAACACGGCATAAATTCCCGAATAATCGAAAACTTTCCGCGATCTATAAATAAGAGAGGGCGGGCGGCCCGAAAACGGTTATGAGATTTTTCCCATAACTCATTATTAATGCGCCGCGCTGCGGCTGCGCGCGCTTTTCGCGCCTTCAGTGCCGTGGGGTGGGGGCGGCGCGTGCGCCCTTTTTGTCGACCCGTCGGGGCCGTAGTTTATCGACTGATGGAGCGCGATGCGGCGGCGACGAGGAGGGAAGATAGTGCGTTCGGGGTTGCTTGGGCCGGCGGCCGGGGGCGGCGGAGCAGCGCGCAAGCCCAGTCACATATGTTCCGAAATTGAATTACGGTTTTCTTTTTGCTTTTCCGGCCGCTGTTTTCTCGGGGCCGCCGTTAATTAGTCAGGCTTTTTTCATGCGCACGGAAGGAAGGGTGGAATGAATGGAGCGGTTGCGATGTATGGGAGGGTTGTTATTACATTACGATCCTATATTAAATATTTTTGTTTGTTTTTTATTGACGATTATTTACGTGAAATATTTCTGGGTCTAAAGTCTGTATGACATTATCTATTTTCTTATATCGTTTTCGATGCAGACACAAACACATGTAGAAAATTATATGGCGGCGGAATAATAATAATAAATTCACTTAACAATAACAACACCGTAAACTTAAACATTACTTTTTAAGCCCTTATGATATTATCTAGTTTCCTATATCGTTTTATATATAAGAATTGTTATATTAATTTGGATAATTAACATTGTGTGTTAATTATCCATTTAGAAATAGTTATACAGTTTGATATAACAATTCTTATATATAAAACGATATAGGAAACTAGATAATATCATACGGGCTTAAAAAGTAATGTTTAAGTTTACGGTGTTGTTATTGTTAAGTGAATTTATTATTATTATTCCGCCGCCATAAAATTTTCTACATGTGTTTGTGTCTGCATCGAAAACGATATAAGAAACTAGATAATGTCATACAGACTTTAGATATTTAATATCGTAGTCTAATATATATATATATATATATATATATATATATATATATATATATATAAAACGATATAGGAAACTAGATAATGTCATACGGGCTTAAAAAGTAATGTTACTACTAATTAATCCTCTTATAGAATGGATATGGTAGTAAGAATAAGAAATACGATAACAATAATAAAGCCATATTTCCCAAACTACCCACGAATATCACTAGAACTGGTATGTTTGAGAATATCGCTGCTAAGTCGTGCTATAAGACATTTTACACGATCAATAATACTGTCAATATTTTAGAATAATGATAGTATTACCGTGCGATAACATATTTAAAATGTTCATTATTCTAACGTATTTACAGTATTACTGATCGTGTAATCTATAGTAATGAAATGAAGAGAATACTGATGTTAATCCGGATAAGTGATTATTTGATAAATATAAAAGGAGGATTGACGCAAATACTGACAGTACAAGGACTGACAGTATTATTGACCGTGTAAGATGCCTTTATATAAGGTAATAGAGACAGGAATTTAAATATACGGGAAAATCGAGTGTTTTTTTATGTTGGCCCTTAAAAGCATGGTGTGTGTTATTTAATATATGTCATTATGATAAAATTGTCGTAATACGTTTATAGGTATCGCTTCAATGTTAATAGAATATCAATATCCCCACGGCATAGTGTTAGAATTATAGTTTATTTATTAAATTCATTATAGATAATATGACAAAACACACTAGAATGGAATATAGTAGAGTAAAAATAAAACAAAATAAATAAGTACACCAGGAAAAGGTATATTTAATCAAAGTAATTCTAATATTTCTCGGCTAATCCACTAAGGCTCCTTTTCAGTGGTAAAAACCGATCTAAAAATTTCGGGGAATCCAATTAGTCGGGTCGTGTTAAGTTATTAAAGATCATTCTCTGTCTGACGAGGGCCAGGTCACCTAGTTGTTAAATAAATACCATAGTGTCATAAATATCTTTTAAGGGAATAACGACCTCTTGTCAAGTGATAATTGTATGCCTAATAATTGAAACATTTGGAAAAAAATATCAGTTATAGCATAATACCACGACTATATATTGTATTTATTCCATAACATCCGAAAATCTATGATTTAGTTAAGTATAGTCCTAATTAATACGTTCCATAATATGTATAGGTTTAAGAACAAGCAGCAATATATGGGACGATTACAAAGCTAATATTTTATAGCCCATTTTACCGACATTATCAGCACGTTCTTCACAATATTTCTCGCAGTAAAAAACATCCGCTTATTTATTCTTTTTCCATTTTTCTTCTCAAACAAAAAAAATCCATGCTGAAATCGTGGTGATTTTTTTCTATATCTGGTGTGGATTGTGAAAAAAGGGCCGCGCACGCCGCCGCCCCTTGTTCTAAGCCACCACGTCAAATCGAATCGGCCGCATTTCGCATCAATGCCACGTACAATTTGCTGCAGTGAGTGGGAGCGTGCCTGGGGGGTGGCTTGTGAATCCGGACGTGCGTATCTTTGTTTGCAGCGGCAAAGTTGCGTCAATATATGGAAAATGTTTCAATGGGGGGATTTACGCGGGATAAACGCGTTTTAATGGGACAATTGATTTCCAAGCGGTAAATGGCGACGTTTAAAGGGCTTTACAAGTTTCTGGGTGTGCTGTTCACGGAATTAAATTTATTTCAGTTAAGTTAAGTATTAACTAGGTCTATACTTAATGAAAACTATTTTTTTTGTATATATATAGCAATCTACGTTTTTACCCAAATATTAACTAGATCTATACTTAATGAAAACTATCGAGAACTGGATTGCCGGATGTTTTGGAATAAAAATTTTGTATTGTTCAACATATTATACATTATTTCATGTCTTGCAATATTCAGGACAGCGAAAGCCATTGAGAAATATCAAGAAGAACTGATACGTAAAAGTTACAGATGCTGAGCTAATAATAAAATAAAGTATACACAAAAGGAGGTCGTTTGTAAGGGACAAGACAAAACTAGAAATATATGGTACAATAACGAATGTCAGAAAGGAAATAAACTAGGGTTGCAAACTATTGTTGTTTTAAAATGAGGACGGGTAGGGGTACCTTCCTCATGCCTATGTTAGGTCAGGTCATAGTGTAATATATTACACGGTCAAGAAGAAGCAAGAAGAACTGATACGTAAAAGTTTCACAGAAGAAAGTGACTTAACGAAGATGATTACAGATGCTGAGCTAATAATAAAACAAAGCATACACACAAGGAGGTCGTTTGTAAGGGAGAAGACAAAACTAGAAATATATGGTAGAATAACGAATGTCAGAAAGAAAATAAACTAGGGTTGCAAACTATTGCTGTTTTAAAATGGGGACGGGTAGGGGACCCGCTTCCCCATGCCTATGTTAGGTCAGGTCATAGTGTAATATATTACACTATGGGTCAGGTTAAGAGTGGTTAAAAATGTAGGTGAGATTTTTTTTATTTCATCAACATAGTTTATTAAAAAAAAGACAAATTAATAAAATTCCCATACTCCAGATAGTCATAAAAAGAAATAAATAACAATAAATGGGAAACGGGAGGATCAAGGGGGAGGATAGAAGGATGTTATAACCGAAAGGAGGATTGTCCTCTCAAAAGAAGAACGGTTGGCAACCCAATGAAGCAGACAAATAAAATCCAAAGAAGTTGGAGAAAAGGAAAAGCAGATATAAGGAATTACTTAAACAGGCAGAATGGAGCTAAAGAAACTATATACATTAAAGAATAATAGAGAAGGAAAGGAAAAGGATTAGAAATTTAAAAAAAAAACTTCTATCGTTATAGGACTATCAGCCATGAGACTTTTCCGTAGGTCAAGGGAGAAGCTGATCACCTGGTATGCACCTTAACTTCACGAAAAACCTGTGAGTAACTGTGAAAGGAGATTTGCGATAAATCTTCCCGATGGGATTCGAACTCGAGATTCGAGACTAGCCAGGTCACGCGAAAAATCTGTGAGTTTGTACTATCAGATCGCTCGTCGTCGCGGCAAAGACTAGCGGGGTACGGTAGATCGAATTCTGTGATTCTATGTGACAGAGATAATTCAACACTTTTCTCCATTTTATCAATTCATGCAATTTCTCGAAACATTCTCACTTCTCTCTCTCTCTTCTTGAAATAGGCTTACAGCTTATTTTTCCAGCTTTAATGAGTTGTTTATGATGTCGACACCCAGCTATCCCTCCATCTCTTTGGTGGTCTGCCTGGGGGCCTTTTAGAGTGTGGGTTTCCGTCTCTGGCGATTTTTGCAATTCTGATGTCTTCTATTCTGTTAATGTGTTGGTTCCATTCTCGTCGTCTCTGCCTCATCCACCTCACTATGTCCTGTACGTCGCACATTTGTTTTATGTCTTGGTTGGGTATTCTGTCACGTATACGATACTTCGGAGCGTTATCATCTCTGCCGTTCGGGTTATACTCTTGGTTTCGCTGTTGTCTGCTCTAGATTCTGCGTCGTATGCGATTATTGGTCTGACGCATGATTTATATATTCGGGTCTTTGATTCCAGTTTCAGGAATGGGTTCTTCCATAGTATGTTCCTTAAGCACCTGGATATTCTAGATGCTTTATCGGTTTGGTTCTTTACCTCCGACGTCCTGTCTTGATGGGCGGTTATTTCTGCCCCTAAGTACCTAAAGGACATTACCTGCTCTATTATTACGTCGTTAATGGCTAGTTTGCATCTTGTGGGCTCTTTTGCTACAACTAGTGTTTTTGTCTTCTGTGCCGCAATCAGCATATTGTAGCGTTTCGAGATTAGGTAAAATTGATGTAGTAGCCTCTGTAGTTCATCCTCATTCTCAGATATGATTACTGCGTCATCTGCGTAGCACAGTATTGATATTTCTCCTTTACTAGTTTTGAATCCATGCCCCGCGTTTTTTACGTCTACTATTATTTTGTCCATAATTAGGTTGATAAGTGTCGAGCTTAGTGAATCCCCCTGTCTTATTCCGGCACTTCCTTGGACAAGCTCTTGTTAACAAGTAGTCCGGTAGTTGTATTGGTGGTGGTTTTCAACGGTTCTAACGATTTCTTCCGGGGTATTTCCTTGTCTCAATATGGTTGTAATGTCATTTAGCCTCACTCGGTCAAACGCTTTGGTTAAATCTATATAGCACATATACGCTTGTTTCTCGTATTTCTCTACTATTTGTCGAATGACGAATATGGCGTCTGTTGCGGACCGATCGCCCTGTTGTTCTTCTCGCATGGGTATGCATTCTGAGATGATTTCGCAGATGATTTTCGTGAATAATTTCATAGCAACACTCAGGAGAGTTATTCCTCTGTAATTTGCTGGTTGCTGTTTGTCAACTTTTTTGAAGAGAGGGATAATGACGCTTTTCTTCCAGTCAGTTGATATGGTTGTTTCATTTAGGATCTTCTGGTAAAGGCTAGCCAGTTGTTCGCTTAGTGGTTTACCTCCATATTTTATCAGTACGTTATTCATTTCATCGATACCTGAGCTTTCCTGTTTTTTAGCTCCTTGTTGTATTTTTCTACCAGTTCCTGGTTGATGCGGGTAGTTGTTTCTGCCGATAATAAAATATTTATAAAACCTTTCTTCATGTGACTCCAGTTTGATATATAAGCTGTGATTTCAACATTGTATAACACAACTAGATCGGCTGACTGTCGGTCAGATATTGCTTCCCGCCGCAACAGACCACTTTCTGTGTGGCTGATCTGGAGCCGGAAGTGATGCACTATGTACGTACCCTTATAAGGTTTCACAATGGGCCCAATTTGAGGCCTAAGTGTCTGTAGCTATGCTACCCTCTAGCCAACTATCCAGAACTATCCAGAACGTACCCTTATACTTAAACCAGCAAGTTACTTGCTTGTAAATCCCATCTATTTTTTAATTTTCCAATTCCAATGATTCGATTCATCCAGAAAAATTCCCACAGATACAAAAAAAACGCTATCATCTTATCTTTAACACAAAAAAAAACTGTAAAGCTTTCCTAGTAGAAGGTTCCTATTCATTAAAAAAGAATTGCCACCCGTCTCCCCCTTCGGTCTCCTTCTCGCTCCGGTCGTCGCGCGAACAATACGGGGTAGGTACCCCATCAAAGCGACCTCGGCCGCAATAGGGGTAGCGGCGGGGGGAGACAAGGGATGAAACCCAACGGTGCGCACCGAAAATACACATACGTCCCCGCGGCCCGTCATTTTTCGCCCCATGCAGCCGGCACTGTCGTGCCCGTCGCGCGCATCCCCCAGCACCACCAGCAGAGTCCGCCGCTCTCTCTCGGTCCCCGGGACCTCAAACACAGCACGGCGTTCACCCGCAGACGCTCGGCGGCGGCGACGACGACATATTTTTATGATGCGCCGCGTGCGACGTTGGTGATGACACTTCCGTCGCGCGAACCACAACAACCGCCCCCAACTACGCCGAACTGAGTGCATCTGAGAGGTGTTTTATATTTTCGCACAAAGCCATCTCGTGAGTGTATGTGTGTGTGTTTCTCTTGTGTATATGTGTGTGTGTGTTTGCACTTTCCGCATCGATTTTGTGGCGGAATGTAATGTGAGTCGGGAGTCGCAAAAAAAAATGACTTAGTTTCGCGCGCGCGGGCGGACGCAAAGGATAGCCGGTGTTTTTAATAATTCACGGGACGAAGGTAAGGATGCGTTTTATTGTTGTCCGAAAATAGGATGCGTGCGTGTGGGTGTTTGGCACACAATGGAACAAAAGTGGCTTAATCCTAATGGTAACCAAGCCGCTGTATTGTTTGCGGCAGATTAGGTTGTTTGGCGAAAAATAGCACGCTCGATAATAATTAGCGTGATTGCAAGGGCGATTTTCGTGAAGTAAAATTTACACACCCTTGTAATACCAGGGGTAATACTATGTAAAGAATAAATAAATAAATAATCTTTTATTTAGCTAAAGCTATAAATTACAAATCTTTTAAATTAGAATATGTTATCAATATAACATACGCTTATTATATTTAACTAACAAAACTCAAAATTCAAAATTAATCGCCTTTAAGGGGTCACAATACCTGGAAATTTTCAGAAAATCGTTTTTTTTAGCTAAATAAATTCTCTCTACTTTTAGGAATATTTTAAACGTTTAATCATTTCAAAATGCAAACTATTTTTGAAGTTATAGCAATTAGAAGTGAGCGCGGCTGGAGGCCGGCCCGAGATTCAGGTAGCGACCGGGCCAACATACCTTTCTATATAAATAATATGTATAATATGTATTGCAACTTTTAATTAAATCTGTTAAGTAGATCTAGAGATATCGTGTACACCAGTTTGAAAAAAGTAGTTTCGAGATAAACGCAAAAGGTTTATCTCGAAACTAGTTTTTTCAAACTGGTGTACACGATATCTCTAGATCTACTTAACAGATTTAATTAAAAGTTGCAATATATATTCCTTATAATAATATCTACCAAGTGGCCTTTCCGCCTTAGTGTATGTACTAAGGCGGAAAGGCCACTGGCCAATAGCCTAATAAAGATTGTTTTCTCTATCTATCTACCAAGTAGCATTTTTACGACCATGTCTACTGCCCCTGTCTCGACCATATAACTTAACAACGTATACAAAATAAATGTAGGCTCATCTACTCTTTGATTTTGGTTAACCAAAAGTTTTTCTTATGAACAAAAGTGCTCCCTGATTTCAAAAAGGTAAAGAATCACTGGTCTATAAGACAGTTTTTAGTGTACGAGCTGTATAAAACAATACAAAAAATCAAAGATTTAAAAAATTTAAATTTATGATACTATTTTACATTCTATATTTAATTGGATTCAAATAACCCCATTCTTTGTTCATTTTTACCCAAAAATAAAGTCTGTATGAAGGCTTTTATTACACGAGCTGTTTTAAATTAATCGACTGAGTTATAAAAAATATAAGAAATGTAAGATTTAAAAAATTTAAATTTAAGATATTATTTTGCATGCTGTATTTAATTAGGCTCAAAATAAGCTATTTTTTGATCATTTTTACCCAAAAATAAAGTCTACAGGAAGGTTTTTATGACACGAGCTGTTTTAAATTAATCGACCGAGTTATGAAAAAATATGAAAATATCTAAGATTTCAGAAATTTAAATTTTTGATATTATTTTACATTTTGTATTAAATTAGGCTCAAAATAAGCTTGTTTTTAAGTTATTTTCACCCAAAAATAAAGTCGCAGGAAAGTCTATTGTACCAGCTGTTGTAAATTAATCGACAGAGTTATAAAAAATTATAAAAAAATCAAAGATTTAGGAAATTTAAATTTATAATATAATTTTATATTCTATATTTAATTTGACTAAAAATAAGTAATTATTCGATAATTTTCACCCAAAAATAAAGTCCGCAGGGAGGTCTTTATTATAAGAAATATGTTTTAAATTTATCGACTGAGTTATAAAAAAGGATAAAAAATTAAAGATTTATGAAATTCAAATTTATGATATTATTTTACATTCTATATTTAATTAGGCTCAAAATAGGTTTTTTTTTGATAATTTTCACCCGAAAAGAAAGTCTGCAGGAAGGTTTTTATTTTACAAGCTACGACAGAGTTATAAAAAATTATGAAAATTCAAATATTTTAGAAATTTAAATTTATAATATTATTTTACATTCTGTATTTGATTAGGCTCAAAATAAGATAAAAAAAATCTTATTTTAAGCCTCAATTTTACCCAAAAATAAAGTCTGAGGGAAAGTTTTTATTCTACGAGCTGTTGTAAATTAATCGACTGAGTTATATAAAATGATAAAAAATCAAAGATTTAAGAAATTTAAATTTATGATATTATTTTACATTCTATATTTAGTTAAGCTCAAAATTAGGTATTTTTTCACCCAAAAATAATGTCTGCAGGAAGGTTTTTAATGTACGAGCTGTTTTTAACTAATGGACCGAGTTATAAAAAATGATAAAAAATCAAATATTTAAGAAATTTAAATAATTGATATTATTTTACATTTTATATATAATTGGACTAAAAATAAACTATCTTTTGATAATTTTCATCCAGAAATAATGTCCGCAGGAAGGTTTTCATTGCACGAGCTGTTTTAAATCAATCGACTAAGTATACAAATATATAAAAAATCAAATATTTATGAAATTCGAATTTATGATATTGTTTTAAATTCTATATTTCATTAGACTCAAAATAAGCTATTTGTTATAATTTTTACCAAAAAATAAAGTCTGCAGGAAGATTTTTATTATACGAACTGTTTTAAATTAATCGACTTAAGTTAGTTGAGTTATAAAAAATTATAAAAATTCACCTATTTAAGAAATTTAAATTTATGTTATTATTTTACATTCTATATTTAATTACGATCAAAATCAGTTTTTTTCTGATAATCGTCACCCAAAAATAAAGTCTGCATGAAGATGATAAAAAATCAAATATTTAAGAAATTTTAATTAGTGATATTATTTTACTTTCTATATTTAAGTGGACTCAAAATAAACTAGTTTTTATCTTAAAATAATGTCTACAGGAAGGTTTTCATTGCACAAGCCGTTTTAAATTAATCGACTAAGTTGTAAAAAAATATAAAAAATCAAATATTTAAGAAATTTTAATTTATGATATAGTTTTACATTCTATATTTCATTAGACTCAAAATAAGCTTTTTTTGATAATTTTGACCTAAAAATAAAGTCTGCTGGAAGGTTTTTATTACACGCACTATTTTAAATTAATCGACTGAGTTATAAAAAATTATAAAAAATTACATATTTAAGATATTTAAATTTATTTCACCCAAAAATAAAGTCTACAGGAAGGTTTTTATTATACGAACAGTTTTAAATTAATCGACTGAGTTATAAAAAATGATAAAAAATCATCTATTTAGGAAATTTAAATTTATGTTATTATTTTACATTCTATATTTAATTTGGCTCAAAATAGGCTATTTTTGATAATTTTAAACTTAAAATAAAATCTGCTGGAAGGTTTTTATTGTGCGAGCTGTTTTTAATTAATCGACTGAGTTATAAAAAATTATAAAAAAAAACAAATATTTAAGAAATTTAAATTAGTGATATTATTTTACATTCTATATTTAATTGGACTGAAAATAAACTAGTTTTTGATAATTTTCATCCAAAAATAATGTCTGTGGGAAGGTTTTCATTTCACGGGCTGTTTTAAATTAATCGACTGAGTTATGAAAAATGATAAAAAATTAAAGATTTAAGCCATTTAAATTTATGGCATTATTTTTCATTCTATATTTAATTAGGCTCAAAATATGATATACTTTGATAATTTTCACCCTAAAATAAAGTCTGCATGAAGGTTTTTATTGCACGAACTGTTTTTGATTAAACGACTGAGTTATAAAAAATTACAAAAAATCAAGGAGTTAAGAAATTTAAATTTATAATATTATTTTACATTCTATATTTAATTGGACTCAAAATAAACTATTTTTTGATAATGTTCATCCAAAAATAATGTCTGCAAGAAGGTTTTTATTATACGAACTGTTTTAAATTAATCGACTGAGTTATAACAAATTATAAAAAATCAAAGAGTTAAGAAATTTAAATTTATGTTATTATTTTACATTCTATATTTATTTGGACTCAAAATAAACTATTTTTTTATAATTTTTATCCAAAAATAATGTCTGCATGAAGGTTTTTATTATACGAACTGTTTTAAATTAATCGACAGAGTTATAAAAAATGATAAAAAATTACATATTTAAGAAATTTAAATTTATGATATTATTTTACATTCTATATTAAATTGGACTCATAATAAACCGTTTTTTGATAATTTTCAACCAAAAATAATGTCTGCAGGAAGAATTTTATTGCACGAGCTGTTTTAAATTAATACTGAATTCTAAATAATTATAAAAAATCAAAGATTGAAGAAATTTAAATTTATGATATTATTTTACATTCTATATTGAATTAGTCTCAATATAAGCTATTTTTCGATAATAATTTATAATTTTCACCCAGAAAATAAAGTCTGCATGAAGGTTTTTAATGTACGAGTTGTTTTAAATTTAGTTTGAGTTATAAAAAATAATAAAATATTAAAGATTTAAAATATTTAAATATTTGATGTTACTTTATATTATATATTTAATTGGGCTTAAAATAAGCCTATTTTTGATAATTGTCACCCAAAAATAATTTTTATATCAATGGTGCTCTGCGAAACACTAGTGCTTCGCGAGTTTGTTGCAATTGCTTCGACAAATTTTCATTACTGTATATAATTGACTGTTTGATTTTGAATGATCAAAACTGCTACCTGACTACAAAAAGGTTAAGAATCACTGTTCTAGACAGTCTATAAGAGGTAATTTACAAATATTGAAATGGCTGGACATGAATAACAGAAGGGAACTTCATGCACTATGTTTCTATCACAAGATTAGTATTAAAGCAACTTAACCACCTGGTGGGACGAGTGAGCAGCCTTAAAGGGACTCACAATGGGCCCATTTTGAGGCCTAAGTTTCTGTAGCTATGCTACCATCCAGCCAACTATCCAGAACTATCTAGAACCTAACTACTTGCATGATAAAATGTCCCACACAGAATATATTTTTCTCACAAAGATACTTCAACTATAATGTTGCTGCAAAATATATCAGGATTCCCAGCCACATTTTTGGAACGTTGAACTTTTAAAGAAATAGTGAGAGTTGCTAGTTGTGTAGATATTATATTTCTGTGCACTGTGTACATCAAAAATATTATTATTATAAAACATTAAATATTATTAAGTGGAAGTTCTCAAATGGGGAGTTATGGGTTGCGGCTTTAAAAATGGGGGAGAGTAAAAAAATACGGTGGCAGCGGGTAAAGGTGTAACAAGACCTGAAACTAAACCCATAGACCACCATTGCTGTATGCAAAAGACGATGAACTTCCTATTGCTTTCCCATTACAGCACTGTTGTATAAGGAAGGTATTGTTTATTTAGAATTGCTAATTTTAACTTTTCTTTACGTTTCATGCCTAATACAGTCGAAATTGACTATTTTTTGATCTTTTATTTAAGTTTATTCTATACGTATACCTTTGTTATGAGAAATAAGATGCTATTGTTGTTATTATTGTTATTAAACTCCTCTAAGCTTCTCCGTTCATTGCCGGAATTGGGATGATATTTTCATTTCACTTTAAAATTCATATAATAAATAAACTTTAAAATAATATATCATACACAAATCTCAAGTATTTATCTGCAGTATAAATTATGTTGTGACCGCGGCTTCCAAGAATTTTAAGCCGCCACCGGGCTGCCACTAATTTCATTTGAATGGCCCCACCATAAAGCAATTACTTTTGGGAGTTATGGCGCTAGCCGGCCCCGCGCTGACTCCCATAAACTGCTGGATTATAACCGAATTAAAGGCTTCTACTTCTGTCACACACGTTCCACTGCCCGAATCGAAACACTAACGACCGCTCGAAGTTTACTAATTAGAAGGGCCAAGTGCTGAAAGAATGAGAAGTTGTATAATTCAGCACGTGGTGTATTATAAATTCGTTTTTGAATGTTTCTAGTATACATATACTATGTGAAATTTCCGGCGTCCAACAGGGGAAACATTTTAATTACAAAGAAAACAAATATATAAAAGCAGATATTATCAATCTTTTATAAGATGTACAATCACCTGAAAATCGCTGTTGTTTTCTTTTTCAAAGTTGTATTGTTCTAATGTCAAACTGTTAAATTGTAATTGAAAAGGAAATAAAGACACACACACACATATATATATATATATATATATATATATATATATATATATATACGTAAAGAAAAGTCAAAATTAGGATTCGAAATTGCGATAACAATACCTTCCTTAAACTGCAGTGCTGTATTCGAAAAGTAAAAATGTGAGTGAAGATTCGGATTCATTGCCCCAAATTACCTTAGAAACAACTATTGGTTGGTCAGGTCCAGAAGAAGATATATTTATTGTAACATACATACATACAAGATATACACATACATGTACAAGAGGCCATCGACCGTGGTCTTTCAGCCCAAGGCAAACATGAAGGAGCGTTATGAAAATTGAATAAGAATAATTACACAAAATAAGCAAGTTTGAAATCTTAATATACAAAAAAGCAAAAAAAAGGTCAGGTCCAAAATCGTGTAATTAACTTCATAATACGTGTACTATACTTTTCCTCTGTACAACTAACAATTCTCAGGAAACATTTTTATAAGTCTAATCGAGCAATACTGTTACTATCATGTAACCAACCCGTAAAGTCACAACTAAACTTGATAAATATCTCTGATTAATAGCCACCGCTCTGCGGTCTCTTTCACTACGTAATTTATTCAACGAAAACATCTTCCGCGTATTTGTCAGCCCGGCTAACGCAGTTGCTGAAAAATCTCCGGGTCGTATTCTTCTTCTTCACAGTTTTTTTCTTTCTGTGTGTTCGGGAGGGCCCCCGCGGGCGGGCGCGCGACGTGAAAAATATATAAATTAATTGCGGCGATTTATTTCCGCGGAAGCGTCTCGCGGAAGTTCTCAAATGGGGAGTTATGGGTCTCTCGTCGGCTTTAAAAATGGGGGAGAGCCCGACAAAAAAAAGATTACGGTGGCAGCGGTGTAAAGGTGTAACAAGACCTGAAACTAAACCCATACACAAGCTAGTAGTCTTATGCCAGTTAAAGAAGAGACAATGCTATCATTATATAAATTTGCTATTGGCTTTCGTTTATTATTATTATAAAATTATAAATATTATTCCTTTATATCACAGTTTAGTCTGCAAGACTAACAAGTAATTTTGTTGAATCTAAACTAGTAGTAATAAAAATTACTACTTCTATGGTTGGTCATATCAGGGATGTCGTACGGATTGTATGATGTATGTTACAGGATACTGTCTTCACTAGTTGTACAATGAAGGATTGTACAACTGGTGAATTATCCTGAAACATACATCATACACACCGTACGACATCTCTGATATGACGAACCATAGAAGTAGTAATTTTTATTAGTACTAGTTTAGATTCAACAAAATTGCCCCAAAGAAGTGTATGTTCAACAATTTTTACTCAAGAATTTTCCAATTCTAACCAAATATGAATGGAAGCATCCATGTCCTGACAAAATGTGTGTCATTTAGTGTGACAATTCGTCGTGTTCACGCTCTAGTCATGAATTAACAATTGGTATTAACTTCCTTGACCACTCACCCGTATTGCCGAGAAAAAGAAAATAAGAGTGGAAACTCTTGCTACATGGCAAAGAAGATGGTTATTCTTTGCCATGTAGCAAGAGTTTCCTCTCTTATTTTCTTTTTCACTATCGAACACAATCGTCCTTCCTTCTTTTTATTAAATTCTGCTGAACGCTCCATTACCAGTAGATCTCACAAGATAAGGAGTGACTCATAAAATGCACTTACTTAATATTTTGTATATCATTAACCATAGTAAAACCAATTATTTCTTTATTTACAGGCAACATCCCAAAAAAGGTTCAAACTTTCTTTTTTTATATATTGGATTGTTAAGGCATCTACTTTGTGATAATTCATTTTAAAGGATAAATAAAACGATTTTTTACTTTGTTTTTTATCACACTTCAGTTACACTTTGCAACTAGTTTCGGCTAAGCTCTAGCCATTTTCGAGCTCCTCCGAGTCATCGGAGGAGCTCGAAAATGGCTAGAGCTTAGCCGAAACTAGTTGCAAAGTGTAACTGAAGTGTGATAAAAAACAAAGTAAAAAATCGTTTTATTTATCCTTTCTTTTTTATATATCAATATAATAAAATAAAATAAATGTGGGACATTTATGTTGTGCTATGAAGAACCCAAAGCCCAAAGGATCCTTTTAATACTAATAGCAAAAATTAACAATTTCCCCAAAATCAGAATGAAATCAACTATTGCTAATAACAATTAATCAAGAATTTTTTTACGTCCCTAACATATTTTCGGCTTGGAAACTAATCGAATATAAATTAATATCATTTATTTTATAAAACTTGTTTACCTACATACTATTTTATTACAATGGAATTGGAATTTTCATGTCTATTTAAATCACCGCAGTATGTTTAATCTTCAACTTTTTTCTTGTTGACTGCGCGGACTTTGTTCGACCTCCAAGATAGCCGCTCGGCCGAACAGCGCGGGCGCTTCGATCAGTACGCGTCGCGATACAAGCTCGTTCGGAGGTCTTCCGCGGTTAAACAATTAGTGAATCACTGACCTCTGACTGTATAGACGTAATTAGTTCAAATAATTGTGTATTCAAATGTGCTGTGTAGTGAATGTGAGTGAGTAGTGCACTTATGTGAGAAGCCGAAGCCGTAGGGATAATTGAGCATTGCAGGTTAGATACGATGACTAAAGGTCTTTTTTATTACATTATAAATATCATACATCATACATAATATTAATGAATAGAAATTTGGGAATATAATCGTGATACGGTTATGATTTTGATTGAATTAATATAGTCTTGAAATGATTTTTATGAGAAGTGTACAGTTCACTGATGTTTCTCATTATAATTCTGAAGAACAAAAAAGGCGGAATATAACACAATATATTTTGCGTTGGATAATTTCATTATCTTTCATTTTGATTATCAGTATATACAGGTGTATGCATCACATGATCTCCAGTGTACATTACTATTATTATATTATTATTTACTTTATCATATCGCACCTCCAACAGAAAAGTGACTCAAGTATGAATTATCAGATATTGAAATCTAGTTACGAAATACGGTTTAGTACAATGAAATTCATGTTTAACTCAAGATAGTGCATATTAATATAAACGTCTCTAGGTATATTAAGATAATATAATCAATTTTTTTGTAACATTTGTAATATTTTTTAGCAATCGTTGCGTATAAAGCTGTTAATTGTTATATTTTTGTTAAAATATTTACATTCACTGTTAAGAGGTGCTTGTTAGGCTTCATAAAAAAAAAGATAAAAATTATGATTATAAAGTTGAATTGTTATTGATAATTAGTTTTTAAATTTTTCGAAAAAATATTTGTATCTACCTGTTATAGCTAATAGCTGGCTGAATCGAATGGCGAAAACTAATTTCATCTGTCTTTTCGTTTTTAAGATATATCGTGAAATGTATAGTATATTCTTCTTAATAATAGGATGAATATAAGGTGATGTGTATAACAAACTATTTAATTTCGGCTTTATTTTTGTTGCGATTCTACGGGTATTATCTAATAGATTTGACTATCAAAATGAGAGGTCTAAATGCACTATTATTCTACAAACTTAACTCATTGACTTATTTTACGCGCACAATTCGAAATTCTTTTCAAATTAGGTACTTCGAGCAAACGAGTAAATTTAATGAATCTGCACTCGATTGATTTTACGCGCACAACTCGAAATTTGTAGTTTGTAATAAAATAGTGCATTTTGACCACCCTTTTTGATGGTCAAATCTATTAGATAATACATGCAGAATCGCAAGAAAAATAAAGCCGCAATTAAATAATTTGTTATACACATCACCTTATATTCATCCTATTATTAAGAAGAATATACTTATACAAATATAATTATATTAAAATTGTCTATTAGTTGGCATCCCAATACATGTAAAAGTGCAAGCAAAATGCTCAAATTGAGATTTTAATAAATGCGCCCTAAACATATCAAATTCTCGTACGCTGGGTATCGTAATCAAAAACGATACCTAGCTCGTGGCTTCATTTCAAATACGAATTGTTGGACAACCAGATTACTTAGTGAGCAACGGTTTGAAAACTTGAAAACAGTCGTTCAATTACTATACAATTTTGTATTGTTTTTGTTTATACTTAAAAAGCATAGTTAACCTACTTCAAAGAACTAAACACTAACTTCTTTCAATTCCATAAAAATGTGATATTTCGTATTATCCGTATATACCCCTTAAATATATATATATATATATATATATATATATATATATATTGTTTTTTTATTGTGCTGCTGATATATTATATATAAAATATATTTCAGGATCACAATGTAAAAAAAGATCATAAATGAAGCACTCTTAATAATCAATTGTTTGTCTTTTCTTATCTTTGACGGAAGTAATCTGACGGGCTGCCGCTGTGTACATCCTGTTTGTATTGGATTTTATCTCGGGGATAGTAGTCGGCAGATATTTATTTAATATAAATATTTATCAACCGACCCGACTTGTGTAGTATTACTAAAACGCGCGCGTTGAATTTTTATAAGGCCCGACAAAACGGCGACACGATTTGTCCCGCATGACTCAGGAATAACATTAAAGCAAATTGTACCAACGCCCTTCAGTTAATGAACCATATGAAATCAACAATTATGTTACCTATATATTATTATTCTATAATTAGAATCTTGATTCTGTATTATTGAATTATAAATCATAATAATAGATGTCTCAGAAGTTCATAAAAATTGACAAGATGTGCAATTTTCTTTTATTAAAGATTTCATTTATTTTCATTCTAATCGAAATTTTGCGTAAATCAAATTTTGGAATTTTATATTTTTCAAAAAATATAATAACAAACAAACTATTAGTATAAATATATATATATATATATATATACATATATATATATATATATATATATATACATATATATATATATATATATATATATATATATATATATATATATATATATATATATAAATAAGGTATGAACTGTTTAGGTGAGTGAATGCATGAGGTCACAATGAAGGAAATTTCAAGAAATTTCACGCATATAAATCGTTTGTGCTTTTAAAAAATCGTAATAAATCAAATTTTGAAATTTTATGTTTTTCAAAATATATAATAACAACCTCAATTAGTAGGCTATAGTAGTTGTCAGGGTGAATGAATGCATGAGGTCACAATGAAGGAATGTTCAAGAAACGTCACGCATTTAAATCATTTGCACATTTAAAAAGTCGTAATAAATCAAATTTTAGATTTTTATTTTTTTCAAAAAATATATTAGTAACCTCAATTTGTAGGCTATAAAATAAAGTATGAGTTGTTTCGGTGAGTGAATGCATGAGGTCACAATGAATGAAAGTTGAAGAAACGTCACGCATATAAATCGTTTGCGCTTTTAAAAAATCGTAATAAATCAAATTTGGGAATTTTATAATTTTCAAAAAATACAATAACAACCTCAATAAGTAAGCTATAAAATAAGATATGAGTTGTTGGGATGAGTGAATGCATGAGGTCACAAGGAAGGAAAGTTCGAGAAACGTTACGCATATAAATCGTTTCCGCTTTTAGAAAATCGTAATAATTCAAATTTTCGAATTTTATAATTTTCTAAAAATACAATAACAACCCCAATTAGTAGGTTACAAAATAAAGTATGAATTGTTTGTGTGAGTGAATGCATGAGGTGACAATGAAGGAAAGTTCAAGAAACGTCACTCATATAATAATCGTCCCTGCTTTAATAAAATCGTAATAAATAAAATTTTGGAATTTTATATTTTTAAAAAAATATTAGACAACCTCAATTAGTATGCTATAAAATAAGGTATGAGTTGATTCGTTGAGTGAAAGTATGAGGTCACAATGAATGAAAGATTAAGAAATGTCACCCATATAAACGTATGACCTTTTAAAAAATCGTAATAAATCAAATTTTAGATTTTAATTTTTTTCAAAAAATATATTAACAACCTCAATTTGTAGGCTATAAAATAAATTATGAGTTGTTTCGGTGAGTGAATGCATGAAGTCACAATGAATTAAAGTTGAAGAAACGTCACGCAAATAAATCGTTTGCGCTTTTTAAAAATCGTAATAAATCAAATTTTGGAATTTTATAATTTTCAAAAAATACAATAACAACCTCAATAAATAAGCTATAAAATAAGGTATGAGTTGTTGGGATGAGTGAATGCATGAGGTCACAACGAAGGAAAGTTCGAGAAACGTTACGCATATAAATCGTTTCCGCTTTTAGAAAACGTAATAATTCAAATTTTGGAATTTTCTAATTTTCAAAAAATACAATAACAACCTCAATTAGTAGGTTACAAAATAAAGTATGAATTGTTTGTGTGAGTGAATGCATGAGGTGACAATGAAGAAAAGTTCAAGAAACGTCACGCATATAAAAATCGTCTCTGCTTTAATAAAATCGTAATAAATCAAATTTTGGAATTTTATATTTTTCAAAAAATATTTTGACAACCTCAGTTGGTATGTTATAAAATAAGGTGTGAGTTGTTTCCGTGAGTGAATGCATGAGGTCACAATGAATGAAAGTTGAAGAAACATCACGCATATAACTCCTTTGAACTTTTAAAAATCGTAATAAATCAGATTTTGAATTTTTATATTTTTCAAAATATATATTAATAACCTCAATTAGTAGGTCCTAACATAAGTTATAAGTTGTTTGGTTGAGTGAATGCATGAGGTCACAATGAAGGAAAGTTCAAGAAACTTCACGCATATAAATCGTTCGCGCTTTTTAAAAATCGTAATAAATAAAATTTTGGAATTTTATATTTTTCAAAAAATGTAGTAACAACCTCAATTAGTAGGCTATAAAATAAGGTATAAGTTGTTTGGGTGCGTGAATGCATGAGGTGACAATGAAGGAAAATTCAAGAAACGTCACGCATATAAAAATCGTCCCTGCTTTAATAAAATTGTAATAAATCAAATTTTGGAATTTTATATTTTTTTTTAAATATTTTGACAACCTCAATTAGTATGCTATAAAATCAGGTATGAGTTGATTAAGTGAGTGAAAGTATGAGGTCACAATGAACGAAAGATGAAGAAATGTCACCCATATAAACGTTTCAACTTTTAAAAAATCGTAATAAATCAAATTTTATATTTTTATTTTTTTCAAAAATATATTAACAACCTCAATTTGTTGGCTATAAAATAATATATGAGTTGTTTCGGTGAGTGAATGCATGAGGTCACAATGAATGAAAGTTGAAGAAACGTCACGCATATAAATCGTTCGCGCTTTTAAAAAATCGTAATAAATCAAATTTTGGAATTTTATAATTTTCAAAAAATACAATAACAACCTCAATAAGTAAGCTATAAAATAAGGTATGAGTTGTTGGGATGAGTGAATGCATGAGGTGACAAGGAAGGAAAGTTCGAGAAATGTTACGCATATAAATCGTTTCCGCTTTTAAAAAATCGTAATAATTAAAATTTTTGAATTTTATAATTTTCAAAGAATACAATAACAACCCCAAGTAGTAGGTTACAAAATAAAGTATGAATTGTTTGTGTGAGTGAATACATGAGGTGACAATGAAGGAAAGTTCAAGAAACGTCACGCATATAAAAATCGTCTCTGCCTTAATAAAATCGTAATAAATCAAATTTTGGATTTGGATTTTTATATTTTTCAAAAAATATTTTGACAACCTCAATTAGTATGCTATAAAATAAGGTATGAGTTGTTTCCGTGAATGAATGCATGAGGTCACAATGAATGAAAGTTGAAGAAACATCACGCATATAAATCGTTTGAACTTTTAAAAAATTGTAATAAATCAGATTTTGAATTTTTATATTTTTCAAAATATATATTAATAACTTCAATTAGTAGGTACTGACATAAGTTATGAGTTGTTTGGGTGAGTGAATGCATGAGGTCACAATGAAGGAAAGTTCAAGAAACTTCACGCATATAAATAGTTCGCGCTTTTTAAAAATCGTAATAAATAAAATGTTGGAATTTTATATTTTTCAAAAAATATTTTGACACCCTCAATTTGTATGCTATAAAATAAGGTATGAGTTGATTCGGTGAGTGACAGCATGAGGTCACAATAAATGAAAGAATAAGAAATGTCACCCATATAAACGTTTGAACTTTTAAAAAATCGTAATAAATCAAATTTTATATTTTTATTTTTTCTCAAAAAATATATCAACAACCTCACTTTGTAGGCTATAAAATAAAGCTTGAGTTATTTCGGTGAGTGAATGCATGAGGTCACAATGAATGAAAGTTGAAGAAACGTCACGCATATAAATCGTTTGCGTTTTAAAAAAATTGTAATAAATAAAATTTTGGAATTTTATAATTTTCAAAAAATACTATAATAACCTCAATAAGTAGGTTATAAAATAAGGTATGAGTTGCTTGAGTGAGTGAATTAGTGAGGTCACAATGAAGAAAAGTTTAAGAAACGACACGCATATAAATCGTTTGTACTTTTAAAAAATTGTAATAACTCAAATTTTGGAATTTTATATTTTTCAAAAAATACAGTAACAACCTCAATTAGTAGGCTATGAAGTGAGGTATGAGTTATTTCGGCGAGTGAATACATGAGATCACAATGAATGAAAGTTGAAGAAACGTCACGCATATAAATCGTTTGCGCTTTAAAAAAATCGTAATAACCCAAATTTTGGAATTTTATATTTTTGAAAAAAATACAGTAACAACCTCGATTAGTAAACTATAAAATAAGGTATGAGTTGTTTCGGTGAGCGATTTTATCAGGTCACAATGAATGAAAGTTAAAGAAACGTCACGCATATAAATCGTTTGCGCTTTAAAAAAATCGTAATAAATCAATTTTTGTAATTTTATGTTTTTCAAAAAACAACCTTAATTAGTAGGCTATAAGATAAGGTATGATTTGTTTGGATGAGTGAATGCATGAGCTCACATTGAAAGAAAGTTCAAAAAACAGCACGCATATAAATCGTTTGCGATTTTAAAAATCGTAATAAATCAAATTTTGGAGTTTTATAATTTTCAAAAAATTTAATAACAACCTCGAGTAGTAGGTTACAAAATAAGGTATTAGTTGTTTGGGTGAGCGAATGCATGAGGTCACAATGAAGGAAAATTCAAAAAACGTCACGCATATAAACTGTTTGCGCTTTAAAAATCGTAATAAATCAAAATTTGGAATTTTACATTTTTCGAATAATGTTATAACTGCCTCAATTAGTAGGCTATAAAATAAGGTATGAGTTGTTAGGGTGAGTGAATGCTTGAGGTCACAATGAAGGAAAGTTCAAGAAACGATACGCAAATAAATCGTTTGTGTTTTAAAAAAATCGTAATAAATCAAGTTTTAGAATTATATATATATATATATATATATTATATTGTAAGCACCGCAATTAGTAAGCTACAAAATGAGGTATTTGAGTGGTTGAATGCGACCTCATGCATTCAACCACTCAAATAATTAACATTTCATTATATAGCTTTTAAATTTCAAAAAAACAAATTTCGTTGTGCTATAAAATGATACTGCATGATTATTTTATGGTATAACATGTCCACATTTTTAATACATTTGCGGGTTCGCACAACAGTATTTTTGCGCCGACCTAGTAATAGGAATGACATGCAGTCATCTTTTTCTAGAATCGTTTATTGATATTTTAACAACAAAATTATGTTATTTATTTCATTGTGATGATTCACTTAGCCGCTATTACGCACCGTATTTACTCTACATATACTGCGCAGGTCTTTGTTCAAGACGTGATTGGTCATACTACTGATACTACCAATACTACGAGCTAAATATAGCATATGAATAATTAAATTTTTTTCTAAAACTTCTCGTCGAATCTCTTACAATGGAATTCAAGCTTTAAAAAGGAAACTTGTTCATGTCATGTTGATCATGTTATTAAACGAATTAAACGAAATATATCGATATTTATCTATTTCTTTATCTGTTAATTGTATGTATATTATAATAATGTAGTATTCATTGAATTGATTTTAATCGCGGTAGCAATTTGTTCTTTGTAATTAATACAACAAAAGAATACCAACTCTCCTCGTTAAACTCACAAAGCTGTTTAATTGCAAAGTGCGAAATTTCATTTCGGTTTTACGAATCTACCACGTCGCTACGCCGCCGACGCCGCCCGCTTGCAGATGTAAAACGTATCCAAACTAATATAAGGGAGTTTTCCCAGAAGTGCAATGAGTGTATTTCACGGGCCGGCAATATATCTGAAAGCATATTAAAAACATTCCGGCGCGGCCACCGCCACCGCTACCACCGCCGCCGCCGCCGCCGCAGCAGCAGCAGCAGCCTGGCCCACTTTTTTAAAAGCGCTCGGAATACATTAAAACCCGTAGGTGAGGCATAATAAAACGGACGCAAAAAGCACCGGGGACGTGCCACGGACGGACTTTCCGAATTTATTCCGCCGCGTCGGCGGTGGTAAAAAGTGTCCGACGCTGCCGCCGCCGGCACACACCCTCTCTCTCTCTCTGTCTCATTAGTATTGCAGGCACGGCCTCTCCGTCTGCCAGGGGGCACTTGAGCGTTCGGGATCATTAAAATGCGAACGCTGTACATATTTCATTTTTTCTCCAGGGTTCCTTTCGGGGGAAGATTTAAAAACTTACACGCGCACGCGAATGTTTTATTCCACCCTACACACTCGTGAGGACAAACAAAAAATTGCAGCGGCGGGGCGCGGCGGCGGAGCGGGGTAACCGAATTAAAGTAAAAGCCGGTTTAAAAAGCCAAGGGAGGATTTTAACGAGAGCTGTGATTAATGCTTGCGTATGCTGAAGGGGAGGTTCGAGCTACTATATATTTATCACTAGCTTACAACCGCGAATCACTATTTTAATAATATTTACGTATTCAAATAATAAATGCTAGCGTTTTATGTTATATCATCGCATATATTTTAGAGTTCTGAAATATAAGATGTAACTTTAAATGTGAATTACGTTGTAGTCAAACAAGAGTACTCAATACTCAAGTCTCATTAAAACATCTACGAGAATTCACATATGCAAATTCAAATTGATGAAGACTACAAGACAATAAAACACCGTTAATGAAATTTGTTTATAACATTAAGCGGGCCATAGACGTTTACCTGCGCAAAGACGTGTACAGGTAAACCGGAGCGTGTGTGTGGACAAGTTTGGTAAAACTGCACAGGCTTAGTGACCTGTACGGACTACCGGAGAAGAATCAGCCGGCCATACACGTTCCGGTAAACCGGAGATATAAACCTGTCGGTTTTCCTCTCCGGTATATCTGCACACTTGGATTCCAGTTGCTAACTCAGTAAAATATTTAGGTTTCACTCTTGACGTAAGACGAAGCCAACATCTTCGTCTTACGTCAAGAAACCCCATGTGAAAAAGAAATGAAAGAAACTAGGCATTAAGGTCAACAAAATGTACTAGCTATTTATACACTCCAATCTCTATACTTATAACAAATTACTGCTGTATAAACAGATCCTTAAAGGATTCCAGTTTAGACTTATGGACTTCAATTGTGGGGTTGTACTAACAATATCGATATTTAAAAATCACTTATATGTAGCTCTTATAGCACCTGTTTTTCATATAAATGTCTATGACATATCTAGAATTATTAAACAGAAAAGGCATCACATACCTGAATTTTTCTGTTTAATATTTTTTCAGTCACACTAAACAAAAATTGGAGCAAAAATAAATATAATAAAGAAATGGATGATTTCATCAGTATACACAGTCTTTAATTAACTTCGACAAGAATAAATCACGTTTCTAAAAATGTAAATTAACAAGCGAATACGAATAACACGTCCCAGCTGTACCCTGAGGAAAGATAAAAAACACGAACCGTTCCGAAATCTTGGCAATAGATTCTGACAAAGTAATCTTTTAATTCACTTACGAGAATGCGGGATTATTTACATGTGCGGCGTCGCGACGGATGCGTCGCTATTGTTTTTTTCTCTCGCCAAGGCGGACGCCCTCGGGGTATAATGAGCTATTAAATTTACAGCAGCGGTATAAATATAGACACAGGCGAACAAATGGAAAAGTAAAAGGAGGCTGCGGCATGTTCGTAAATCACAAATTTTATGTGAAAGAGAATATAAAGGTTGCAGTTTATGGCTACAAATATAGCAGTTATCATTATTAAAATGTAAATAATGGTTTAAAAACGGATACTACGATATTTCGTTCAATCCATTGGATTTATAACTTGCTGCAAAAATTAAACGCCTCACAGAAAAATAACTTTAATATTTCCTTATAAATAAGATCCACACCTCAAACGCTTCTATTCTGTTCATAGTATTCATCTTCAACGTCCATGCCTCAACACCATACAACAGTACCGAGTGAATGTAGCACTTAACGAACCGGTATCTTAGTTTCAGGTTTAGGCTTCTCTGGCAAAATACTTTTCTCATCTTAAGGAACGTTGTTCTGGCTATTTCGATGCATGTTCTTACTTCCAGATCTGGATCCAGGTCTTCGGTGATTCAGCTGCCCAAGTATTTAAATTTAGCGACCTGCTCTATTTGCTTATTATATACTTGCAAATTGGCTTGGATATCTGGTGTTCTACTGATAACCATTGTTTTCGTTTTGGCCATATTTAATTTTAGCCCAAGCGCATCACCTTCTGCTATTATTTGGTTCATCAAACGTTATGGGCCATCTGCGCTACAATTATAGCCGTATCGTCTGCGTACGTGATGTTGTTCAATAATTCACCATTGATCTTGATTCCATCCTGTAGAGCTTTCTAGACTGATTTGTTTGTGTTTTTGTCTAGTATTATTCCAACACCATTTGAGTGGTCTACCAGATCGTTGCCAGAGAAATATACCGTAGATTCGTCTATACAGGTTTTTCCCGCACCAGGCCACCTCATCTCACTAATTCCCAGAACGTTGATACCTAGTCTTCTCATCTCTTTGTTTGTATTATGATTTTTTCCGGACATGTACATACTTCGTGCATTCCATGTACCGATTGTTATAGGAATTTCTCCCTTAGTTTCCACTTTCGGTTGGGTCCTATCCTTATTCATCGCGGGTATTCTTCGCATCCCTTGACCATTTAAGGTCTGCCACGGACTAGGGGCCAGCTCTATTTGGTGGCTCGTCATGATTGTTTGTCTTGAGAGTTATTGTTCGGCAGTTTCTCCTTGCTTTCCGCACCGCAGTACTATAGCCGTTAATACTGGCTTTTCAGCTGCGCCTATAGCTTTCCAAAACTAGAGCCTTTAAAGAAATCATTTTTCAGAAGTTTCTGCACGGTACTGGTAATACTGCTGCCATTACCAGATCTGTTAGTGCGCGGGAGGCATATCTACCTCCTCTAAGTTTTATATCATTTTTTTTACCAATTAAATAAATCTAGATAGCCATTAACAATTGTGAAATTAAAATAACTTATATATAGATGGAAATAATGTCACAAGTAGAGTTAAAATATGAAAAGTTCATTGGAGTATGGTATAGACAAAACCATTTAAAACAAAAGTAATAATTTACTTACTTAAAATGTATCCTATAACCTTGGTTACCGAATTGTTGATATTATTTTCTTATTTATTGTGTAACAAAATAACTACATAACCACATCAATTAGCAATGCACACCCATATGGTAATAACCATCAACATGGTCATGCCATCAGGATCACCGGGTAGTAGAATAATATTCTAACAGACTGCTTGAGATATCAGCACAAATCTTTGTGCTGATAAATATTTATTTGAAATATTTATCCTGAAATATAAAAGGGTACCCTCGTATACATTGGACAAACGATTTGTTTCCTAAACTAATTTCTCCATATTTAACATTTTAAATTTCACGAGTATCCCGGTAATTTCAAATAATCATCTAGTGATAACGTTTAGTTACGTTAGTCAACGACTCTATTAAAAATGTAGAAACAGTTTTCAGTTTGCCACCGTTTGTCAACATTAATCTGCTTAGTAAATCCAAGCAAAATAAACGTGTAGACACATTTTAAAATAAATCTCTTTCAATTAGCATCCCGACTGGTGAAGAGAAAATATGCCTGCACTAAAAAACGCATTCACTCCCCGAATGTGAAACGATCCAAGCCTTCAGAAGTCATCACACGTAAATTAACTGAAATAACACTCGGGTGTTTGTAAAACGCTTCGGAAATAGCCGCGCGATGAGCAAAAAGCGCGCCCCCCGATCGGGGTTTTGAGTATTAACATGTGTCGCCTGTGAAGAGCTGTTTATGTAATTAATCGGGTAATTAAAAGCGGGGCCGACTGGATAATTTATGGACCGTAGAGAAAAAAAAAGGCGGTTGGGGAGAGCCGAGCAGGTGGCGTGTACATTCCAGCCTGTTTTTGGAAATCACCTGCTGTATATTAAGCCATTATTTATCGTCGCGGCACAAAGGCGAAGCGACATGTAAGGGGTGGGTAATTTCTCAATTAGGTAATTTGGGAATGTATCAACGTCAATGACACCTGGCAAAGGATTGTATCATTGACTTAACTATTGTTAGTCAATGGTTATATATATATATATATATATATATATATATATATATATATATATATATATATATATATATATATATATAAAGGGAATACTTGGGGCTATTGAAAACAATATATTTTGAAGAAAAAAAAAAGGTTTGTATCATTGGCTTAACTATTGTTAGTCAATGGTTATATATATATATATATATATATATATATATATATATATATATATATATATATATATATATAAAGGGAATACTTGGGGCTATTGACAACAATATATTTTGGAGAAAAAAAAGTTGAAAAATGAACAAATTTCGGAATTTAGAATTTTTATTAAATCGTCAAAATGGTATGGCGGCACATTTTAGACTCAAATTTTTTACTAGAATATCTTTAAATAATCTTAAGAGAAACAAAACACAAAGAAATATAATGTACATTCAAAACTATATATCTATAATAGCACTTCCCACAGAGGCGTTCGGAATATTAAAAATATCAATATCAATATATATGTTAAAAACATACGACAATCTGTACAAAGGATAATTTTTATCAATGATGATTTTAGTATACAAAAACAAAATTATTTCTTAGGTGTTGAAATAACAAGTTCTCAACATAACAAAAACTGTATTAAATTAAACCAAACCATTGTTAAACCTCCTACAATAGCCACTGTTTTCCAAAGTTATAATAATTTTCGATTGTATGAATTTTCTGGGCATTAAGCATTTTTCCGCTGACAATAACCCGTCGCCTCCGCCCGCTCTCGTTTTCCGGTCGCCGCGGGCGGCAATGCGGCCGCATTGTGTCGACACAAACTGTCCCCCCCCCCAATACTTCTATCGCTCCCCCCAAATAGCACCACGCACCGTTGCCGTTTTTACGAATCATTTTAATTGCGCGCCCCCGCGTAAAGTTTGCAAGTTTTCAAACCTCCACCCCGCACCCCCCTCAACCCCCAGGGGGTTGCTCGCGCTTTTATTGTTCTCGCGAGCGATCCACTCGCCTGAAAACAGTGACAATCTCTAATCCTTGTAGTGAGAGAGAGAGTGTTTTGTTTTGTTCCTGCGTGACTTCTTGTAGGTGTTGGGGGGAGAGTAGTAAGAGAGCCCGAGCCGGGGGTGGTGGAGAGCGAGATGGCGGGTGTGCGGGTCGATAATACCGGGGTTTCGGGCTTGGAGCAGGACGAAAAGGTCGGGTTATTAACTATCGCCTCGACGGTTTCTTAACCGTTTTTGCTTGGGTGGGAAGGATTTAATACGCCCTGCGCGGGAATCTTTAATTTTGCTAATCATGCAAAATGACAGTGATTTAAAAGCAGTGACTTTTAAAAAATTGACAACACGCAAATATATTTATTTTAATAATACCCTGTTAACATTTTATTACTAAAATACTAATATAAAAATTTGTAATAGATTTGATTTCGTGGGTAAACATTTCTGGTTTACTTCAGATTTTTTATTTGCTTTCCCTAGCATAACACATCTCATGCTAGGGTATATAACCACCCGAGATATTGTGTGAATTCATCCTCACTAGCTGAGCTACACTGACGAGATCTAATAAGATCATAATCTATATATGTAGATTGCTAAGAGGTGGGTTCACACTTATATATAGATTTTTATATTAGTTTTTTAGTAATAAAATGTTAACAGGGTATTATTAAAATAAATATATAGGATGAAGACGAATTTACAAATAAATCGAATGGGCTAAATTAACTCACATCTACACCACTTAGGAATTGCCCTCGAATTACATAACAGGGTAGTATTAAAAAAAATATAGGATGTTATGTAATTCGAGGGCAATCCCTTAAGTGGTGTAGATGTTATTTAATCTAGCTAGGATTCGATTTATTTGTAAATTCGTTTTCATTTAGTAACTGGAGGACGTTTAAGAAGACCAATCAGAGTGCCCTTCATATTTTATACACCAAAAATAATCACATTGAAGATACAAATCTGACTTATATAGATCTCAATCAAACCCGCTTTTTATTAAATTTCTAGTGAATATGTAATGTATATATATATATATATATATATATATATATATATATATATATATATATATATATATATATATATATTGCTGCAATTCCTTCAAACATTATTAATGTAAATGCAATAGACGGAATTTAGTTCGTCTAGTATTCTGTTTAAAAATTTAATAAAAAGCTGGTTTGATTGAGAGCTATATCAGTCAGATTTGTATCTTCAGTATAGTTGAGGTAAAATTATATGGAGAAAGGTTCCCGTAATCTTACCCAGCGGTTAATGGATTCTGAATAATTTTAGAGGACGCCCTACAAACATTGTCTTAACAACTAATTGGAAAATTAACTCGATGGTTTGCCACTACAGAGAAGATTTCATAGGTAGTAGCAAGATGAGGTGCAATATAATGTTTGCCATCTGAATTCGGAATTTTGTGGTCGATGGATTGAACGCAACATTAAATAAAAAATTGAAAAAATTGAAAAACCTGAATTTGATTAAGATTCATATACGTCAGTGTTCAGATTTCAATCATGGTAATGTGATTATTTTTTTCGTCGAAAATATGAAACACGTTCTCAACTTTAATTTAATTCTTCAGTATTTCCAAAACAGATCTAAAAAATCTTAATCAATATTTGATTCAATCCTCCTATTATATTTATCAAGTATTCAATTATCCGGATAAAGATCAGTATTCTCTTCATTACATCACTAATATACATTACACGATGAGTAATACTGGAAATATTTTAGAATAATGAACCTTTTAAACATATTATCGTACAGTAATACTGTCATTATTGTAAAATATTGACAGTATTATTGACCGTGTAAGATATTTTTAAAGCCACCTTACACGGTCAATAATACTGTCAGTATTTTAGAATAATGACAGTATTACCAGGTATTACTATATGATAACATGTTTAAATTTTTCATTATTCTAAAATATTGATAGAATTACTGATCGTGTAAGGTATAGTAATGATGGAATGAAGAGAATACTTATGTTTATCCTGATAATTGACACTGATACTTGATAAATATTGGAGGAGGATTCAAGCAAATACTGACAGTACTAGGAATGACAGTATTATTGACCGTGTATGCACAATACACGGTCAATAATACTTTTAAAGTAACTATATTCCTTAGATAATGTATTTATTGTTGCTATAACAACGAATACTTATGGGTTCAATAGCTACGATCAATATTACTGTCAATATTTTGGAATAATAACAGTATTGCTGTACGATAATATGTTTAAAATGCTCATTATTCTAAAACATTGCCAGTATTACTCATCGTGTAAGGTATAGTAATGATGTAATGAAGAGAATACAGATCTTTATCCCGATAATTGATTACTTGATAAATATAAAAGTAGGATTGAAGCAAATATTGACAGTACTAGGATTGACAGTAATATTGACCGTGTAAGGTGCCTTATAGATACATTTATAAAAATTAGTGAATACAGGGGTTAGTCTTTTTAGGAGAGATTTTTCGAATATTTTTGATATTATTGGTAGTGGTAGGATTGATCTGTATGATGTAATTTCCGTATTTAATTTTCCGGGTTCCGGTATCATTATTACCTCCGCAGTTTTCCATATTTTTGGAACGTAATTTAAACTTAGGACAGCATACATATACCCTTTTTGAGCTGTTAAGTATTCTGACAGTTATCATATCAAACCCTTACGTTTTTTGGATTTGTTTCATCTTATTATAACTGTAATATCTTTTGGGGTATTTGGTTTGATGTCTTTTCTATCTTCAGACCTTATCATATGTTCTTCATCTACTTGTTGCTCGTTGAGTTGGAGTATTTGTTCTAGATAATTCGAAAACGTTGTCTGTTCTTAGCCAACTGCCATTGTGTGCTTTTATTGGTGGCACTTGTATCGTTGGTTTTTTGATCATCTTTGTGGTAAATATTCGGACTCTTTCTCGTTGGTTCATACTTTTAGGAAAGTACTTATTGATTCGTTTTTTATTTCTTGTATTTCCCTTTTCAGCTGTTAGCTAATATTATTGAGGTGAATTTTGTTTACTCTTGTTTGTTGCCATATTTTTCTTGCTTTTCTTTTTACTGCCAATAGCTCTCGGATTTCTCTTGGATATTTGTTACCCTGCATGACTCTTATTTTTTATGATAGAGACTTTTTCCATACCGCTTGCTGTATTAATGTTTTAAAAATGCTACGTCCTCGTCTAGTTGTTTCTTAGTTTTCAAGGAAACCATCAGTTGCATATTATTGGTTAAGTCTTCTCTAAATCGTTACCAATTTGTATTCTATAACATCAAAGTTGACGAAGAACATTGGACTAACCCCGAACCACTCACCAATTAGTGCAATTGGTGAGTGATTCATGGTCAGTCCCATGTTCTTCGTCAACTTTTATGTAATTTGCTGGTAGTTTTACACTTAGGGAATGAATAATAAGAAAAGAAGAAAATCAGCAAATAAGCAATAAACGATTTAGAGAAGACTTAATCAGTAATATACAACTGATGGTTTCATTGAAAACTAAGGAACAACTAGACAAAAAGTAGAAAATCCAACACCAGCAAATAAGAATACAAACTGGGAACGATGTAGAGAAGACTTAATCAATAATATACAACTGATGGTTTCCTTGAAAAATAAGGAACAACTAGATAGAAAGAAGAAAATCCAACACCAGCAAATAAGAACACAAACTGGGATCGATTTAGAGAAGACTTAACCAACAATATACAACTGATGGTTTCATTGAAAACTAAGGAACAACTAGACAGAAAGTAGAAAATCCAACACCAGCAAATAAGAATACAAACTGGGAACGATTTAGAGAAGACTTAATCAATAATATACAACTGATGGTTTCCTTGAAAACTAAGGAACAACTAGACAGAAAGAAGAAAATCGTAAGCGTAATTTGCTGATAGTTTTTTTTGTAATACAGAATTCCTAATAGGTCAGGCGTTTTGTTTCTGTTTGCTGGCCAATATATTGGCCTTCCCGTTGAATCTATTTAGCATCCTTGCTCTCTGATTGCTTTGACTAGTTCTTTTCCTTTTGTGTTGGTTAGTCTCAGCGTCCCCAGTGCTTCTTTTTTACATTATAGTCTCCACCTATTTTATATTTCTCACCTAGGGGTTTCATAAGGTCTAGGTAGACAACTTTTTCAGGTTATATTTTGGTGGGCAGTACACAGCAGCCACTGTTAATTTTTAAGTTAATTGTTACTGCTGTTGCTTGTATTTTACTTGTTGCGTATTAATTTTCTTCGTTATGTTTGATATTATTGTTTACTAATGGTCGTTCTAGACAAGACAATTTCTTAGCTCAAAAGTTGTTCAAGAAATATATCCTCCTCCCATACAATTTGTCCTTGACAAATAGAACGCGTTATATTTTTCTATTCGATCTACCATCGAATTCAATATTTCAAATAATTTGCTGTATTATACGAGACAACTTAGATTGTCTCGCATCTTGACTAAGTTTTGAGAAATTGTCTTGTCTAAAACGACCTTAATACTACGCTATCTCCTCTTACAGTGTTTTTGGGTGTGTGTGACGTGATATACGTTGTTTTAGTTTCACCAAAGATTGTTCTATGAGTTGTGTTTCTGCTAGTACTGGATAGTTCTGGATAGTTGGCTGGAGGGTAGCATAGCCACAGACCATTATGAAACCTTCCTTTAAGGCTACTCACTCGTCCCACCAGTCAATTCTGCTAATTGTTAAATTTCTGCTAGTACACACACACAGCTATATTTTGTTCGTCAAGGATGAGCTGAAGTTCGTGATATCTTTGTAACAATCCTTTAACATTCCATTGTATTATTCTTAATGAGTTAGCCATTGGTACTGTGTTTGGGGGTGTAGATTTGTCAAATCAGTTTGTTCGAGTCTCCTTATTCTTTCTAATATAATTTTATTGAAGTTTTCTTGTTGGTCTATTTTATTTAATATGTTTTGTAACATTTGGTTTACTGTTTCTTCATTTTGGTTGGTACTTGGATTTGATTAATATCATTGTACTATGCTCCTCTTCTTTAGGCTTGCGCATATGATAACTCTTCGTTGTATTGCTTGTACTGTTCTTGATGTCTTCTTGTTTGCTTTGCTGTCTGTGTTGTATTTCTCTCTTGATTTATGATATCTCTTCTTTTTTGAAATTTTTTTGCTACAAAGTATCCCCTATAACTTGCTGGATGGCATTCTCCATAGTTTACGCATTTTTGCTGATATAGCTTTTTTTGGTACTCATTTTGGTGATGTTTGCCAGACCACTTCTTACATCCAGGCTTCTATTACAATATTTTTTGGTGTGTTGCATCTGACTATTTTTACATTGTGGTATTAGATTGGACGTTTGTATTACTTCTATTTTCACTTTCATTCTGAGTATTTATTTTATCTCGAATGTTTTATGGTAATCTTCTTTATTTTCAAACGTGAGTATAAACATTACCGCTAATGGCCTCTCGGATTTCACTTGGATATTTATTACCCTGCATGACTCTTCTTTTTGATGGTGGAGTGCCTTATTCTTTCTGCTTAGTACCTGTTATTAATAGTCCTTCTAATACGGTACTATATTTGAGAATCCCGGCTGCACTATTACTGCATTTTGAAGGGTTAGAGTGATGTTATATCTCAAATCAGATAAGTTACTTCAGAAAAACAGCTGTAAGTTGGTTATTAATTTTGAAAAATGTATGAAATTGATTGCGATTTGTTTACTAATAGTCCTTCTAGTATGGTACTGAATTTGAGAAATCTAGTTGCACTATTACTGCCTTTTCGAAGAGTTAGAATGATGATATATCTCAAATCAGCTATGTTACTTCAGAAAAGCAATTGTGACTTGGTTAAAAATTTTCAAAAATGTATAAAACTAATTTCGATTTGTTTATTAATAGTGTCTTTACTATGGTATTAAATTAGAAAATCCTAGTTACACAATTACTGTACTTTTGAAGGGTTAGAACAATGACATATCTCAAATCAGTTACTTCAGAAAATCAACTGTAAATTGGATATTAATTTTCAAAAATGAATCAAACTCATTCAGATTTGTTTACTAATAGTACTTCTAATATGGCACTAAATTAGATGCTAGTTGCACTATTACTGAATTTTTGAAGGGATAGAATGATGATATATCTCAAACCAACTAAGTTACTTCACAAAAACAACTAAGTTGGTTATTAATTTTCAGAAATGTTTTAAACTGATTGAGATTTGTTTAATAATAGTCTTTCTAGTATAGTACTAAATTTGAGAATCCTATTTGAACTATTAGTGTCTTTTTGAAGGGTTAAAACGATGATATATCTCAAATAAGTTAAGTTACTTCAGAAAAACAGCTGTAAGTTGGTTATTAATTTTTTTAAATATATGAAACTGATTGCGATTTGTTTACTAATAGTCCTTCTAATATGGTACTAAATTTTAAAAACCTAGTTGCACTATTATTGCCTTTTTGAAGGGTCAGAATGATGATATATCTTAAATCAGCTATGTTACTTCAGAAAAACAACTTTAAGTTGGTTATTAATTTTGAAAAATGTATAAAATTAATTGTGATTTGTGTATTAATAGGCCTTTTATTATTGTACTAAATTTGAGAATCCTAATTGCAATATTAATGCCTTTTTGGAATAATGCTGAATATCTCAAATCAGCTAACTTATTTCTGTAAAACAGAGTAACTTAGTTATTTATTTACAAAATTGCATGGAATTAATTGCGATTTTCGTATTAATAGTCCTTTTAATATTGTACTAACTTTGAGAATCCTAGTTGCATTATTACTGCCTTTTTGGAGGGTTGGAATGATGATATATATCAAATCAGCTAAGTTACTTCAGAAAAACAGCTGTAAGTTGGTTATTCACTCAAAAAATTGTATAAAATTAATTGCGATATATTTACTAATAGTCCTTCTAATATGGCACTAAATTTGGTAATCCTAGTTATAGTATTACTGTCTTTTTGAAGGGATATAATCATGATAGATCTAAAATCAGCTCAGTTATTTCAGAGAAACAGCTGTGTCTAGGTTAATAATATTCAAAAATGTATGAAATTAATTACGATTCGTTTAATAATAGTCCATCTAATATGGTACTAAATTTTAGAATCCTAGTTACAGAATTACTGTATTTTTGAAGGATCAGAATGATGAAATACCTCAAATTAGATTCGCCACATTCTTCACTATCTTCACCATCTTCACTTTCTAATTCACTGATTGAAAAATCTTAGCAATATTCGTCTTCAGATTGGACGATGTTATTTTCAGTGAAACTTTCATTATCATTTTCATAAAATACATGATTTACATATGACATGGGGCGAACAAGAGTATGAGACGATTTTTTACTTTGTTTTTAATTTATTCTCCAAAAGAATTATCGCAAAGTAGACGCCTTAACAATCCAATATTTAAGTAAGAATATGAGAATTGATCAAATGGACGCCACAATGACTGGCAAGACTTGAGCTTTATGATATACCAATTACTTTTCAAAAAATCAAGTATAGTTTATTCGAATGACGAGTGAGACTCGTCAATTGACACTCAGAAAAGTAATTATTGTGGTATTTGTAGACGGAGAAATAATCTTTAATCGGTAGCCTGCACTTTATATTATTAGCGGTAAACTTACTGTTATTGTATTAATATGTCTATTTAGTTCTATTTAGAAAATACTATTGTCCTGTAATTAGACTATATCTATTGGATAATAAATTTATGATTATTATTATTTATTATTATTATTTATTATTATTATTTTTTTTTTTTTCCTCCTCACGGCGTTTTTGCCGGAATAAGGACGAAGCCGGGCCTGGACTGACCAAGGATTCGTCCTGGCTGACGGTTACTTTGCGATCGTTTTTCTTACAATCGCCTATGTTCCTAGCAATACGGCCTTTTGCATTTCCGTGATCAGATGTTTGTTGATCTGCAAACTTTCTAAGTGACCTGCTAGTTTCTTGTGCACAATGCCGTTTGCTGTAATTACTACGGGAATGGTTCGCACCTCTTTCATTCTCCAGACCTTTCTGATTTCTATTTCTAGAGCTTCGTACTTTTGTTTCTTCGTGACATAAGCCTTCGAAAGATTGTCGTCTAGTGGCACTGTAACGTCTATAAACTGAACCTGCTGTTTATGTTTGTCTACTAGCACGATGTCTGGTCTATTATGGTTAACTGTATGGTCCGTAATTATTGGCATATCCCAGTACAATTTAAAATTATTATTTTCACAGACGGTCTTGGGGCTGTACTTGTAGTACGGTGTATCCTCTTCTATAAGTTCGGTTAGTAAACCCAGTGCCTGGTGAAGAATTTTTGCCACATTATTGTGTCGAACTGTGTACCAGGTCGGTGCCAAATAAGTACATGCCGATATGATATGTTGCACAGATTCCTCTTCTAAATTGCATAAGCGGCATTTAGTGGATGCAATGGGCTCCTTTATTATATATTTTAAATATGTACGTGTGGGCACGACCTGGTCTTGAATGGCAATTATCGAACCTTCCGTTTCAGCGAAGAGATACCCTGATGTTAAGTATGCATTGCTGAATACTTTACAGGCGTTCTCCTGGGATATGCTTGTGTAGAAGTGGCCATGAAGTGCTTTCCCCTGCCAGGTGGTTTCAAGAGCGGTCTCCGGTTTAACATTCTGTACTTGATTCGGTGTGGCTAGTTTTAGAGGAGTGAAGTTAACATCTACGCGTATCAATGATTTCAGCAGTGGAGAACTCTGGGTTAGGAAGTACCTCTTTAATGTTTCTCTCTGCTTTTCCAAAGTGATCTCTATACTACGTAGTCCGCGACCCCCTTTATTGCGAGGTAAATAAAGCCTTTCCTTGCACGACCTTGGGTGGTGAACCCTATATGATGTTAAAGTGGTTCGAACTTTTCTGTCTAATGCCTGCGCATCTGTCTTCGACCAGGCTAATATTCCAAAACTGTATTCTATAGTTGGCATAGCCCAGGCATTAATGGCACTTATTTTATTTTTTGAGTTTAGTTCACTTTTAAGAATTAGCTTGAGTCTTCCCAGGAATACTTTTTCAGCCTTTTCTTTGTTGACCTTATGGTCGATATTGAATCCTTGATCGATGCCAAGGTATTTGTACCGTTCTTCAGGTTCTAGTGTCATTATGGTTGTACCGTCTATAAGCAAGGTGTTCTGCGTATTAATTATTTTACCCCGTTGTACGTGTAACGTTGCACATTTGTTGAGCCCGAATTCCATTCCTATATCTTCGCTGAAGGTTTTAACAATTTGAAGTGCACTTTGCAAGTTCTGTTCGCTGCCAGTATATAACTTGAGGTCGTCCATATAAAAAAGGTGTGTTATTCGTTTGTCTCCTTCGATTTTGTATCCATATGGCGCCTCTTTTAGCAAGTTACTTAGTGGGGCCATAGCTAGACAAAACCATAAGGGACTAAGACTGTCACCTTGGAATATACCGCGCCTTATGGGGATTTTGGATGTTTCATATCTATCATTTTCTGTTCTTATATGGACTACCGTTTTCCAGTTTTGCATCGCATAGTTAAGAAATCGGTGTGTAATTGGGTCTACTTTATATAATGTTAAGACTTCCAGGAGCCAGTCATGTGGTACCGAGTCATATGTTTTCCTGTAGTCAACCCAAGCCATAGAAATGTTTCTATGCTTTGTACGTGCCTGGTTGGTGATTATATTATCTATTATAAGTTGTTGATGGCATCCTCTTGTACCACTTATTATTATTATTATTATTATTATTATTATTATTATTATTATTATTATTATTATTATTATTATTATTATTATTATTATTATTATTATTATTATTATTATTATTATTATTATTATTATTATTATTATTATTATTATTATTATTATTATTATTATTATTATTATTATTATTATTATTATTATTATTATTATTATTATTATTATTATTATTATTATTATTATTATTATTATTATTATTATTATTATTATTATTATTATTATTATTATTATTATTATTATTATTATTATTATTATTATTATTATTATTATTATTATTATTATTATTATTATTATTATTATTATTATTATTATTATTATTATTATTATTATTATTATTATTATTATTATTATTATTATTATTATTATTATTATTATTATTATTATTATTATTATTATTATTATTATTATTATTATTATTATTATTATTATTATTATTATTATTATTATTATTATTATTATTATTATTATTATTATTATTATTATTATTATTATTATTATTATTATTATTATTATTATTATTATTATTATTATTATTATTATTATTATTATTATTATTATTATTATTATTATTATTATTATTATTATTATTATTATTATTATTATTATTATTATTATTATTATTATTATTATTATTATTATTATTATTATTATTATTATTATTATTATTATTATTATTATTATTATTATTATTATTATTATTATTATTATTATTATTATTATTATTATTATTATTATTATTATTATTATTATTATTATTATTATTATTATTATTATTATTATTATTATTATTATTATTATTATTATTATTATTATTATTATTATTATTATTATTATTATTATTATTATTATTATTATTATTATTATTATTATTATTATTATTATTATTATTATTATTATTATTATTATTATTATTATTATTATTATTATTATTATTATTATTATTATTATTATTATTATTATTATTATTATTATTATTATTATTATTATTATTATTATTATTATTATTATTATTATTATTATTATTATTATTATTATTATTATTATTATTATTATTATTATTATTATTATTATTATTATTATTATTATTATTATTATTATTATTATTATTATTATTATTATTATTATTATTATTATTTATTATTATTATTATTATTATTTATTATTATTATTATTTATTATTATTTATTATTATTATTATTTATTATTATTATTTATTATTATTATTATTTATTATTATTATTTATTATTATTATTATTATTATATTTATAACAATATTAATTGTTTTTTTTTCTTTCTTACAGAAAAACAAGTAGGAGGACCCTCAATTATCGAAGGTAAATTCTAATATAGTATAATTTATATAATACAGTTATATTACTCATGAATATTTTTGTTTAAATTTACTTTATTTATAATGTACCAATATAATACAACTAACCCCCCTAGAAGGGTATTATATTTTTATATAACCACTCGAGATATTGTCTGAATTCATCCTCACTAGCTGAGCTACACTGATGAGATCTAATAAGATCGAAATCTATATATGTAGATTGCTAAGAGGTGGGTTCACACTTATATATGTTTTATAATGTACCACTAAAATGAGCCAAACCAGCTATTCTTCAATAATTCCGACTATCTTCGTACACATTTTTATGAGACCTGCCCCCGGGTAATCTCCTAATGGATGCGTTATGCCGCACGTGCGAACCCCAACTTGTGCAATTCCGCGTGAACGAAATCGCCCGGGGGCTGGTGGGGCGGCGCGTGTTTTAAAACTGCTATCGATGAAGCGCCCGCGGCGGCTTCATTATTCAGCACCCAGGACGGAAAAAAACTTTTCGCGAAATATAAAGTTCTTGCGGGTTTTTGAGGGTGAAACGGACGTGTATTAGATTAGGCGGGAATTGATGGCCGATTCCTCGGCGCCCCGCGGGACGCGGCATGTGCCATTGACTTTCTGGGGGGGACGGCTAGAGGGATGACGCTGTCAGGGGCAGGCGGTAGCGAAAACGCCATCCGCTCGTTTAAGGGGTTATAATTTTATTATTTTCGGAGGTTTCGGTTAATTAAAAAAGTTGACCGGGAGAGTTCAACGACGGCAGTTCGCGTGCTCGAGCTGGTCGTGCGGAATCTCGCTTTGACCGCCCCCCGCCACGGGGTGCGGTGGTGCGTGAAGCGGGAGCGCAATCGTTTCCATGCTTATTTGTCAAAAGAGACGAGAGCGACGTGGTACGGGCGGAATAATGAAGGATTGATTTGGGGGAGGAGAATGGTTGAACTCAAACGGCGGGGGAGCAAGCAAATATTTCTTTTGCGTACAAATACAACAATGTTGCGAATTTGTCAGACAATATAAAGTTCCAATTTGTTTTTCTTTTTGTACGACTAAAAGAAATAAATAGACGATTAGAGATGAATATTAAAAGGCCACTCTCAAAGAAGTTGTATGGAGTTAGAATTTCTTAGTAATCACTAATAACCAATTTGTTGATGATATTGATGATGCCTCGATTGTATAAAGAAGAATTTTATCCTATGAAAAAAAGTATAGAATAGTTTTTAACGGATAACAGTGTAGTGCAGAGTTCAAGTCGTTTGAAATATTGGACGGGCATAGTCAGGTTAGTAGGGACCCCCACCCACCCCATCTTTGTTCGCATAGTTTTTTCAATGGATACAGACGTTTTATATGGTTTAAACCAGTCCAGGTAGTGTTATCCTATGTAAAAAACTATGCGAAGAAAGGTGGGGTGGGTGGGTGGCCCTTACCAACCAGACTATGCCCGTCCACTATTTCAAATGACTTGAACTCTGCACTACACTGTCATCCGTTGTTATTTATGATTGAATTAATTTCATTTATTAATTAACGCCTAATTCGATAAAAATATATATTATAAACAATGTAGTGCAGAGTTCAAGTCCACTATTTCAAATGACTTGAACTCTGCACTACACTGTCATCCGTTGTTATCTATGATTCAATTAATTTCATTTATTAATGTACGCCTAATTCGAAAAAATATATATTATAAACAATTTAGTGCAGAGTTCAAGTCGTTTGAAATAGTGGACGGGCATAGTCAGGTTGGTAGGGGACGCCCACATACCCCACCTTTGATCTAGGCCCTGTCTGTCCGTTTGCTAACTACTAGTGACTAGTAGTGACACAAGCTGACATCCCTCTGTACTATTAGTATGAGTGTGACGTCAGCATATGTGACTACTAGTCACTAGTAGTAGCCAAGCGGACAGGGCCCTGGCCTTATGTTATTGTTGCCTTCTCATTCCACAATCTCCTTTAGCCTCTTTGCTCCTCGGAACAGACAGTGTGTGCTCGTGTTATCACATATGATATAGATATTATCCACACAGTTTTTTTTTGGATAGTTGTTACCACTACTACCAACACCCTCATTGTAAATGATTACAAAAATATACATCTATAAAATGTTCCTGATAATGGTCTAGGGCACTATTTGGCCTACCGCCCCCTTTTTGTCTCAATAAAAACTCGGGTCCCCGTGACTTCAGCAATGATTTATTGCAAATTATAGTAGATTGCAATGTAGAAGATTTTTTTAATAGACTCTAGACCAGCGATTCCCTAAGTGGACTATACTGGCCACCAGGGGCACTGAAACATTTTAGGGAGCTATAGCTGCTGTTGAAATTAGACTCTAGACCAATGATTCTCAAAGTGGGCTGTAACACCCACCAGAGGCACTGTAACGTTTCAGGGGATGATACCTGCTGGCAAAATTTGGGACACAGTAAATATGAAGTTAATAAGTTAAGAATATTAACAAAAACCATACGTTCATGCTTCATCTGATGTCTAAAAAAGAAGTTGTAGGCAGCAGATAGTTCATTTTCTAATTAAATGCACAAAATTCTAGATATTTTGTGCATTTCATTGGAAAATGAACTACCTGATGACTACAACTTCTTGTTTATGCTTCAGATGAAGCATGAACGTATGGTTTTTGTTAATGTTCTTAACTTCATATTCACTCTGTCTCAAATTTCACCAGCAGCTATCGTCCCTTGAAACGTTACAGTGCCCCTGGTGAGCGGTATAGCCCACTTTGGGAATCACTGGTCTAAGAGTCTAATTTCACCAGCAGCTAGCGTCCCCTGAAACGTTACAGTTTCCCTGGTGGGCGGTGTAGTCCACTTTGGGAATCACTGGTCTAGAGTCTAATTTCACCAGCAGCTATAGTTCCCTGAAACGTTACAGTGCCCCTGGTGGGCTATGTAGTCCACTTTAAGAATCACTGGTCTAGAGTCTATTTAAAAAAAAATCTTCTACACTGCAATCTACTATAATTTGCAATAAATCATTTTCTACCCCGTATCTACCATCATAAAATCCTCACAAAATGCTATTCAATTATACCCTTCTCGCTATGCCATCGATGAATTCACGCTGCAAACACGGGGGCGCACCGGACGCGGAAGAATGCGAACGAAATTTAATGAATCGCCGCCCGAAAACTCGCTCTCTCATTGTAATGGCGCATCACAATAAATAACCCCCTTCGCTGCAGGAGCACAAAGGAAGAGGATTGCGGCGCGCGCGTTGAATAAATCCCGCCGCCCCCCTAAATCATCCCGTCCGAACGTCAATATTTACATTTAATATGCAGAAAATTGTAATTTATGAACGCGCGTCGCTATTAAATAATGAGCCGTCGCGAGGGGTGGGGGGCGGCGGCGGCAATGGCTGACTTCCTCGGTAATTAATTATGTTAATCGATCAAGTCAACATTGGATAATTTTGTTTGTACATTCCAACTGGATCGATAAAAAATGGTTTAACTTGGATTCCATTTGGCTGTCCAAACAAAAGCAGCGACAATTTACATATTCAAAAAATATTAATTCACTTACATAAATTTCAATTTGAATATTCTATAAAATAATTCGTGACTAAAAGGGTTCTTTTTTGGAAACTTATTGAGTTGTGGATCCTCCATGTATGTTGGATATGTTCGTATAAATAAACTTTCGGTCTAGAGATTTTTGGAGATATTTTTTGTACGGCATATATCGACTGCGTAGCGCAAGTAGGGCCAATCTGCGTTTTTAACAAAATGTTCAAACTGACCCAACTCAGAGGCCGAGTGGTTAGAGCGTCGTCCGTCTCGTACTGAGTATTGGGGAGCCTGAGTTCGATCTCCAGCGGGGGCTAATTTTCGCGAATCACCTTTCACAGTTTTTCAGAGGTTTTCTGTGAAGTTAAGGTAAATACCGGGTGATTAAACTCCTCTGAGCTTCTCACTTGACCGGCGGAAAAGCCTCTCGGCTGATAGCCCTATAAAGATAGAAGTTTTTTTTTGTTCAAACTGATTTAAAGGATTTAATAAACAAAACTAAACGGTCCAATCTACAAGGGCCAAGCTGCGGATACCTCTCAAATCTCGTACTCATACGTCTTGCAGTTTAGTTTTTATGTCATTTTAAGCCCGACATTAAAAAGTAATCCAAATTCTTCCCTTAAGACCATCTACAAACACGAGGCTACATGCGAAGCCGCTTTTTCAAGACGCAGACGACTATAGATGACTGCGCCCAAACACCCCCAAAGACGGATCAGCAGATAAGTCGAGAGAAAATCTCGGGGCGGCAGAAAACCAAATGCGAAGGAACCCGTCTAAAACTCATGTTATTAAAAAACAGACGACACGCTCAAAAACACTCTCTTCTCTTACCAATTTGGTTAAGTGACATACGCGCCTCTCTTCTTTTCCCGACTTGGTTAAGTAACATACGCGCCTCTCTTCTTTTCCCGACTTGGTTAAGTATTATACGCGCCGCTCTTCTTTTCCCGACTTGGTTAAGTATCATACGCGCCTCTCTTCTTTTTCCGACTTGTTTAAGTAACATATGCGCCTCTCTTCTTTTCCCGACTCTGTTAAGTAACATACGCGCCTCTCTTCTCTTCCCGACTTGGTTAAGTAACATACGCGCCTCTTTTCTCTCCTCGAATTAAAAAAATAAGTAACTTACGCGTCCCTCTCTCTAATTTTTGAAGTAACAAGTCTGATTGTAATAAGTTACCACTTAGATTGAAAAATGAACAAGTATTTACCACTTGTAAATCTTTGAGTTTTCCAGTGTTAGTCAAAAGTGCACCGTCTTGACACGACTCAAACAACTCATAGGTCGAGTCAAGTATACATCCAGGGCGTGATTTCTGAAAAGGGTCACAACAGAATAATGCTATTGAAGGTTATAGTAGTATAAAATAGTATAAAAAAACTTACATATAAGATAGCAACCCCACTATATATATTCATATTCCATTAATTCTAATCCACTCTACACATATCGCACTATTACACCGCAACAATTCATTACGTACATACATTTACAACACATTTGTGAGTTATAAGTGTAACTGCATGCATCGAAAGCCATTTTGTGTATTAAATGTTTTTGAAACAAAAATTGGTCTTTTTCCGCAAACGTACGCTCCATTACCGACTTTTTGTTTTCGCATCGTCGTCGGCCATTATGAAATATTTGAGACAGCAATAGTGTTTTCTTATTGTACGACAAAGATAGCAATATCATTTGATATTCCTAGAAACAACTCTAGCAACAATAATAGCGATATGTTCATTAGAGGGTACCCCTATTATAAACGAACATGTATAAAATGGCTTTCAATGTAAAGTGATGAAAACTACGAAGAAAATAGGAATTTAAAGCCAAACGTAAGTTTAAATTTAAAATAAACATAGATAAAACTAATACATATGCAATATCTAATTATTTTAATATGAGAAAATAATGATATCTTGTCACAAACTATTTAGTTAATTAATAAAACAATATGTAATGTGTTTATATTATATTAGATATGCGGGTGACTAGGAATAGTTTTGGCCACCACTGATATATACTATTATACTATTATTAATCGGATCATATTTATTCGTTATTTATGGAAAATTTTAATCATTTTTTTTGACATTAATCTAATGATCTCAGTCATCAACTATTTATTAATTAATTTATATCATTTATGCACATGACTCCATCTATACACTAACACACACTCACTATGAACAGACACACACACCACTCACGGATTAATAGACCCAAGTTCTTAACAGAAAAGAGTCTATTAATACCGGACTCGAACCGGTGACGGCGTAGACGCAGCCAACTGCGCCACGACCGCCCCTAATTTTTGTTTAAAAAGTATTTATTTATGTAACTAATAAGTTTGCTCTGCATTTTTTTTTAAATAACATTCTGTCCCTCAATTTATATACCGAGCAATATCGAATAAAGACATTGCTTATCTTTGTATATTCGTATGAGAAGCTCATCCTTTATTATGATCTGAGGCGTACACTTCTATTTTTTTAAACCTGCCAATAAAGATAAACCGAAAATTTTCTATTAAACCTCCTAAAAAGAAATTAATTTTCCGCGTGTTGCAACCGTGAATTGTTATTATCCTCATGTGCGTGCGTGTATGTGGGGAATTGCTTTTCAATTCACACCGATGCGAGCGCCGGAATTAATGGAAGAATCCCGCCTGTAGTTAATGCGGGCCCCCATTGAATGAAAGCCTTATTTAATGAATGAAATAACTAGACGGAATATTAATGCTCGGGTATCTTATAATGGCGGAAACGCTCCTTTGAGGCACGCGGCCGTAAGGAGATTAAAGGCGGCGGTGGCGGCGAGAACGCGAACGCAAAGAGAAGCAAAAAATAAAATCGACTTCAGTGAACTTTCATCGGCGATTGATGCGAGCAGTGCGGCTGCATAAGAGACGCGAGGCTGATTTTTAATGAATCTTGCACCAGTTGTTTATAAATAAATCTGCACGGGGAGACTTTTGAAATTACTAGAAATTTTCTAATTGATTTTCAGTAGGGAATATACGAAAGCGGTCATTTACACATAACAATAATTGTTTGAAGTATATGTAATCGAATAACTCAACAATTTTTTATCGTAATTCATCGCGATTTGCAGTACGTTGTGGTATTACTCTTTGTGGGAAACAATATATACACGTAAAAATTGTGACGTGAAATGACGTCAAAAGCGACTGCTTTTAAAGACAAAAGCGGCCGTATTTCACGTCATTTTGACGTCACACATTTCTTTTATGTAGATTTAAATAAATCTGGTATGCGGTATACTTCAAAGTTTTGAGAAAATGTCATGAATTACACTGGAATCAGGTGAGTTTTTCAATTACATGTACTTAAAATGTATCTTGTAATGTGTAAATGATGTCAACAATGGACGTATTTATCGACACCGCTTGCTAGGAAACCAGAAATTTAGTTTCCTAGGAAGCGGTGTCGACAAAAGCGGCGGTATTTCACGTCATTTTGATGTCACACATTTCTTTTACGTATATTAAAAAATATCTGGTAATCCAGAGAGCGGTATACTTCAAAGTATTGAGAAAATATGATGAATTACTCTAGAATCTGGTGGGTTATTCAATTACATGTACTTAAAACGTATCTTGTAATGTATAAATGACGGCCGTATTTATCGACACCGCTTGCCAGGAAACCAGGACTTAAGCGACCGCTCTCCCAGGAAACCTTCAGCTTTACTGAACTGGGTGAAATCTTTATATTTTCGCGCTTTTTGATGTTTTTGGATCGTGATATGTACACCGTAGACAAATATCCACATGGCAAAATAAATATCCCTGAAGTGCCTGCACAACTCACTAAACCATTGATTCACAACCACGCGACGAGATTCTTGAAATGAAATTTGTGGATTTTTCTATAGTCTGGTGATTCTCAAACTATTATTCAGCACGGATCACTTTTAATAATTAAAAAAAATTGAAGCATATTAACAATAAGAAAAATATTAAAATAATCTATAACATTAATTTTATTGTATGCATTCGTGTAATTTGGCGAAAATGACACGAATGCATACAATAAAATTAATTTTATATATTATTTTAATATTTTTCTTATTGTTAATATGCTTCAATTGGTTTTAATTATTAAAAGTGATCCGTGCTGAATAATAGTTTGAGAATCTCTAGACTATAGAAAAATCTACAAATTTCATTTCAAGAATCTCGTCGCACAGTCAAGAGACACGGCACTGTGGTTGTGTATCAATGGTTTAGAGAATCACTGTATTAAACTATAGAAAAATCTCCAAATGTTTTACATTAGAACTTACTTCCACAAGTTCTAATCGATGTAGCCAAATTCCATTCACAACTGTGAAACTCCCAATGCGAACAACTGTATAAAACAGTAGTTTTCCCAAGAAAACAAAAGCAGATCGAACGGTTGCAATTGCCACCATACCCACCGCCCCCCACTGCCTCTCGCTCACACACAATCCGGTTATAAAGTTCGCGACTTCAATTAATTACGCTCCACCGTCGCCGCTGCCGCCGCCGCCACCGCCACCGTACTGAACAAATACAAAATTAAAAGCGGCAACCATTTCCAATTAAACAAGATCCGACACGATAACTCATTCCCCGCCATCGCTTTAATAACCGCCTCCGATTGCTTAATTAGGAATTGTTATGAGGGCCCCTCTTACAAAAAAAAAATCGTAATTACGCACCACCCCGCAATTAGCCGCATTCCACAACCTCCCTCGAAAAAAAATGTGTATAAATATTTTCCGCTTTTAAACCGCACCCTTTAATTAAATCCCGGTCGGTGTTTGTACGCTGCGCATGGTCCATTTGTTATAAAAACAGGCAGAGGGGTGAAATTCGGTGTGATTTGTAATTAAAATAAAAGGTTTACTTTAGCTCGCGGGGGAAACAATTCGACAAGAGGTGCACTGATAAATTTCACGGGATGTAATCTATTTAAATGTCGTTGTTATCCAAAAAAATATTTGCTAGCCACATGTAAATTGAATGAGAGAAATTCGGTGAATGTTTGGTGGTTTATATAGTATTGTAAAAACATAACTATCGATATATTTTGGAAAACCGAGTTCAGTGGCCGATGGTTAGAGGTGTCGTCAGCCTCGTACTGAAAATTGGGGAGCCTTGCTGCGGGTTCGAGTCCCATCGTAGAGTGAATGTTTGAGCAAATATTTATTAAATGTTCATATACCTGTATCTGGCGATTCTTCAGTCAAATAGGTATATAAGGTAATGATTCTCTCACTATAAATTAAATTCAACATTCACAAACATTCACCTTCTAATTAGTGACACATAGATGCGGCTGCATAAGGAAAAAACAACATGGAAATATTCATATCCATTAAAAACCGATGCCATTTTCCTGAAATATACAGCAGCAGAATATAATTAATGGATACATAGTTGATGACTAATAATCCATAAATTAATGTAACAACAGTTTTAAAAAGGTATGGACACAAGTATGTGTGATTAATTCATGTTGCTTTTGGGCTCTAACGCCCGGTTTCTTCAACGAATCTTAAAGCTCGTCTTATATAAACTTGGTCTTACTTAAGCTCGTCTTATATAAACTGGTCTTGTATAAACTCGTCTTATATAAACTCGTCTTATTGTCGCGGATAGGGGGGTGTAACTCTAAGAGCTTTGATATTGGGTATTTATTGATCTATATCTACCCGCAACATGGGCCTTAAATACTATTACAATACAAAATACAAATAACTACTAGACTTACCCGGGCATCGCCATGGTCGAGTTACTATCCTCGGCCAGGCAGACGATGAAACAAGAGAGAGAGAGTTTCTGCCTGGAGCACAGGTATTTATGCGTAACTCGAGCATGGTACGCCCGGTGGGGTGGACGGGAGCGCCGTTGCCACATACGGCAAATATACTTATTTGCGACATTATATAAACTCGTCTTATATAAACTCGTCTTATATAAACTCGTCTTATATAAACTCGTCTTATATATATAACCACGTCTTAAGGGGTTATATACCTTTTTGTACGGAAAAATTGAGGAAAGTTTGAATTTGTGTAAAGGTATGTAGCAATATTTTTTTCACATCAAAATTATAATTTATTAATAGTACGTTTTTTAGTGAAAAAAATAAGTATTAGTTTATAAACAAAAATTCATAATTGGCAGAGTTATGGCCCTTTCCCCGAAACCCTCTTTGTTTGATGAGTCTTGCGGTGATCATCATGAAAGTCAAGCAGGTCAATTGAAATCATAAAACCCAAACAAATTCACTAGTATAGGGACCTTCCTAGTACTTGAACGATTATTTAAATAAATATTATGTTTTTTCAGCATACGGGAACGTTTTTCCCAAAAACTCAATGTTTTGAGCTCTAAAAATATTATTAAAAAATTCGTATTTGCAAAATAAAAATTTATACATAAAAAAGGAATCGTTCAAGTACTGACAACATTAATTACAATCAATTCAAAAAAAAAATGAAGAAGATCAGCTAAATAGTTTTTCGGCAATCGTGATCACGGCAAACGCACCTTTGGAAAACACCATTTCGAGATAATCGAGTTTAGCGTGTAATTTTGTTTCGGGAATCCATACTGATTTTGTGAAAAGACGGCAAAACGAACAGCAGAGAAAAAAATTCGATAATCGATGCTAACGCTTCGGAAGCTTGTATACAACTGATTATAAGGGATTTGTCACAAAACATACGCGATTTGAATGGTCGAGAATGGAGTAGATGATGCAGGAAACATCGCACCTTGCTTCGAAACGCTGTAACTTTCGATCTATTGCTCGGATCTCCTTGAAAATTTCGTAAAATATTCTCAAAGAGTTTTACTTTCAGATAAAGCAATAAAAAAATCGGTTTTTTTGAAGAAAATAAACCCCTTAAATATTTATGTTGTTGTTGCACCAAACATATTTAGATCTTAGTTAGTATTGCCTTGTATGACCGTCTTATGTTTTAAAGATCCGATTTTCGTCTTATTATTAAGATATTTATTAAGACGGTCTTAAACTAGTTAAGATTCTTTGGAGAAACCGGGAGTAGTAAGTCTGACCTGAGTTAGTTTAGGGTTTTGTTAATATGCATTAAATTTGAAAATGTTTATAAAACTATCCCTCAATTAACTATCTTAATCAAATTGAGTACAATCGTTTCTTCCCGATTAGCACTTTGCGGCTTGTAGTTAGTGCGTAATTAAATCATTACCGTCAATACGGCTTTGAGGGAAGGGGTGCGCAAAGCCCTGGCAAACACAAATAAGACTTTTATTGGGGCCCTAAGTCACGATAACAACTTTAATTAATACCCCCCGTAATAACCATTTCTTGAGGGCCGTCGTTCGCTCATCGGGGCGCCCCCAATATAGATCAAGTGGCAATCTGTTTGGCACCCTTTAGCATTCGAGTGGGCAATAAATTCACCCACGCGCGGAGGTTTATTGCGGAAAGAGGGAAAAACTCCACGTCAAGCGGGCCGAGTAAAAGAGTAAACCGTACGGGTTAATGCTAGTAGAATGAAAATGCAAATATAATACAAAAGTACTAAGTATATAAGAAGTTTCCATGAGTTCTCATAGTATTGGTATAGTGGTATTAATTCACACAATGAGTGGTATAAAGAAAAAAATAATTCTTGTAGTATTTTTTGCTTTATTTATTTATCTATTTCACTCAAATAAAATCCCGTTTCCAGATGAAAGCCCTAGGAGTATCAATAAAAACGCCTCAAACACCTTGTTGAATGCAGTAATGAAAATTAAAATTAAAATGTCGGAAAATTTGAGAAATGGAGAGTACTGAACGTCTTCAAATTTATCGATGTTACGATGATAATACCTTCAGAATAATTCTAGAATGTGTCGAATTAATAGTAGTAATGTAATAACGTCACTTTACTTTTACATTACTTCACTTACAATACAAATTCCGCATATTGTAGACCTATTTATTTTCTGAGTCTGTCTTTATGTGTCCATTTTCGAATAAAAACAGTCGATGGTGTTTCAAATGAATATTAAATTATGTGTGATATTAAATATAAAGTATATATATATATATATATATATATATATATATATATATATATATATATATATATATAACAAACAGTTCTAAATTTCAGCTTTCATATTAACTTGTAATTGCAGTATTACTCTGTTGGGTGAATAAAGCTAAGATTATTACTAGTATTTTTAGCTAGCACCTGATCGCTCGATAGCCATTGCATACACTAATACATTAAAACCAAATATAAAATATATTTTTTATCAAGCGCCTACAAAAGGTACTTAAAAAATAAACTACTTATTAGTTTTTTCTTATCCGCCGAATCTGTGTGGCAGGTAGAAACCCACAAAACACGCGACACTCCCTACTCTGCATAGAATTATCATTTCCTTCCATATTCACTTCATATAATTTTCATAATACCAACATAGACGATACACACAACGGTGTCTTGTGCTGCATAAATAATTTAACACGATAAACGTTTCGGTCTTAATTATTCATAGCCGGGACGTGTTCAACGCAGTCACGGTCGAATGCCGAATACAACTCTTTGATTGTACTGCAGGCAGACAGGCTTAATTTAATTTGCTCAATCACTGGTTTAATGCTCGTTTTGTAGTTGCTAAAACGTTACTTCTGAATTATCCGTTTAGCATTGGATGTTGTTTTATCACAATTAATACAATTGGGACCGTATTTGTAATCCTCTTGCAAAATATACAAAATATACTAGTCTAAAAACATCCTATAGTTATGTTAGTGTAATAACTAAGTATACTTTCGATACTTTCTTCATATCGAATGTCAGGATTTTGATATATTGCTACATTCAAAATATATTTAGATATATGTAGAAATATACTGTGTCTTCCGTAGAAAACAAATCCATCCTATGAAGTAACGATGTCTTTTTTTAAGCAAAGTGAATACTAGGGGAAAAATTGTAACTCATTTCCTGCTGGAAATTACTAAATGTATTATAATATACTTATTAGGGTGTTTCAATTTCCTTTTTTTTCGTTTTATGATTAAATACTCGAAATAAAACTGTTTTATATTATATATGTATGTAGATACCTAGAAGTAGCACTGACAGAAGACAGAAAAATGGAAGAATGAACTCAGTAACAGAATAAACAACGCAGTTAAAACGTACCACGTATTGTGCAATATATTGATTAACCAAAACAGAAATCAGCAGAAGGACAAACATAAATATATACAAAAGCATATATAGACCTATACTGTCATATGGGAGCGAGACGTGGAAACTAACGAAGAGGGATAAAAGCCAATGGAAATGAAATATCTCAGAGGAGTAAAACAAGTTACGAGAAGAGACAGAATAAGAAATGATAACATCAGAGAAGAATTGGGAATTGAGGCTATAGAAAAGTATATACAAAAGAAACAACTAAACTGGTGGGGATATTTAATTAGGATGGACAAAAAGAATCAAACATGTATGGGAGGCAAGAATTGGAAATAAAAGAAGAAGAGGTAGACCAAGAAAAGAGTGGGGCAACAGAATAGAGGAAATAATAATCAAGAAAGGAAAGACAGTTATACAAGCATGAGAACTGGCGAGGAAAAGAAAAGAGTGACAAGAATTTACAAATGTATAAACAATAACAATAATATATATATATATATATTGGAAATCAGCTGAGAAACCCAAGCTTGGACAGCCCTGTTAAATTTGAGCAAGATCTACTTACAGAGAAGAAAACTATAAAACCGATTTCCTTAAAATGTGAGAAAATGTGGGAATATCTGAACAAATTTGTGAAAATTAAATATGGGAAATGTAGGGAAACATGAAAAAACGTCGGTAAATGTCGGAAAATATGAGAGAAAGGGAGAAAATGTAAGAAAATTTAGAAATATATGGGAAGATGTGTGAAAATGTGTGAAAATATAGAAAAATGTCAGGAAATGTGTGAAAATGTGAGAAAATGTAAGACAATGCAAGAAAATTTGACAAAACATGGGAAAATCTGAGAAAATGCTGGGAAAATTTGGAAAATATGAGAAAATATGAAAAAATGTTACAAAATGTGGGGATATCTGGGAAAATAAAATGTGGAAAATGTAGGGAAACGTAAAAAAAAACGTTGATAAATGTGGGAAAATGTAAGAACAAGGGAGAGAAAAAAGAAATATGAGAGAAAGGGAGAAAATGTGAGAAAATTTAGAAATATATGGGAAGATGTGTGAAAATGTGTGAAAATATAGAAAAATGTCAGGAAATGTCTGAAAATGTGAGGAAAAATGCAAGAAAATTTGTCAAACCGTAGGAAAATCTGAGAAAATGCAGGGAAAAGTTGGAAAATATGAGAACATATGAAAAAATGTGACAAAATGTGGGGATATCTGGGAAAATAAAATGTGGAAAATGTAGGGAAACGTAAAAAAAACGTTGATAAATGTGGGAAAATGTAAGAACAAGGGAGAGAAAAAAGAAATATGAGAGAAAGGGAGAAAATGTGAGAAAATTTAGAAATATATGGGAAGATGTGTGAAAATGTGTGAAAATATAGAAAAATGTCAGGAAATGTCTGAAAATGTGAGGGAAAGTGTGAGAAAATGTAAGATAATGCATGAAAATTTGTCAAAACATGGGAATATCTGAGAAAATGAAGGGAAAAGTTGGAAAATATGACAAAATGTGGGGATATCTGGGAAAATAAAATGTGCAAAATGTAGGGAAACGTAAAAAAACGTTGATAAATGTGGGAAAATGTAAAAACAAGGGAGAGAAAGAGGAAATATGAAAGAAAGGGAGAAAATGTGAGAAAAATTAGAAATATATGGGAAGATGTGTGAAAATGTGTGAAAATGTGTGAAAATATAGAAAAATGTCAGGAAATGTGTGAAAATGTGGGAAAATGTGAGGGTAAATGTGAGAAAATGTAAGACAATGCAAGAAAATTTGACAAAACCTGGAAAAATCTGAGAAAATGCAGGGAAAATTAGGAAAATATGAGAAAATATGAAAAAATATTACAAAATGTGGGGATATCTGGGAAAATAAAATGTGGAAAATGTAGGGAAACATAAAAAAAAACGTTGATAAATGTGGGAAAATGTAAGAACAAGGGAGAGAAAAAAGAAATATGAGAGAAAGGGAGAAAATGTGAGAAAATTTAGAAATATATGGGAAGATGTGTGAAAATGTGTGAAAATATAGAAAAATGTCAGGAAATGTCTGAAAATGTGAGGGAAAATGTGAGAAAATGTAAGACAATGCAAGAAAATTTGACAAAACATGGGAAAATCTGAGAAAATGCAGGGAAAAGTTGGAAAATATGAAAAAATGTGACAAAATGTGGGGATATCTGGGAAAATAAAATGTGGAAAATGTAGAGAAACGTAAAAAAACGTTGATAAATATGGGAAAATGTAAGAACAAGGGAGAGAAAGAAGAAATATGGGAGAAAGGGAGAAAATGTGAGAAAATTTAGAAATATATGGGGAGATGTGTGAAGATGTGTGAAAATGTGTGAAAATATAGAAAAATGTCAGGAAATGTGTGAAAATGTGGGAAAATATGAGGGAAAATGTGAGAGAAAATGTGAGAAAATGTAAGACAATGCAAGAAAATTTGACAAAACATTGCGAAATCTGAGAAAATGCAGGGAAAAGTTGGCAAATATGAGAAAATATGAAAAAATGTGACAAAATTTGGGGATATCTGGGAAAATAAAATGTGGAAAATGTAGGGAAACGTAAAAAAACGTTGATAAATGTGGGAAAATGTAAGAACAAGGGAGAGAAAGAAGAAATATGGGAGAAAGGGAGAAAATGTGAGAAAATTTAGAAATATATGGGGAGATGTGTGAAGATGTGTGAAAATGTGTGAAAATATAGAAAAATGTCAGGAAATGTGTGAAAATGTGGGAAAATATGAGGGAAAATGTGAGAGAAAATGTAAGAAAATGTAAGACAATGCAAGAAAATTTGACAAAACATTGGGAAATCTGAGAAAATGCAGGGAAAAGTTGGCAAATATGAGAAAATATGAAAAAATGTGACAAAATTTGGGGATATCTGGGAAAATAAAATGTGGAAAATGTAGGGAAACGTAAAAAAACATTGATAAAGGTGAGAAAATGTAAGAACAAGGGAGAACATTATTTTATTTCTTAAAGAAATATAAAAAATACAAATTGTAATTATGTAAATAATAAAGACAAATAATCTAGATTTAGTTTCCCATGGAAATTACATTTTATAGATACCAAACCAGCATGTATTGCTGGTATGGAATGGTAGCCATCCTATTCTGTAATTTGGTAGATGATGGTGGTTGTTTGTGTTGTTTGTTTTGTTACTGTTATAATATTATTTTTTTTAAATTGCATCTAATGTTGATTTTGTTTCAATGACTAATACTACTACTAAAATCTTTGCGGAGTAGTACTTTTATTTATATTTGTGTTTTTATTTTTGTATATTTTTGTTGAGGTTTGTGATGTGGAGGGGCAGTGAGGGAAATGCCAATAAAGGTCTTTTTTTTTACTAAAATCTGAACCCTTGAGATAAAACATAATAATTTGAATTAGCATATGGAAAAGAATTCGAAATTCAAACCAAACCCGATTTGAAACCATTCGTTAGGGAGTGCCCTCTACTGAACATGTGTATTCGCCGACTTCTTGTACAATCAATTTTCCCTCCACTTAAATCGCATGCTCTGCACGTTGCAAATAATCCCCTTCAAGATTTTGAACAACTCCCCCCGATTTATCACCAATCCGCAGATATTTATCTTTACCACCCCGTAATTTCTCCTATGCGGCTCGGAAATTTTTCACCGTCGGCGGGGCGGCCGCACGAGTAGGGTGTGCGCGCCCGTCAATAATAATGACTTCACTCTAAACACACAACCCCCCCCCCCCCCCCCCAAACGACCAAACCCCACCGCCGCTTAACTCGCACACAGCGAAATATTAATGCGCCCAAATTGAAAATCAATACGAGCGCGATTTTTGGTGGCGGCGCCGGGGGAACGCTGTTTGCCCGCTGGAGATACACACTTAAGACGTTTTAATATTTGCGCCGCCGCCCCGTAATTTGCTAAATGTATTCAAATCCCGGCGTGTTTGTGTTAGCTCCGGGACGCCTCCGGCACAGCGCCCGTCCGCCTTTGACAGACGCTCCGCGGGCCACCCCTTCTCCATCTCGCCGCCGCCGTCGTGTTTGCAAAGCGTCAAACTTGCTTCCGCAAAACCCACCCGACGGCGCCGCGACGCTAATTGATATTTCGTGAACCGCTAATCAGTTATTTGCAAATTTAATGTTTGCGAAGACGTAATGATGAATATCTTAAATTCTAAAGGGGTTGGGGGGACGAATTATTTTATATCTCTATTAGACTGTGTGCTATGTAAATAATTTTCTGTGTGTAACTTGAAATATGTATAATTGGAAAATTACGATTTTCAAAGAACAAATGAAATTTCCGACGGTTTTGTGCATGTCGTATCTGTCTGTGGAGACACGACAAAACACACAAAGCTGTAGGAAAAAACTGGAGCCAGATTGGCTAAAATAAGGAGAAATAAGGAGGAGGTCTACGTCTGTAAAACCTTCTTTGGCATCTTTCTACGATTCTTTTTGTGCCCCTTGGGTGCTATCTCGCTAGCCTATATTTGTCCATTTTAAAAGGGCTCTGTCTGACTATGTGGCCAGTCTACCTCTATTTTAGTTGTGCTATTATTTCTAGTACACTAGTTATTCGTGTCTTTCTTCGGATTTCTTTATTTCTAAGCCTGTCTATTATATTCCCAGCATGGCACTCTTCATTGCCTTTTGGGTGGTTAGTTGTGTTTGCTGTCTTATGTGCTATTGGCATCGTTTCAAGGCCGTATGTAAGGACTGGAAAAATTCACGGTTCATATACCTTCCTTTTTCAATTAATAGGGAATTTTACAACTAACTGGTTGGAAAGCTAAACGCCATCTGGCGACACCACATCAATTAGCAATGCACACCCATTATAACATTAATTCCGGTCACTAATTGAACTAAAGCATACATATATACATATATATATATATATATATATATATATATATATATACTCACATTTTAACATTTTAATATTTAACTTTTAACTTTATATTATAACATAACTATTCATTCACTATTTTAGCTTCAAATTCATTATAACTTTTATATATTCTGTACGAAGATTATTGTTAACAGTTTGGTTTTTTAGTAAATCCTGATGATGCTCTGGATTCAGAGCGAAATATCGATCTAAAGAGAAGAGGTTTCTTTTAGCCCTAATCGCCGCATTCCCAACAATCTCCCTCTAATCTATATATATATATATATATATATATATATATATATATATATATAAATATATATGTGGCTGTGAGTAAATTGCACTACCCTGCCAAACCAAAACACTGTCTGTATATATTTTGTTTTACTATGTTTCTCCAGTAGTTGTTGTTTGGATATTTCAACATTTTGTACATGACCGACATTGTTGACAAACCCATCTAAAAGCTCATAACTAAACAACGCCAAGCAGCAGCTCCCCCGCGCTTAATCGCCAACTCAAATATTTACAGTAGTGAAAACATTTCCCATTTTCCGTCACTAAGGGCGCCTCTTCAAAAATCATCCGCGCAGATGTTTTAATCTGTAGCGGTTCGCGTGTGCATGGGGTGATTTGCGGAAAATTCAATGTGTGTGTGTGTGTATGTTATATATAAGCGAGGGCGCTAATTGGTTAAATGGCGCGCGAGAAGTACAAAGAAAAAGGGTGCGCGAGGAGCGAAGGGCTGGAAATCGTGTGCGAGGAAAGTTTCCTGAATCAATACCGTTTGATGCGGAACTCTCGCAGTGGGAAATTTAAGTTGTTCGAACGTGCGGTGTCTATCAAGCCAGGAAATGTCTATAATTCAAACTACAAAGGTTGGTAGATACATTTGATCGAAAAAGTTATTTTTTGTTTATCCCACAAAGAAAAAGAAAAACATATTAATGTTTTGCCAAAATACACTACAATTAATATATTTTATGGGAAAGGAAATTGGCGAGGGCAGAAGGGGTTTATTTTAATGGATAGAAAAATGTATTTTATGTTAATTTGTATTCTTTATTTTGTGTTTTTTTTATTTCTTTCTGTGTAAGTAAGTAAGTATTTTGGAATGTGTGTAAAAAGGAAGGGTTGGGCTGATATGCCAAATAAAGGTCTTTTTTTAAATATATTTTATGTGGTTTGCTGGTTGTTACGATTGTGGGAAATTACTATTGCATAGAAATTCATATATATCATCATATATGAATTTTCCTGTGAGCATCGGACCTCGGAAAACTACTAAATATTTATACCGAATTTCATAAGCAAAGTTTTGATTTTGATTTATCTTAATCTTTCTCAATTCTCACTTGGTGACAATTATATCTTCTAATCATAGATTTCAAATAATCTTTTTAATTAAAGCAGTATTTCACAAACTATCTTAGAAGTCTCTAATTTATTTATTTGACGAGTAGTAACACTACTATGTTTTTTATTACTACTTCATGTATTATTCAAATCGCCTACTTTCATCTGTGTTCTGGGCTTTACTTTGTATTTGTTATTTATGATTTATATATGCAAATTTCACACATTTAATTTATAATCTAGCTTTCATTCGTTTTACATAACATAATAATTATATATAGTAACTTCTACATAATAATGTTGCTTAATAAATGTATTTTATCTTATAGTATCTTACCTATAGATTATAGTATATATATATATATATATATATATATATATATATATATATATATATATATATATATATATTAGCATTTTTAACACTTTTCCAAGGTACTTAACTAAGTATAATTAACTTAAAATTAATAATAAAATTACCATAAAAAATACATACATACATAATACATAAAATAACAAATCATTAAATGCCGAGAGCTAGGTTTTAAGCAACTAAATTAAATTTCTCTATAATTTCCCTACAAATCATGTATATATTTATATTTATTCTATGCATTTTTTTTTGGTACAATAAAATGTACAAAGCTATATGTATTATACATTTGTCTACGGTGTTAGTTGAAATTCGACTGAACTTGTAAAAAAAAGAACCTTTATTGTCATTTCCCTCACTGCCCTTCCACATCACAAACCACAACAAAAATATACAAAAATAAAAATAAAAATACAAATATAAATAAAAGTAACACTCCGCAACAAAATTACAAATTACCCGTATCTATTACCGCTCCCTGTGCCCTCGCCATCTTCCTCTCCCACGTCAGCCTCCTGCAGATTTTCACGCCTTCCCCATCCTCGCTTAACCATTCATTCAGCTTTCTGCAGTCTCTCACCCACTCTGCTTTCACACACTCACATTCTTCGTCAAGGTGCCACCACGTTTCGCTTCCCTTACTACACGCGGTGTACCCCAGACCCATCCACCCTTTCCTCCATCTCTCGTCTGACCCACACCTCGCTCTTGCCATGCATACCTTGTTTTCCCTGCTCCACTCACCGCTGGCTAAGTAACTCGGGAGTTTTCCACGCACTTGTCACTCTATGTAACCAGTGTTGTAAGAGCTATCATTCATTCTAGTCTGTCGTTCTTGCCACTCAATATCTCTCAATCTCTCTCTTACCTCAGTTCCTAGGCTTCCCATTTCTCTTAGCTTCTCCTCTACCCACACCTCAGACATACCTACTCTTCCATACATCCTTCCTCTATCCTTTCTCTAATCACTCTCCGTCCTACTCCATCCATACCTCCAGGACCAGCAGTCTTTCCTCGCCCAATTCCTGGAATCATTCTTCAAACTTCACAACCCTTACACACGACTCCCACCACATACTCATACGATTCGTCTCCTGCTCTCGGTGTCGACCTTTCGAGACCTAGCAGACTCTTCAGGAGCAAACCTGGCTCTCTCTCTATCACATCCCACTCACGCAATCCCCACACTTCCACTCCATAAAACAGAATAGGTTTTATACACGCATCCCAGATCTTGCACGCTATTACGAGATTACCGCCCCACAACCTCTCCCATTTCCTTCTCGCTATCCCCCAAGCCATTCTCGCTTTCGCTTGCATACATTCCACATGCACCCTAAATCCTCCTCCACTGTCAAACCAAAAGCCCAAATATTTAAAGACGTTCACTCTCTCAATCTTCCTTCCCTTCCATTTCAGTTGTTCCACTCTACCCCTTCTACCCCTATTCCTAAACATCATCCATTTAGTCTTCTCCACATTCACCACTAGCCCTCTCCTATCCAGGTATCTTCCCATTCTTTCCAACATCTCTTGCATCTCTTCCACTCTCTTGGCTACTTGTATGTTAGTGATCTAAAACGTTTAGTCCGTTGTTTTAATAATAATATTTATTATGCGCCTTTTGCATAATAAATATTTTAATATATATTAATATATTATTTTCGTTAAAATATAAAAATGACATTATTTAATTTTTTTAAATATGTATTTTTCAAACTAAAATCGCGTTCCCTAGAATTGGCGAATATAATAATATCTGTTTGCTCTTACTTAGATTTAAAACAACTCCAGAAATGAATCCTCAACTCTATTAATCAGTTTAATTTACCACAATCCACCTCTAGCTGAAAACAAACGTCAACAGCATGAATAATCCTCTGTTCAAAAATTGCCAATTACAATACAGCAGCGAGACAATTAAGCCCACAGAAATTTGCATCTCTCCTACATAAACCGCCTTCATTTTCTTCATTTGCAATTTTTCACCTCGCCCTGGCCGCCGCCCCCCGTCCGGGCGTTCAATTATTCATGCGCCAAATACAATTCCAAAAGCCAGATGCCAATGCGGCGTCCAATTATTAATAATCACAGCTGTCGATCGGGATGATGGACGTGCGAGTTCGTTCTCGTTTTTTTTTTCGGCGTTTCGGTCGCGCTCATTTGGGGCGGGGGCGAGCTGAAACCCCCCCAAGCGCGGACTGGCGATCGATAATGCGCACGGGTGTAATTAATCTCACTTTGACGCGGATTTAGCATGTATTCATTAGTTGGTGGGCGGTATTAATGATGGTCATACAAAAATTCGAGCGAGAATGTTATGATTAAACATTGTTGGCTGGCCTGGTCGTCTATGTATGTTAATAATGAATAATAAAATTTATGTTCTACCAAAATATTTTTGGCGTCAAAAATCTTTTGGTGGAACATATTTTTATTATTCATTATTAACATACATTGCAATGTTGAATTGAAATGATTGAATTTTAATTATCCTGAAATGTTCTTTTTTTCGCGTTTATAATGGGCTTCGAGAGAAATCATATGGTGGAGCAACTTTTTATTTTGAAGGTTGGTTCCATTATTGTCTTTAACATCTGTTATTCATTCATTTAATATTAATTTAGTATTCTAAATATTAATTTAGTGTGCAGACAAATCTTTTAAGATTTTGCGGGCATCGAGAGAAAACATATGGTATTGTTTTCTTTCGATGCCCGCAAAATCTTAAGAGATTTGTCTGCACACTAAATTAAGATTAACAATACTAAATTAATATTAAATGAATGAATAACAGATGTAAAAGACAATTATGTAACCAACTTGCGAAATAAAAAGTTGCCCCACTCTTCATATATTTTATGTAGTTTTTTTATAATAAATAAGTAATAACAATAAAACGTGATAAGAGAAATTTTACCGCAATAAAGAGAGTGGATTCTTGCAACGGGCTAATAATTGGGTACGCTGTTGCTCGTTTTATTGGTACAGGGGTCGCGAGGAGTCATAAAAAATATGAATGGGCGAAGGGACACTTGTTGGCATTTCTATTCAAAACAGAGGGATTGAAATTCCAAGTTTTCGTGTGTTATAATTAAGCATTTTGATTATTTACAAATAAATCGTACAAGTGAGAAAGAGATTTATTTCTCAGAAAATTTCTTATTATTTATTTATACAAATACAAAGTTACAAATTATGATGTGCTTATAATAATTATATAATTGAAAGAAATTCAAACATGTTTTTACAAATTATGTGGTGTTGATAATAATTATATAATTTGAAGAAATTCAAACATGTTTTTACAAATTATGAGGTGCTGATAATAATTATATGATTTGAAGAAATTAAAACATGTTTTTGAGCAAAAATAAGTGTAATTTTCAAAAATAGTAGCACCAACCACTTTAGATCTTTTTGTTGTGTATTCTACTATTTTTCTTAATTTAACTTATATTTTGTTAATTTCTGATCCTCTTTCTTTTCTGCCTTTCTCATCATTTTGCTCATGTGTAGCGTTTCAAAATTTACACGTAATACGTTTGCAATGAAGTCCCGGATGGATTCAATTGAAGATGATAATGTAGCTACTAGTTAACGATTAGCGATGCATCACAAAGTTAAATAAAAAATATATCAGCGTATAATTTATTAGCACTATTACACATTCTACGTATAGGCGAGTTCCTGAGCAAGTTTGTTCTAGAGTGTTTAGCATAAAATGTGTTCTGAATTCTTGCAACTAAAGGTCGTTTTAGACAAAAATATTTCTTGACTCAAAAGTTAGTCAAGATACGAGACAATCTAAATTATCTTGTATCATACAGCAAATTATTTGAAATATTGAGTTGGATGGTAGATCAAATGAAAAAATATAACGCGTTGTATTTCTCAAGGACAAATTGTATGGGAGGAGGATATATTAATTCATTTCTCGAACAACTTTTGAGCTAAGAAATTGTCTTGTCTAAAATGACCTTTAGACAAGATGCAAGACAATCTAAATTGTCGTATACTACAGCAAATTATTTGAAATATTGAATTGGATGGTAGATCGAATGGAAAAATATAACGCGTTCTATTTGTCAAGGACAAACTGTATGGGAGGAGGATATATGAATTAATTTCTTGAACAACTTTTGAGCTAAGAAATTGTCTTGCATAAAATGACCTTACGCGTGCAAGTAGTTCATCACAGTCAACTCTGCCATTGATTAGTTTCAGCGTAAATATGACATCATTATTGTATCTATAAGGCACCTTACACGGTCAATAATACTGTCAATACTAATAATGTCAATATTTGATTCAATCCTCCTTTTCTATTTATCAAGTGATCAATTATCCAGATAAAAATCAGTATTCTCTTCTATACATTATTAACATACCTTGCACGATGAGTAATACTAGTAATATTTTAGAATAATGAAAATTTTAAACATATTATTGTTCAGTAATACTGTCATTAAAATATTGACAGTAATATTGATCGTGTAAGGTGCCTTTATGGTAAATAAGAAATTGTATCGAAAAAAGAAAGTTGACAAAGGCCACTTTTAAATCTTGTAGGGTCTAATATACTTAACACAACTTAAACTTGTTAGAAATCTCATTGACAATAATACTAAAAATGATAAAAGAATACAAATCATGGCCATCGGTGTCAATATATGGCTAAAAAACTAAACTAATTGAAAAACCTTGAGTGCGTCACTTTTTTGTAGTTTAGTTTGTATTAGTATGATTTAGATTATCTTTTATGTTATTTTTATGGCTTCTATTATACTTTCTTGGGGCATAATCTCACATTAAACCCATTAATATTATAACTCAATATCTCACAGCCTGTTTGATAATATATCACTTACAATTACAGTCCACCACTGTGGCGCTAGCAAACATAATTTTCAAGGGTGATCATTGGCGGTTTTGCAGGGGTGCGTGCGTTAATTAGAAGCCAATAACGCATGCCAACCGTAATCCGTTAATAAACTAATAAATCACACCTAGGAGGTCGTCTTTATTACGTCGACACGCTCGCTTAGGGATCAATGATGATGACGGCATTGGGGCCGTGGGGCGGTCTGTGTACGAGCGCCTTGTTACTAGTCTGGAATTGGGTCGCCGTTGTAATTAATAAGGGGGCTCCTTGATGCTCGCGTCCCACCTGTCCTCGCCGGGAACATCATCAACGCATTATCGCATAATTCATCCCCTTTGCTACAGATGCAACGACGCGCAGCCCCCGGGCCGGCATGGAACGCCACTAACCCCACGTCGGTCGCCCGCGGGGACGCATATTAAAGGCGAGAGAGGGATGTGTGGGATGATTGAGGGGGAAATGCAAGAGAATACATAGTTTGGGGACACATGGGATAATATTTGGAACGATAGTCAGATAGATCGCAATTTCTATAGCAAATAATATATAACAGCTATTTTCATGATTTATAAATGATATGCATCATTAAAATTGTAAGTTATTGTTATTCGCTATTTCTGTGATATAACTAATCACCACATTGAGTCATCCAGGTAATTTTCATTGAAAAATATATAAGGAATTTAGAAATTGATAGTACAATCACATATCTTCAGGATTTTCAAAGATATGATTCATCCAGATTGAAAATGATTGTTGTTCGCTATTTCAGTGATATAATTAGTTACCACACAGGAATACTGTGAGTTATCCAGGTGATTTTTATTGAAAAATATATCAGGAATTCAGAAATTGATAGTACAATTAGATATCTTTATGATTTTCAAAGATATGTTCTACAAAGTTGAAAATTATTGTTATTCCCTATTTCTCTGATATAACTAGTCATCACGATAGAATACTATGAGTTATTCAGGTGATTTTCATTGAAAAATATATCAGGAATTCAAAAATTGATAGCACTATCAGATATCTTCATGATTCCCAAAGATATGCTTCAATAAAGTTGAAAATGACTGTTATTCGTTATTTCTGTGATATAACTAATTATCACAGAGAAATATTATGAGTCACCCAGGTAATTTTCATTGAAAAATATATCAGGAATTCAAAAATTGATAGTACATTCAGATATCTTCAGGATTTCCAAAGATATGATTCAGTCAGATTGAAAATGATTGTTGTTCGCTATTTCCGTGATATAACTAGTTACCACATAGGAATACTATGACTTATCCAGGTGATTTTTATTGAAAAATATATGAGGAATTCAGATATTGATAGTACAATTAGATATCTTTATGATTTCCAAAGATATGCTCTATAAAGTTGAAAATTATTGTTATTTGCTATTTCTGTGATAAAACTAGTCACCATGCTAGAATACTATGAGTTATTCAGGTGATTTTTATAGGAAAATATATCAGGAATTAGATATCTTTATGATTTTTAAAGATATGTTACATATAGTTGAAAATTATTGTTATTCCCTCTTTCTATGTTATAACTAGTCACCATGATAGAATACTATGAGTTATTCAGGTGTTTTTTATTGGAAAATATATCAGGAATTCAAAAATTGATAGTACTATCAGATATCTTCATGATTTCCAAAGATATGCTTCAATAAAGTTGAAAATGATTGTTATTCGTTATTTCTGTGATATAACTAATTATCACAGGGAAATACTGAGTCATTCAGGTAATTTTCATTGAAAAATATATCAGGAATTCAAAAATTGATAGTACATTCACATATCTTCAGGATTTCCAAAAATATGATTCAGTCAGATTGAAAATGATTGTTGTTCGCTATTTCCGTGATATAACTAGTTGCCACATAGGAATACTATGACTTATTCCGGTGATTTTTATTGAAAAATATATGAGGAATTCAGATATTGATAGTACAATTAGATATCTTTATGATTTCCAAAGATATGCTCTATAAAGTTCAAAATTACTGTTATTTGCTATTTCTCTGATAAAACTAGTCACCATGCTAGAATACTATGAGTTATTCAGGTGATTTTTATAGGAAAATATATCAGGAATTCAGATATTGATAGTACAATTAGATATCTTTATGATTTTTAAAGATATGTTACATAAAGTTGAAAATTATTGTTATTCCCTATTTCTCTGATATAACTAGTCATCATGATAGAATACTATGAGTTATTCAGGTGTTTTTTATTGGAAAATATATCAGGAATTCTAAAATTGATAGTACTATCAGATATCTTCATGATTTCCAAAGATATGCATCGGTAAATTTGAAAATGATTGTAATTCGCTATTTCTGTGATATAACTTGTTACCACATTGGAATACTATGAGTTGTCCAGGTGATTTTTATTGAAAAATATGTCAGGAATTTAGATTTTGATAGTACACTCAGATATCTTCATGATTTCCAAAGATATGCTTCGGTAAATTTGAACATGATTGTAATTCGCTATTTCTGTGATATAACTTGTTACCACATTGGAATACTATGAGTTGTCCAGGTGATTTTTATTGAAAAATATGTCAGGAATTTAGATTTTGATAGTACACTCAGATATCTTCATGATTTCCAAAGATATGCATCAGTAAAATTGAAGATTATTGTTATTCGCTATTTCTGTGATATGACTAGTCACCATATTGGAATACTATCAGTTATCCAAGTGATTTTCATTAAAAGATATATCAGGGATTAAAATATTGATAGTATAAACAGATATCTTCTTGATTTCCAAAGATATGCATCAGTAAAGTTGAAAATGATCGTTATTAACCATTTTTCTGATATAACTAGTCACCACATTGGAATACTATGAATTGTCCAGGTGATTTTCATTGAAAAATATATCAGGAATTTAAATTTTGATAGTACAATCAGATATCTTCATGATTTCCAAAGATATGCATGAGTAAAATTGAAAATTATTGTTATTCACTATTTCTGTGATATATCAAGTCATTATATTGGGATAATATAAGTTAACCAGGTGATTTTCATTTAAAGATATATCAGGAATTCATATATTGATAGTACAATCAGATATTTTCACGAATTTCAAAGATATGCGTCAGTAAAGTTGAATATTATTGTTATTCGCTATTTCTGTGATATAACAAGTCACCATATTGGAATACTATGAGTTAGCGAGGTGCTTTTTATTTAAAAAAATATCAGGAATTCAGATATTGATAATACAAGTGGAAAATGATTGCTATTCGCAATTTCTGTGATATAACTAATCACCACATAGGAATACTGGTACTAGTACTAGTTAACTAGGTGATTTTCATTTAAAAATGTTTGAGGAATTCAGATATTGATACTACAAGCAGATATCTTCATGATTTCCAAAGATATGCACCAGTAAAGTTGCAAATTATTATCAATTCTCATTTCTCTGAAATAACTAGTCACCACATTGGAATACTACGAGTTGTCCAGGTGATTATCATTGAAAAATATACCAGGAATTCAGATTTTGATAGTACAATCAAATTGATCATGATTTCCAAAGATATACACTAGTACAGTTGAAAATTATTGTTATTCTCTACTTCTCTGATATAACTAGTCATTACCTTGGAATACAATGAGTTATCCAGGTGATTTTCATTGAAAAGTATATCAGGAATTCAGATTTTAATTTTACAATCAGATATCTTGATGATTTCGAAAGATATGCGTCTGTAAAATTGAAAATTACTGTTATTCGCTATTTCTGTGATATATCAAGTCACCATATTGTGATAATATAAGTTAACTAGGTGATTTTAATTTATAAATATATCAGAAATTCAGATATTGATAGTACAATCAGATATCATCATGATTTCCAAAGATATGCATCAGTAAAATTAATAATTATTGATATTCGTAATTTCTGTGATATAACTAGCCACCATATTGGAATACCATGAGTTAGTCAGGTGATTTTCATTAAAAAATATATCAGGAATTCAAATATTGATAATACAATCAGATATCTTCATGATTTTCAAAGATATGCATCAGTAAAATTGAAAATTATAGTTATTCACTATTTCTGTGATATAACTACATTAGAATACTATGAGTTAACCTGGCTTAAGTCTATTTATAGGAAACATAAGAAGATATATGACTCATGTATGTTGTATTATGTTTAAATAAAAATTAATACTACTATTTAGAACAATACAATTCATAAGAACAGTGGAAACGTATTTAGAGCAATATACCGAAAGGGCCACCAAAGAGTAAAGTAAGACAAACATAAACATTAGGAAAATGTGTAATCAAATATTGATTTTAAACAAAGTTAAATAAAAAAATCAAAAATCAATTAAAATACAAATAGATAAACCAGTAAGATCCATTTAAACATATTTATATATATATATATATATATATATATATATCCAAGTACTACTCCCTGGTACTACTGGTACTACTACTCTATGCAAAACGTAATTGTATAATCTACAACTACATAGACGCAGACACTCATGGTTATTGTATCAGTAACAATGATAATATTAGACTCAAGAAAAATAGACGATATTAATAACATACACAAAGAATTTAACGAGTAATACTTTGTGTATGTCATTAATTATTCAAGTATGAAGCTATTTAATTCTCTTCCACATAGTACATAAATAAAACAAAAGTCCATTTAGCAAGAGTAGAAATGATAAATACATTCAAATTCCTTCATTAATACTATTAACAAAACATTATTAAAGTTTAATCATCATAATTCAAGTAATCATCATCATTCTAGGTGAAACTGGTTAACAACTAAACCACATAAAGATTCACAACGTCTCTCAATATCTTAGCATATTTCCTTGCACCCTCCACAGTGCCTCCTTGTTTATTATCCCAACAAATCTCGCCAAAACATTCTTTCATATTTTACTTCACTTAACGAATTTGCTTGTTTGGGGGGATGCGATAAAAATCCGCACGAAATAATTATATCGCCCTTGTTGCCGAATTTAATTTCTTAATTAGACCCGGCTGCCCCCTAATTATATATTTACGGTCTGCGATCGCATTACGTTTATCGCCGGCCCCGCAATTACGGCGCGGACGTTAATATTTTCAGTCAAAGAGGGGTGGCTATAAACTCGTGCATCGCTCATTAACACGCAAGCTTTTTTTCTACGTCGTTACTGAAAGTCAAGCAGAGGGGTGTTTGCACGAAACAAAATTTCTGCAATATGATATTTTATTTTATTTATATCATAATACTTATATTATATACTTATATCGTAATTTAATACGGACAAGGGGTGGGTTAGCTCACGGCTTCGCCACACAGTCCTATATACGATATACGATATCGCATTCTCGCCATAGGATTCACGTAATTCGCGATGCATTTTTGCAGGTCATAACTCCATTGCAAGGCGCTTTCGTTTAGCATGGTTTATCATTGCTAGTCGCCCCCGTGGGGTGCAGTATCGCAAGGACTCCGTCTTGGTTGCATTACTTATACGAAGGTTGTAAATAAAGATAGTAATCAATGTATATTGGAAGTCAAATTCCCTTCAATATAATCATCAAAAAAGTTTATTACCTTTAAAACAATCGATGGAAAGTACTGGAAAAAGGGGTATAAAGATAATTAAAGAAATGGTCAAAGGGAATAAATGTATAGTAAGTACAAACAACGAAGAGTCGAGAAAATTCTAAACAAAAATAGGAGTGAATCAAAGATGCATAATGATTCCATTATTATTCTCTCTAGTAATAGATGAGGCTATGAAAGAAGTGAAGAAAAAATTTAAGCCAGTCCGTCAAATAGACAGTGGAAATCAGGATCTCTGATGCAGGTATAAATGGCAATTATAAATAACAATCGCTGTGCACTGGCAAATTTAAAACACTGTATTGTATTGTTGCAAAATAAAATATTTATATGACGGTATAGAAAATCAATTCGACTCTAAAATTGAATGAATGATGTGAAAACCGGATAATTAATTTGCATTTCCATAAAACATTGACAGTCAATTCGTAAATGTTTATTAATGGGGCCGGGCCGTTGCGTTTTATTAAAACTTGCATTATGCAATATATGTTCATTTAAAATGATGAAAATTAATTTAATCGACAATTTAATTAAATGCTAATGAAAATCGCGGGACATAAAACACGGCGGTAATTATGGAAGCGTTTGACGAATCAAGGGCTGTGTAATTAACTACCAAGGGGTTTTGAGGGGATAATGAAATTCTGCTAGAGCAGATTTTAGTGACAGTGGTTTACAGTTCATATTTTTATATAAAAAAAAACATAAAACATATATCTAATGCGGGCACCACACGACTTTTCTGTTTTATTTTTTAATTCTTTATTTTACATACATATACATATATAATAGCACAAAAATGAATTGAATATTATTTATAAACTAAAAAAACTATTGCTATTGCATTCGATAATAAATAAACTGATAGTCTAGATATATTCTTAATCACATCGTCTTCAAATTAAAAATTAAATTCCTTATACTCAACAACATATGGAGTAAAGAAGGTTAGATGGAAAAAACATACTGCATCCCTCAATGCCAAATGCCTAAGATGGAACTACTTCCAAGATTCTTAAGGTGAAGAAAAAGGGACGAAAAGCTACACCACAGGGAAACATCTGTATAATGAAATAAATTGAATAAATGAATTATTTAATGAAGACATTATACATATGTAATAATAATAAATTTATTTCCGATATGAAAAATAGGAATAATCAAAAATGTCAGTGGCCGCTTTCCGTTTTATTCAATACATTAGTTTTTTTTAAATTTATTTATTTATTTTTATATACATGAATATAAACAACAAAACTCAAATAGAAATAAACCTTAGGCATTTCTCCCTGCTTCTCGTGGCCATTTCCTGTATGGTTTTATTGAAATATATTAAATAATTAATTAATTAATATATATATATATATATATATATATATATATATATATATATATTATTTCCTCTATTCTGTTGTCCCACTCTTTTCTTGATCTACCTCTTCTTATTTTATTTCCAGTTCTTGCTTCCCATACCGGTTTTGTTTGATTCTTTTTGTCCATCATAATTAAATTTCCCCACCAGTTTAGTGGTTTCTTTTCTATATACTTTTCTATAGCTTCAATTCCCAAATCTTCTCTGATGGAATCATTTCGTATTCTGTCTCTTCTCGTAACTTGTTTTACTCCTCTGAGATATTTCATTTCCATTGCCTGTATTCTACTTTTGTCCCTCTTCGTTAGTTTCCACGTCTCGCTCCCATATGTCAGTATAGGTCTATATATTTATTTTTGTCCTTCTGCTGATCTCTTTTTTGTTAATCAGTATATTGCACAATGCGTGGTATGTTTTAACTGTGTTGTTTATTCTGTTACTAAGTTCATCTTCCATTTTTCCGTCTTCTGTCAGTGCTACTCCTAGGTATTTGAATTGTTTTACTTGCTCTATTTTGTGTTGTTCTATCTATATTTATTTGTTCTTGATGGAAGATTAATCGATGGAATGGGTGTGCGAAGGATATACATGGGCAAAAGTGAGAGTAAATTTTCACGGAAATATATTTGAAGTAAGGCAGGAGGGCATCCTCTATGGTTTCCTATTAATTAATAATTAATTTCATATTGACAACTTTCCTTTTTTTGGAGTTTGTTATGGAATCTAATCGAACAATTAACCTAAACATGCTTATTTAAATTATTACTTAGAGCAAAAAGGTTTCCAGTTATAATTATAAAAAATAAATTCTCTCGAATATTTGTTACCCGAAATAGGTTACAAATTTCAGTGCTCGTTCTAAATTCAATAAATATTTTATATGCTCCTCGAAATATGTTTAAACCATTCATTTCCGCCAATCATTTCGTAATAAAATCCTTGCGAAAACTTTCTAAATAAATTACAATCCCTGTTTAGTTGTTTTTGATGGTCTTCCCCGATTCCCGGGCGCATTATTTCCAGGCGGGTCAAGTAACCATTAACATCCCCGGCGACAGGCGCAACTATAAAAGTCGCCGCCACTTACCCCCGGCGCACCATCCCTCTCGCCGCGCTCGAAACTTTGTTCCCCGAAGAAGAGCGTTCGCGTGTCGCGCCGCGGCCCGCAAAAACGCGGTCAACTTTTCGAAAGTTTAGTGCGGTCCGCCGTTATTTGCACGGGCCGCTGTTTGCCAATCATTAAAACTGTTTGCGGCTGTTACGGGGTGGCGGTTTTAAGAAATCGCGCGATATTAGGCACGGCGGGTGGGCCGGGGTGCGATTTGAATAATATCACGACGCGCCTTATTATGTGCGATATAATGAAAGCCCCGCAACGACTCCATCGTCGCCCATTGTTATTCAAATGCGGGCGCGAGCGCGGACGACCGCCCCTTTGTTGCGGCGCGCTTTTTATTATTTCGGATTTTTCGGTGGAAAATGTTTGAGCGGGGCGATAAAAATTTACGGGGCTAGATTGCGGCGGCGGCGGCGCTGGATTTATTTTATGCGGTTTGCTCTCAATTCATTCAATAGACTAGAAAAACGATGGAGTGTGCTTTAGTTATTACAATAACGTTATTTATTAACAAACAATAACACCAGTAATATACATATACATATGCATATACATATACATATACATATACATATACATATACATATACATATACATATACATATACATATACATATACATATACATATACATATACATATACATATACATATACATATACATATACATATACATATACATATACATATACATATACATATACGTATACATATACATATACATATACATATACATATACATATACATATACATATACATATACATATACATATACATATACATATACATATACATATACATATACATATACATATACATATACATATACATATACATATACATATACATATACATATACATATAGTGTGTGGTATCTTCTAGAAAAGACATTTAAAAGAGATCCGGTGGTTTCCAGCCTGACACGCCAACATAATATACAGTTGATGGCTCGTGAAATGTTTCTAACGTTAATTGAATTATGAAATGTTGAGAAATGTTGAGAAATGTAAGAAAGCATTACAACTATATGTATTTTTAAAAACATAACCACTCTCTATGTGAAAAATATGACTATATGAATAAGGTTGATAGTAATTTCAATGTTACTAATTATATATTTTTTTATTTTTAGGAACTAACAGCTAAGATGTAACCACGAAACAACACCCCAACTATGGACATACGATGGTACCTTCTCTTTTTCTCCCCACACCTCAGCGTGCTCGTCCTAGTAGCTCTGATCCAGCACACGGACACTTTCAAACAACAAGGTATGAACCAATTTTTAATTTTATATGGGGATTCTACTCGTGGGTAGTGCTGGGTGGGTTTAGGAAGGAAAAAGGGACGAGGGAGCAGATTTCACGCCAGTAAGAATGACATAGGAAGTGCTGGAGTGCAAAGGAAGAATGTTTGTGGTATTTATTTATCTGAAAGCATCATATGACTCCATTTCTAGAGGTAAACTAGTGGAGTATATGGAAAGACTAGATTTTTTTACGGTGTGTACAGCCCCCGCCCCTGGGCTGTGTGCACTGCGGCCCTACACGGACCTATTGTTCCTCATACAGCATCCATGATATACTAGCCGGGTAAATTCTTTGTGGAAAAGTTTCCGGCTAGCGGTAAATTCGAACCATCGACGTTCTGTACGCAATGGCTTCAGACAATCGCCTTAGACCACTGGGCCACGGACCTCCTCTAGACTAGGGATGGAAGATTAATCTATGAAATGGGTGATAGGGAGTGAGAAGGATATACATGGGCAAAAGTGAGAGTGAATTTTCACGGAAATATATTTGAAGTAAGGCAGGGATGCCCTCTATGCCTTTTTTCCGAAAATTTCCTTATGTGACCTATATCATAGTATATATATATATCGCCGATTGCAGAAAACTAATCCCTTTTTCTATCTTTATTGGGCTATCAGCCGTGAGGCTTTTCCGCTTGTCAAGGGAGAAGTTCAGAGGAGTTTAATCACCCGGTATTTACCTTAACTTCACAGAAAACTTCTGAAAAACTGTGAAAGGTGATTCGCGAATATTCGCTACCCGCTGGGGATCAACTCAGACTCCCTAATGCTCAGTACGAGACGGACGACACCTCTAACCACTCGGCTACTGAGCTGGGTTAGGAATAAAACCCAGGTTTTTTTGAAATTTTCATCAAAATACATCAACGTTTACTGACCGGAGTGAAGATATCCATTTTCTATAATTCCGGCGACCGCGCGGGTCGCAACGCGGATTATGATTCTCCAGTAGTGGAGCATTAAAAATTATTGATTTTTGGTACAATTGTTTGTCTTGGTAACCATAATATAAGAGTAACAAAAATTAAGTTGATTCAGTTAGTTGTTATTGAATAAAATTTGCAAGAAAACATTTTGTAATTTTTAGCAGCCTAGCCGACTGAGATTTTTTTCAAAATTTTCATGTTTTGTTTAGAATATAATAGTAATCATTAAACATATTTTTTTAAATATGCGCGGGCCTTAGTTTTTTTTTAAATTAATTTTGAACCTAAACTTGTTAGTATACGGCGTGCTAAAAAATAAATAAAATCGATTAGAACCTAAGGAATGTGTTTATATTTTCTGTAATGATTAACACTTACAAGGTCAGCATATGTTGGAATAAAAAATAAAAAAATTACGCCCTACTATTTTTTGGCGGCAGTGAAAGTCAAAATGATTCAATTTTCCATCCTAGCCCACGAAGAATTTTTTTCAAATTTTCACCATTTGTTGCTAACCCGATAGTGATTACAAAAAGAATTTTTTTAGATATGTGCGGATACATATTTTTTTTTATATCGATTTTTAATTAATTAAACCATACAGCTTGATGGTTAATTACAGGTGTATTTGAATACAAACCTTTGTTTGAATCAACCCATATTGTTGCTAAAACATGGCTTTAGTGATTACTAAAAAGTCCTATTGTAAAAAATGATAGCAAGTATTTTTTAGAAGCTGCCAAAGTTGACCCGAAATCTATGGTTTCACTTTGTTGCTGAAGGAATTACGAATTATTTAGCAATATTATTTTTATTTAAATTATTGTATATTGTTTATAATACATGAGGTCAACATGGGATAAAATCAAAAATCCAAAAATGACGCTCAATAAGTTTTTGACGGCGGTCAAAGTCAAAATTATTTAATTTTCCATCCTAGCCCACGAAGAATTTTTTTCAAATTTTCACCATTTGTTGCTAACCCAATAGTGGTTACAAAAAGAATTTTTTTAGATATGCGCGGATACATTTTTTTTTATATCGATTTTTAATTAATTAAACCATATAGCTTGATGGTTAATTACAGGTGCATTTGAATACAAACCTTTGTTTGAATCAACCCATATTGTTGCTAAAACATGGCTTTAGTGATTTCTAAAAAGTCCTATTGTAAAAAATTATGGCAAGTTTTTGACGGCGATCAAAGTCAAAATTATTTTATTTTCCATCCTAGCCCACGAAGAATTTTTTTCAAATTTTCACCATTTGTTGCTAACCCAATAGTGGTTACAAAAAGAAACTTATTGAGCGTCATTTTTGGATTTTTGATTTTACCCCATGTTGACCTAATGTATATAAACAATAATACAATAATTTAAATAAAAATAATATTGCTAAATAATTCGTAATTCCTTCAGCAACAAAGTGAAACCATAGATTTCGGGTCAACTTTGGCAGCTTCTAAAAAATACTTGCTATCATTTTTTACAATAGGACTTTTTAGAAACTACGAAAGCCATGTTTTAGCAACAATATGGTTTTATTCAAACAAAGGTTTGTATTCAAATGCACCTGTAATTAACCATCAAGCTATATGGTTTAATTAATTAAAAATCGATATAAAAAAAAATATGTATCCGCGCATATCTAAAAAAATTCTTTTTGTAACCACTATTGGGTTAGCAACAAAGGGTGAAAATTTGAAATAAATTCTTCGTGGGCTAGGATGGAAAATTGAATCATTTTGACTTTCAATGCCGCCAAAAAATAGTAGGGCGTAATTTTTTATTTTTTTATTCCAAAATATGCTGACCTTGTAAGTGTTAATCATTACAGAAAATATAAACACATTCCTCAAAATTAATTTAAAAAAAAACTAAAGCCTGCGCATCTTTAAAAAAATATGTTAATTATTACTATTAAATTCTAAACAAAACATGAAAATTAAAAAAAAAATCTTCGTGGGCTTGGCTGCTAAAAATTACAAAATATTTTCTTGCAAATTTTATTCAATAACAACTAACTAAATCAACTTAATTTTTTTTTACTCTTATATTATGGTTACCAAGACATGTGTAAACAATTGTACCAAAAATCAATTTTTTTTAATGCTCCACTACTGAAGAATCATAATCCGCGTTGCGACCCCGCGCGGCCGCCGGAATTGTAGAAAATGGATATCTTCACTCCGGTCGTTTACTGGGTGTTTATTTATTTATAACTGCGAGTATATATTAAATTTTAAATCATCAAATCATGCTAGTTTAGGGAAAAAAATCAGAAATCATATGATATTTAACTGTTTTGTAGATATTTGTATTTATTTTGAAAGCCCATCCACACTATTAATATACATCGAAAATACTCCATGAACATTCAAAATTTCATTCAACTATAATAATATATTATTACACATGTAAATTTACAAACTCAACAAAATACATTACCAGCACAAATCAATACTAACAAAATCCCATGCACATGCATACGAAATCCAAAGAACATTAACAATTTGATTTATGATAACGCGATGCATAATTTACAACAACCCCCGCATACATATATGCACCGCCCGCAAATAGCATCGAATGACATGATTTATGCACATTTTTCGCGTTCGGCCGTATTAAATTTCCACACTCAGATACGCCGTGCACTTAAAATGCACACAATCGTCCCCCGCCCCACCGGCTGGCCTCTATTATTCACGACCACCATTAGCGGATCAATAAAATAAGCGCGTTTCAATTCTCAAATCAACAGCTTCAATCAAACAAGCTGCAGAGTTTACAGCAATATTAAATACTGATGGGTTAGTTGTAACATAATTAATCCGCTTTAGAATTAAAATTAAAATTAAAATTACAACAAACAACTAGCTAACTATTGTTTAAGGCTTCAGAAATTGTATGGATGCCTAAAACTACTATTTTTTAAGCGGCAAACGGGCTAATAAAAAACGGGCTAAGAACGGTTACAACAGGAAAACAATAAATATATAATATATAGGATAAATAAAACGATTTTTTACTTTGTTTTTTATCACACTTCAGTTACACTTTGCAACTAGTTTTGGCTAAGCTCTAGCCATTTTCGAGCTCCTCCGATATATGATTTTAATTATTTGAAAAAAGACATTAATGATGAAAATATTAAACTTAGAAGTGACATGGAGAAAATGCAGGCGAGAATTGAATAAATTGAAAAACTAATGCAAATGAAAATGCACCCCTCTCTGCAAAGGAAGTGAATACCACAGTGAGTACCACACCGACGAGGACGAACTAGCAAAGATACCGAATGGATATTTATACAAAAATATATGTGCATATATTATATAGAAATAGTTTAGACTGGTAGACCGCGGTCGACGCTTTGGCCATCCCTGCTATAGAGCAACCACCAAACACCTTGACAAGATAAACATAACTGATCGCCCTATGAAGATAAAAAGTCCAGACCACTAAAAGTAAAGGTCAATAGGTTGGATAACAGTAAGAGCGATATACATACCTCCCAAATACTCTCTAAAAATGGAAGAATATATAAACCTACTCGATAACTTCAAAGCTTTTAAGCTTCTTAGCTTTTAAGCTTCTTAGCTTTTAAGCTTCTTAGCTTTTAAGCTTCTTAGCTTTTAAGCTACCACCAATGATGAGTGTTAGTGGTGACTTTACCGCAAGGAACCAAGAATGAGGTTCAAACGTAACAAACAACAAATGAAGAAGGCTACTCTAAGCCACGAAAGCCACAAACTATGAAGATCACTCATCAGGCAAACCAAGGTACTCAAACGGCCGGACCTAATAGATTTCTTTATCACACAAAAAACATTTCTACCAACTACATTGAAACTAAAGAGTACTTTTACTATTACCTCTGATCACTCACCAATAATACTTTCCTTACATGGTAAAATTATCAAAAAAGAATCAAAACCTACACTAGCAAACAATTTAACAAATTGAGACTTATTTCGATAAATCTTGAAGACAAATTCCTGCTATATGCCTCCATTAATACCCCGCATGAACTAGAAATAGAAACAGAAACGTGGAAGCAAAAGAAGTTTATGGATTGGAAATTAACTCGAGAGTTTGCTTTATATAAGCGAGTGTACATGTGCTACCGGACTGCAATAGTATTTAAGATAGTGTAGGAACAGCAGTTGTCTTTTCTTTTTCTTATGGGCGCCATATTAGATTTATATATATATATATATATATATATATATATAGAGTAAATATTAATTTTGCTGTATAATTATTATATTTTTCTATTTTATTAGGGTATTGCAGCAATTAAAACGCTATTTTTACTGGAAGTACACTTTACTTCCTTTTGCAAATATTTCGTAGCTTAATTAGCTACTTCATCAGGGCACGGAGTATGTGAAATAGTTATCGATCTAGATGCAGCATACAAAAGTATTTATACGAAATTATTAATTCAAAAAATGGATGACGTTAAAATAATTATATCAAATTTAAATTATTTTAACGTCATCCATTTTTTGAATTAATAATTTCCTATAAATACCTTTTGTATGCTGCATCTAGATCGATAGCTATTTCACATACTCCGTGCCCTGATGAATTAGCTAATTAAGCTACGAAATATTGGCAAAAGGAAGTAAAGTGTACTTCTAGTAAAAATAGCGTTTTAATTGCTGCAATACCCTAATAAAATAGAAATATATATATATATATATATATATATATATATATATATATATATATATATATATATATATATATATATATATATATTAAAGCTCAACTTTTTTTCCAATTACAATATGATATATTACACGTGATATTATAATTTTAAATTATTTACGAAATTTAAAATTATTAATTTTTGGGCTCTGGAAACACAATCAGTACATTTTTGATATAAACAAAATTTCAATCCGAGTGTAACCTTTGATATTTTTTTCAGATCCCCCTATAAACTTTCATCTACAACGTACTGAAAGGGAAATGCGCAATTTTATACTCACCGTGAATGATATGTTAAATATATTAAATTATACTGACTTCAAAGCAAATGAAAAATCTACAGTAACTTATTATTTTTTGTTAAAGAAATTTGATACCATACTTTATCTGGGCGCTCACAGAAGTTAATCTCATTCTAAATGTAAATTCTGAAAATGGCAACCCTCCTCTGTCCAGCACTGCCGGCGGGCAAGTACTCTTACAAATCCCCATGGATAGCACCCGATACCCCCTAGGCCAGACACTCGTTAGCATCCCTCTAGAGCAATTAACAATAATCGAATTTTCCTTTTTCGTTTCAGGGGGCTGCTACTTCCCGGAGCGGTGGGAGGGCACCTGGTTCCAGTCCGGCGTCCGGCAGCCCATCACCATCGAGGGCCCTCGGCTGAGCAGCAAAGGCCGCTGTCTGGGCTCGGAAGGCGACAAGTTTCTCGTGGTGGACGAGTGAGTAGCGAAATTATTTTGTCGTGTCCGTTACAAATTGTAAATGGCCGTGCGTGTTACAACTTAATACATGAAACCTGCACCCCTATATTATATTTATTATACCGGCGGCGGGGGAAAAAAAGCCCGCCCAGATTAGTATCAGGGAACATACACACATACACGTACGCAACCACGCGTGTCGCTGCTATAAAAATTACCTAATGGTGTGATGTAATTCTTCTTGTTGCAGCAAGAGGGTGTGCTATCGGTGCGTGGTGATCCATGAGAAACACCCGAATGTCCTGCAATACAAAGAGAGTGAGTTGATATTTTTATTTATTTATTTGTATGTATTATATGGGCCGCAATGAGATATCTTCATTATCTTCAAACATATGGCTTGTGTAAGTTTAAATTTGATTTATCACACATTCCTGTAAAAGTACCTATTTATAATAACGCAATTTTAAGATTTTTGTGTATTATCCTTATATTAAAAATGTATGCAAAAAACAATTTTAAAGACTCCAATGCGATATCTTCATTGTCTTCAAAGATATGGCTAAAAAAATGTAAAAATTTATAGTATAACACACTCCTGCAAAAATACCTAAATTTTAAAGACTTCATTGAGATATCTTCATTGTCTTCAAACATCGCTACAAAAAGTTAAAATTTGTATTATAACACACTCCTGCAAAAATACCTATTCATCATGATGCAATTTTAAGATTTTTTTGTGTTATTCTTATCTAAAAATGTATGAAAAAAACAATTTTAAAGACTCCAATGAGATATCTTCATTGTCTTCAAAGATATGACTAAAAAAAGTTAAAATTAACACACTCTTGCAAAAATACCTATTCATCATGATCTAGTTTAAGATTTTTTTGTGTTATTCTTATCTAAAAATGTATGAGAAATTCAATTATAAAGACTCCAATGATTTATCTTTATTATCTTCAAAGATAAGGCTTGTAAAACTTGAAATTAGTATGATCATACATTCCTGCAAGAATACCTATTCATAATAAATCAATTTTATGATGTTTTATGTTAATCTTGCTTAAATATGTATGATAAACTCAATTATAAAGACCGCAATGAGATATCTTCATTATCTTCAAAGATATGCCCTGTGAAAGATTAAATTTGATTTATCACATATTCCTGTAAAAGTACCTATTCACCATGCTGCAATTTTAAGATGTTTGTGTGGTATTCTTATCTAAAACTGTATGAAAAACTCAATTATAAAGACTTCAGTAAGTTAGCTTCATTATCTTTGAAGATATGGCTTGTAAAAGTTGAAAGTTGTTTTATCGTTCATTCCTGCAAAAATACCTATTCATCATGATGCAATTTTAAGATTATTTATGTTATTCTTGTCTATAAATGTATGAAAAACTCAATAATAATGACTCCAATGAGATATCTTCATTATCTTCAAAGATATAGCTTTTGGAAGTTGAAATTTGTATGATCACATATTCCTGCAAAAACACCTCTTCGTCATGATGCAATTTTAAGATGTTTTGTATTATTCTTATCTAAAGATGTATGAAAAACTCAATTATAAAGACTCCAATGAGTTATCTTCATTATTTTCAAAGATATGGATTGTAAAAGTTGAAATTAGTATGATCACACATTTCTGTAAGAATACCTGTTCATCATTAAGCAATTTTAAGTTGTTTGAATTTGTATGAAAAACTCAATTATAATGACTCCAATGAGATATCTTCATTATCTGCAAAGATATAGCTTTTGGAAGTTGAAATTTGTATGATGACACATACCTGCAAAAACACTTATTCATCATGATGTAATTTTAAGAATTTTTGTGTTATTCATATTTAAAAATATAGAAAAATCTCAATTATAAAGACTCCAATGAGATATCTTCATTATCTTCAAAGATATAACTTTCAGAAGTTGAAATTTGTATTATCACACATTCCTGCAAAATCACCTATTTATCATGATGCAATTTTAAGATTTTTTGTATTATTATTATCTAAAAATGTATGAAAAACTTAATTGTAAAGACTACAATAAGTTATGTTTATTATCTTCAAAGATATGGCTTGTAAAAGTTGAAATTTATATTATCACACATTCCTGCAAAAATTTGAATTTGAATTTGTATGAAAAACTGCAATTAGATATCTTTATTATCTTCAAAGATATGGCTTGTAAATTTGAATTTTGTTTTATCATACATTCCTGCAAAAATATCTATTCATTATGATGCAATTTTAAGATTTTTTTGTGTTATTCTTATCTAAAAATGTACGAAAAAAACAATTTTAAAGACTCCAATGAGATATCTTCATTGTCTTCAAAGATATGACTAAAAAAAAATTAAAATTAACACACTCTTGCAAAAATACCTATTCATCATGATGCAAGTTTAAGATTTTTTTGTGTTATTCTTATCTAAAAATGTATGAGAAATTCAATTATAAAGACTCCAATGATTTATCTTTATTATCTTCAAAGATAAGGTTGTAAAACTTGAAATTAGTATGATCATACATTCCTGCAAGAATACCTATTCATAATAAATCAATTTTATTATGTTTTATGTTAATCTTGTTTAAATATGTATGATAAACACAATTATAAAGACCGCAATGAGATATCTTCATTATCTTCAAAGATATGCCCTGTAAAAGATTAAATTTGATTTATCACACATTCCTGTAAAAGAACCTATTCACCATGCTGCAATTTTAGGATTTTTGTGTGTTATTCTTATTTAAAACTGTATGAAAAACTCAATTATAAAGACTGTAATGAGATATCTTTATTATCTTCAAATATATGGCTTTTGAAATTTGAAATTTGTTTTATCGTTCATTCCTGCAAAAATACCTATTCATCATGATACAATTTTAATTTTTTTTATGTTATTCTTGCCTAGAAATGTATGAAAAACTCAGTTATAATGAATCCAATGAGATATCTTCATTATCTTCAAAGATATAGCTTTTGGAAGTTGAAATTTGTATGATCACACATTCCTGCAAAAACACCTATTCATCATGCTGCAATTTTAAGATGTTTTGTATTATTCTTAAGACTACAATAAGTTATGTTTATTATCTTCAAAGATATGTCTTGTAAAAGTTGAAATTTATATTATCACACATTCCTGCAAAAATATCTATTCATCATGATGCAATTTTAAGATTTTTTGTGTTATTCTTATTTAGAAACTTCTGAAAAACTCAATTAGAAAGACCCCAATCAGGTATCTTCATTGTCTTCAAAGATAGAACTTGTAAAATTTGAAATTATTATGATCACACATTTCTGCAAAAACACCTATTCATCATAAAGCAATTTTAAGATTTTTTATAATATTGTTGTTTGAATTTGTATGAAGAACTCAATTATAAAAACCGCAATGAGATATCTTCATTATCTTCAAAGATATGGCTTGTTTAATTTGAAATTTATATTATCACTGTTTTCTGCTAATGAAAACTATTCCTCATTATGTAATTCGCGGTTTTTATTTATTACACTGGTCAAGAAATGTATTAAGAACTCAATTTTAAAAATTCTAAAAACCTTGGTGATATATCTTCATTGTTTTCAAAGATATAACTTATTAAATTTCAAATTTATATTATTAGTCTTCTATGCTCTGTTCGTGGATCGATTTTGCTACGGGATCATTTCACTTTTTCAGCCGATTTCCGTTTGATTGCGATTCTTTTCACGATTTTCCTAATTAATTATGTTCACAGACATACAGGCAGACGGACACACATACACACACAGAAAGACATTTCTAATATGGTCGTAATAGCCATTTCCGAAAATGTCTGTCTGTGAGGGTATGTGTGTACATTTCTATTTTTTTTTCTACGGTGAGTACAGGCCCCGCCACTAGGCTGTGTGCATTGCGGCCCTTCACGGACCTATTGTGCCTCATACAACATCCATGCCTGGTCAACTCTGTGTAGAAAAGTTTCCCGACTAGCGGTGGATTCGAACCACCAACGTTCCGCACGCAATGGCCTGCGTCACGGACCGCCTTCACATTTCTAATATAGTCGAAGTAAACTTTTTTGAAAATGTCTTTCTATGTGTGTATGTGTGTCCGTCTGTCTGTATGTCTGTGAACATAATTAATTAGGAAAACGGTGAAAAGTGTCGCATCCAAACGGAAATGTCTAAAAAGTCAATTTCGACTATATTAATCATGAAACGTAAAGATATGTGGTAAAATTAGTCATTCGAAATGTTTCGTGTAAAGAATAGAAATAAAAAACCTGTCATCCTAATAAACGCATTGCCACCTACTTAATTTTGTCCGCTAATCTTCATATGAGGTTTGATTATAAATTTTTTGATACATACTGCTTTAATTAATTAAATGTTAGATTAAACATAATAACTCATCATTGTGCAAAGTCCCATCTAGTCAATCTCTGATTCGCGCCCGTAGCGTTGCATTCGACACGAAAACTACTCGCAGGCGTCCGCTCGCGTTATCAACGGCGCACCTCTTTTGTTTAATTGGAGCCGGGGACGTGCCAGAGATAAACGCAGATGTTCAAAAGCCCGGCGCGTTCGCCATTATTTCAGGCCGCGCGCTTATCGCACCGTCGCATATATTTCAGCATTAACATTACCAGCGAGTGCGGCAACTGAAAACGAAACAAACAGAGAAAAAAAAAACGAACGACGTGGGCTGCTATTACTTTTAATTATTCAAACGAGTTGCGGTTTCTAAATGATTAATGCTGGAAAGTGTTGGGTTGCGGTTGGGACGCGTTTTTTTTTTTTGCGGGTGGGTTGGATGAAAAAAAACAACAAAAATGTTCAAACGCAAGTTATTTGACACTGCGGGCTCATTTGGGAGAGTGCTAAAGGGTTTGCGACCAGCAATATTATGGTAATAATTATTCTATATATGTACTGTATTAACTGTGCATAGAAAAGGATAATACAAAATAGAATAGCAAAAATGAATATACAGGACATCCTGTATATTTATTTTTGCTAATCTATTTTTTTAAGTATGGAATAAATTCGATAAAACATTTATTTATGATTTTGTTCAAACATTTCTTCTCAGGCACGTCGATTTTAAATTTCTAATTTTAAATTAAAGTGTCAAACTTTATCGACCATTTTTAAATGGGCAATAACGTCATCGACAAGTTTTTTTGAAATAATAACCCCATTTTTTATTACATATTCTGAAAGGGATTATTTTTCTGCGATCATAGATGTATATTATAATATAGGTTACATTAGGAAATATCCGAGAAAAATCATTTCAAATGTTAGTGTGAAAAAACTAAAACGCGAACTAATATTTAATTTAATTAATAAATTTATTAGTATTTTTTAAGGCCAGTAAATCGAAATTAACCATTTTACGAAATTATATCGTGAGTTTCCGTATTTTTGCGAGCTACTTTGACAATTAAACGAAGACGTTTTTGGGATAAGTGGTATCAAGAATCACACCTCTATTTACATTTTAATTTAGACTTACAAGACTGACTTAAAAAAACAAGACTTACCATTATTTTTATAACACTACCCTTCTTCTTAGATTTCCCTATCTGATGTCTTGAGTGTTGCATTTTATTCATTCGGTATCACATATCTTGAGAACTGTTATGGTTCTTAATATTCTCATCTCGTTGTTCTTAGTATCGAGTTTGTTTTACATAATTGTTTATGTTTGATATATGATAAAACTCGCCGTTAGTCTAGTTTGTTACATAATTTTGCTCTAAATCATAAACTGCGTGTTTTGTACGATATTATTTCCAACACGGGCTATTTGTGGCGCGCAAATAGAAAGCCTCTGGGGGCAAGCGAATGCATCATAGTTAGCGATACAGTTCGAAAATATCCCCCCAACCCCCTCGCCGTAATTTGATAAATCCGAGGGGGGACTGCGACTGGAACTTCGGGATTAACCGCAGCGCCGCAAGAGATGTGATCTTATCGTCAATCGGGAGGGTTTATTAGCAGGGTCAGAACTAATATTGGCCTAACATATAAACAAATGGGGGGCACAGAGAAAGGGGTAGGGAGCGTAATGGTCATCTTATGAAAATTAAATAGGTTTCAATTGTAATTATCAGTTTACATTTTTTTTTAATTATATTAGTATGGCCAACATGAATCATAGACGACGAGTAATACACGAGTATACTAAAATATTTAAAAAAGCCTATATTTCCATATTTTAAATATTCTTAAATACTCGTTACTACTGTTCATCATAATATACATCGCATAATCCGCAATAAAAAAAAAGAAAGAAATCAAAAAAGACACAAAAAAAGAATACAAATTAACATAAAATACATTTTTCTATCCATTAAAATAAACCCCCTCTACCCTCGCCAATTTCCTTTCCCAGCCTCCTGCAGATTTTCACGCCTTTCCCATCCTCTCCTAACCATTCGTTCAGCTTTCTGCACTCTCCAACCCACTCTTCTTTCACTCCCTCACATTCTTTGCTAAGGTGCCACAACGTGTCACTCCCCTTCCTACACAGCGCACACGCGGTGTACCCCAGCCCCATCCACACTTTTCTTCCTCGCTCTTCTGAACCACACCTCGCTCTTGCCATGCATACTTTGTCCTCTCTGCTCCACTCTTCCCTGGCAAAGTACCTCGGGAGTTTTCCCTGTACTTGCCACTCTACGTAGCCAGGGTTGTATTGAGTGGCAAGAAAGGCAAGTGAGAATGGCTGAGAATTCTCACTTGCCTTTCTTGCCACTCAATATTCCTCAATCTCTCCCTTATCTCAGTTCCTAGGCTATCCCTTTCTCTCAGCTTCTCCTCTACCCACACCTCAGACATACCCACTCTTTCATACATCCTTTCTCTATCCTTCCTCCATCTACTCTCTGCTCTACTCTTACACCTCATCCGTACCTCCCGTACCTGTCTTTCCTCGCCCAAATCCTGCAATCTTTCCTCAAACTTCACAATCTTCACACACGACTCCCACCACATACTCATACGATTTGTCTCCTGCAACAGCACTGCCCTCGGTGTCGACCTTTCGAGCCCTAGCAGATTCTTCAGAAACCAACCTTGCTCCCTTTTTATTACCTCCCATTCACGCAATCCCCACACTTCCACCCCATACAACAATATAGGTTTTACACACGCATCCCATATCTTGCACGCCATTACTAGGTTACCACCCCACAAACTCCCCCATTTTCTGCACGCAATCCCCCAAGCCATTCTTGCTTTCGCCTGCATACACTCCACATGCATCCTAAGCTCTCCTCCACAGTCAAACCAAAAGCCCAAATATTTAAAGCCATTCACTCTCTCAATCAGCCTTTTCTCCATTTCAGCCCTTCGTCTTTACCCCTCCTGCCCCTATTCCTAAACAACATCCATTTGGTCTTTTCCACATTCACCACTAGCCCCTCTCTTATCCAGGTATTCTATTCAACATCTCTTGCATCTCTTCCACTCTCTTGGCCACCAGCCCCACGTCATCTGCATACGCCAACATCCACACTTTGGATCTCCTGCCTGTCGTGTCCTCAGCACCTCTTCCAATTCTGCAATAAAAAAATTGGGTTGTCATTTGAAAAACTTGTCGATGACGAAATTTCTCATTCAAAAATGGTCGAAAAAAACTACTTCATTAAAAGTTGTAAATTTAAAATCTAAAATCGACGTATACGAGCTATTTTTATAAAATTCTTTAATAAAGGTTTTATCGAATTGATTCAATACTTTAGGGACACCCTACAGGCTGAACATAGATAGAAATCAATATACATATTGATTTCTATCTATGTTCTAATTTCTTTACAACCCTCGTATTACACTCAATAATAGACGGCGACGGACAGACGAGTATTTAAGAATATTTAAAATATGGAAATGTAGGCTTTTTTAAATATTTTAGAATTCAAGTCAATTTAAAATCAAAAATCGACGTGTCCAATTATTCCTAAATAAAGGTTTTATCGAATTTATTCCATACTTTAGGGATACCCTGTATATTGAACTGACAAAAGTTCTTCAATATAATCACAAGCAAAATTGATTATCTTTAAAGCAGTCAATTTAATTAAATGGGGTTGTTGCTGTAAGGCCTTGAAATGGAGAGTGATGAGATATTTTACAAAAATAGTCTATTTCGATTAGAAAACTCATGAAACGTGGAGAATAGTCAAAATTAACAATTCGATTTTTTCGCAAACATAATACTTTCCTTATACAACAGTGCTGTACAACACTTATACAACAGTGCTGTATTTAGAAAGTAAAAATTGCAATCAATATTTTTTTTGTGCGGTCAAAGTTGACTGTAATTATTTGAAAGCACGTTGTTATTTCGGAGATTAGACATGATTGAATGAATTTTTTGTTGTTAAAATAATGGTAAATTGTAACCGGAGTGAACTTATCTCCTATGATCCCAGCCTCTATACCGCGCGGCGCCGTGGGTCCGCGCGCACGGCAGATTGTTTGCGGGTCTGTACTGACCAATAAAATCCAAATTTGGAGGAATTCTTTATTAATGTCTTGCCGATCATAATATATATATCTAAAAAATTTTTAAATAATTTTTATAGGCGTTTTTGTATAATATATGTTGTAACGTAAATTATTATTTTTGACCATGATGCGCAATGTTCCTGGATTTTAAAAAAATTGCCTAATATTTATAACAATATGATAAAGTAAAATGGAAAGTCTGTATACCGGCAAGTTGTTTTTTCTATTTTTTTTTTAAATTTTATACTTTTACGCTCATATCTGAATAATTCGATTTTAGAGGCTGAGTCAATAAAAAAATAATGCAACATATTTTGTTTAATTTTTTTTTGGATCTTGGTTCAGAACATATCAGTGCACCAGTTGGCCGAAGGAAATTGAAAAATTTTGATTCTAAGTATTTTTTTTTTGGCGACTAACTTTTATATCATTATTATTATTTTTGACCATGATGCGCAATGTTCCTGGATTTGAAAAAAAATGATTAATGTTTATAACAATATGATAAAGTAAAATGGAGAGTCTGTATACCGGCAGGTTGGTTTTTCTATTTTTTTTTAATTTTAAACTTTTACGCTCATATCTGGATAATTCGATTTAGAGGCTGAGTCCATAAAAAAATAATGCAACATATTTTATTTAATTTTTTTTTAGATCTTCGTTCAGGACATAGCAGTGCAAAAGACGGTTAAAGGAAATTGGAAAATTTTGATTCTTAGTATTTTTTTTTGGCAACTAACTTTTATATTATAATAATTTTAAACTTTTACGCTCATGTCTGGATAATCCGATTTTAGAGGCTGAGTCCATAAAAAATTAATGCAACATATTTTGTTTAATTTTTTTTTGGATCTTGGTTCAGGACATATCAGTGCATCAGATGGCCGAAGGAAATTGAAAAATTTTGATTCTAAGTTTTTTTTTGGCGAATAACTTTTATATCATTATTATTATTTTTGACCATGATGCGCAATGTTCCTGGATTTGAAAAAAATTGCGTAATATTTATAACAATATGATAAAGTAAAATGGAAAGTCTGTATACCGGCAGGTTCGTTTTTCTATTTTTTTTTATTTTAAACTTTTACGCTCATGTCTGGATAATGCGATATATATATATATATATATATATATATATATATATATATTATCTATTTGCCTTTTACCTTTCGGTGTAGGATATTGCATTTACATTATATTTTACAAGTTGTGGTTGTTATTTATATATTTGTAAATTCTTTCCACTCTTTTCTGTTCTTCGCCAGTTCTCTTGTTTGTTTAACTGTCTTTCCTTTGTTGATTATTATTTCCTCTATTCTGTTATCCCAATCTTATCTTGGTCTACCTCTTCTTTTATTTTCAGTTCTTGCTTCTCGTACCTGTTTTCTTTGATTCTTTTAGTCCATCCTAATTAAATGTCCCCACCAGTTTAGTTGTTTCTTTTCTATAGCTTCAATTTCCAGTTGTTCTCTGATGTCATTATTTCTTATTCAGTCTCTTCTCATAACTTGTTTTACACCTCTGAGATATTTAATTTTCATTGCTTGTTTTCTACTTTTATCCCTCTTTGTTAGTTTTCACGTCTCGCTCCCAAAGGCCAGTATAAGTCTATATAGGCTTTTGTAAAAAAACGACCTTTATTAGGCATAGCCAACACACACATTTCCAACATCTCTCCTGTAAATAATTCCACCAAAAACCATAAAATTAAATATACAAATTAAAATTAAATACAACTTCCCTTATGTAATATTCTGTATACACACTAGACCTCCTTTGATCTCTGTGCCAATTTCTTCTTCTACGTCAACCTCGTGCAGATTTTCACGCCTTTCCCATCCTCTCCTAGCCATTCATTTAGCTTTTTGCCCCGAATACGTGTTGTCTGTCAGGTATACATATGCGAGTTAAGTGATCGAAGTAAAAAAACGTGTTTCCCGGCGATATTAATATACTTTTCTACATATTTATTTTTTTCTTCTGGTGACCTCTTTTTTGTTGACTAAAATAATCATTTATAAATAATATGGTGAAGTTTGTTTATAAAAATTGTGCCTAATAAATCTGTAAAAAACCGACGACCCAATGTTTTTGAGAACTCACATACACAAAAATACAATACAAAATCAAAATAAAACAAAGTTCAAATCTCTGATACATCACAATATAAGTTTATGAATATTTCTTCTATTAGCAATAAAACGCATATTAGCTGAACTATTGAAAGTGTGGGCTACAGATAAAAAAAATATTTTATTATCGATAAAAATTGCTTCTTCTAACCAAAAAATATGGTCGTATGGTAATTATTGCACTGATATATTATTAAGAATTTTCCATTACTTTAACAAACAAAAATTCATTCAATCATTTCTATTCGTCCAAATAACGACATTTCATATAATTACAGTCAAATTTGACCGCACAAAAAAATGTTGCCCTTACAAATATATAGAGATTTAGATTTTGTCTTCAATTTAAGAGCGTACAAACTATTTGATATGAAAATTATTAAGTCACTCATCCCCTCTATTGTTTTCATAACAATGCGAGAAGCGCTCATACTAAAGAAATGTTAATAAAGTTTTGGAAGTTCTTTTATCTGTGAACATTTATGAAGTCAAACTATCTACATTTTATCTTTCCTAATTTATTTAGAGTTATTTGTCGCGACATTTAACTGGTGCCTTTGGCAAATTAGATGTTAACTTTTTATTGTAACCCGCGAGTGAAATGTAAGATCCCACACAGATGTCCAATTCGAGGATCCAATTTCTGTATCGCGTCGACCGTAATATTTAGATCAGGATAAGATTGCATCCGCAGCCGCTCCATCGCAGTCAACATCCACTCCTCCTATCCCCCCACGAAACGGGTGTGTAATAACGGTTTAAGGGGAGACAAAGCTGTTGTAAATATTGGTCGCAAACAAACGCCGAAATTGCCGCAGTGCTAATAGGAGATGGCTGAAGAGTGTTTATAAAAATGTATATATATATATATATATATATATATATATATATATATATATATATTATTTAGTTATAGATAGGGTGTGTATGGGGTTAGGGTTACGAACGAGGAGATAGACTGTGAATTCTGAGGCTGGAATGGTGATAACGAATACCCATGGTCAGCCCTATTGTACAATTTTCGACTCATTCTTTATACGTGGAAAAAATGTTGGCAACTGTTAGATAAGGACTTTGTTTTGAGTTTTGTACATTTTTTCATGTTAGGTAGAGCAAGGCTGTTTAGCGTCAGCTGTCCCCATTTGTTTTTCATTTTTTACCTATACCGTGTGAATATTGATATCTATTATCATTCAAGCGACAATACCTATAGACAATTAATATATGACAATTTTACCGTGACATATATTACATATAATACACCATGCTGGTAAAGCCTAATATCAAATTAATTGAAGTGGACAACATAGTCGTAAGAATGTTCAATAAAGTATACAGAACTGGCACAATTCTGGAGGCTAAAAATAGAATTTTATAACAATCTCAAAAAAAGTTTAAGACGACCAAAAAAGGGTCGCGGAGTAAAAAGTTTGAAAAACACTGCTCTGCACGACGTCAACATCAATATATATCTACAATATCTACATTTACCATATTATTTGATGAAACCTCCATCCTACCCCTACTGAATATAACCTGCATATGATGCGATTTACAATAGATGAGAGTTTGATTGCATTTTTATTCTTTTCAGCTTTCTGCCAGGGCCGTGAAGCTCTGCCGACGCTCTGCACCCTCATCACAGGCGACGCGTTGCTCTACTCCATGTTCAGGGAGAACGCGCCGTCGGTGCCGTGTCCCTTTAGGGGCGCCTTCACCTTCACCTACAACCGGGGCCACGGGGAGTGCAAGTCGCCTGTCTCCAGCATCGACAGCTGCACGGAAGACAGCCGCCTCCTGCTTAGTTATCAAGCATGCCCTGACGTGCATGGGTCTGAAAGCACAGGTAAATTTATTTATTTAATCATACGCCGGTTACCGTGAGGTGTAGACGTACAGGTAAATTAACAAATAAATTTATACAGAAACGGTTTACAATAACAACAGTCCTACTTTTGAATATTAATATTATATTTATAAAATATATAATTTATATAATATAATTATTATAGAGGATTGCATATTGACTGAGGAATAAGTTGAATATTAATTGGTTTTCCACCGTCAGCATTGGGATCTAGATTTTCTTAAGATATACGAGTTCAGTTAAATTACCGCGTTTTTTCTACTGATCAATAACCTGAACGGAAATGTGATTTGTTATTGTTAGATTTTATGGTATTGTATTATATCAATTGTCATTTTCGTTGTATACTTTCCGAATTCAGCGCTGCTGTACAAGGAAGATATTGGCATAGCGAAAACATCTTCGAAAACGATTTCTAACTAAGATTTTTAAAATATACCATAACTTTAATAAAAAACGACTGTAGTACCACCCCCTATTATTATCGCAACAATTTAGAGTAAAAAAACACTTTTCTTTAGTATACTAAAAGGTTATTCGTGAAAATTCTCCCCGATGGGGTTTGAACTCACGATCTCGAATGCCTAGTATAAAAGGCGCCTCTAACCACTAATCCACTGAGCTGAGTCGGTAATTATATTTACTTCGCAATTAACCATATTATTTAATAGGTTTTCTGCCAGTTAAATTTCTAACAGCCACTTTAACTGAAGGTTATTTTGTACCTCCTGTTACCATATTTTATATTTCTGGTAAACAGGAAATTCATAAACTATATTTTATTATATTTTTCTAATTATTAGACAGATATGCGCTAACAAGACCTAAATAGTCGAATGATAAACTGGGCTCTAGTGGTTTTCATAAAGCAATCACACAAATTAACTAAAGAGGTGACTACTTTTTGTTAATTTGTGTGATTACTGCTGGTTTAGGTTTTTTTGGGTAAATAATTGTAATTTTATATACAACTTATCTTTTATACTTCATCCCAAAATTAATTAATTATATTATATCCTGTAATCGTGTAAACTATTACGGTGTTTAACATGTAAGCTAATTTATTACGTACGGAGATAGGACTGTAAAAAAATCTAAATGCATACTATAAAAGAAGAATGAATAGTTATAATATACCGGTATTTTGTTTTACCAAGAAAATTAATATATAAAACAATATTAATGATCCTGATCCTGAAGACATGAGCATGTTGACGGTTATTACCATATGGGTGTGCATTGCTAATTGATGTGGTGCAGCCAGATGGCGTTTAACTTCCCTCTTCGAGGGTAAGTTGTACTATTTTTGTATATAACCACTCGAGATATTGTGTGAATTCATCCTCACTAGCTGAGCTATACTGACGATATCTAATAAGATCGAAATCTAGATACGTAGATTGCTAAGAGATGGGTTCACACTTATATATGTATTAAAACAATATTAATTTTCTTGGTAAAACAAAATACCGGTATATTATTTTAACTTATAATATACTATTTAACTATTCATTCTTCTTTTATATGCATTTAGATTTTTCTACAGACCTATCTCCGTACGTAATAAATAAATTTGTAAGTGTTAAGAAAGATATTCTCTGGAAAACATAAAATTATGATTACTTTTTATTGCCCACTCTTATCTTTTATCAGTGCGATTCCACTGTAATGTCTCGGTATTATTATTTTTTTTCTTTCCCGCCGCACATATTTAACGTTGCTGGGGTGGGCGAATAAAACGCGAACCGCCGGCTCCTAATTTCTGTTGCAACGATAAATCGCCGCCCCCCACATACATTAACCTAACCGCGCCGCTGCCTAATTCAATTATAACGACCGGAGCTTTCCGGGAAGGAAAAAGCATCGCGCACGCGAAGCGATCCCGGTTTTTAACTACGCGAGTATTAAATAAATGCGGCGGCCCATAGACAATATCGAACTTGTACAACATGTGATATTGTATAGTCATGTTCATATCTAAAGGTCGTTTTAGACAAGACAATTTCTTGACTCAAAAGTTAATCAAGATGCGAGACCATCTAAATTGTCTCGTATCATACAGAAAATTATTTGAAATATTGAATTGGATGGTAGATCGAATGGAAAAATATAACGCGTTCTATTTGTTAAGGACAAATTGTAATTGTAGGAGGATATATGAATTCATTTCTTGAACAACTTTTCAGCTAAGAAATTGTTTTGTCTAAAACGACCTTTAGTCAAGATGCGAGACAATATAAATTGTCTCATACCATACAGCAAATTATTTGAAATATTGAATTGGATGGTAGATCGAATGAAAAAATATAACGCGTTCTATTTGTCAAGGACAAATTGTATGGGAGGAGAATATATGTATTCATTTCTTGAACAACTTTTGAGCTAACAAATTGTCTTGTCTAAAACGATCTTAACAATTGTAATTCATAAGTAAAGGATGGAAGGTGACGCATAAGGTGGTGGTCTAACTAACTAAATTTATATCTAACCAAATATCATGAATTCGCATTCAAAACACACAAACTAAATTTACATAGAAGAGTTCAATAATTATTCATTAAAAACGACTAAGCAAAAAGGAATAGAAATTTACACAGATCACAATGTATAAGATTCTAGTTCTACATCAGCACACGCTGGTGTAGGTCATCCTTATTTTCAATCGTAATCAATAGTAATATCAAAATTATATCTATACATCAAATAAAACAAGAGAACAGGAGAAAATGAGGAGAAATAAATTAGAATGAGACGTGGGTTAAAGTTAAGAATTACTATATAATAGGTAACAAGTGAAAATCAAAAAATTCAAATCCAACGCAGGTTGCGGGGTAAAAAGTAATTTTATAGCATACAATATTTATAGAAATTAGCCTTGACGTATTTATAAATAGTTATAATTGTTGACCAGAATGTTTAAAAGCTATATGCTAACTTTTTTGTAGAAATTTGAATAAGTTCATGTCAAAATTACAAATCAAACGCACGTTGTGAAGTAAAAAGTGAAATAAGTCATTTATTAACACTCAAAATTTATAGAAATTAGCCTAGACGTTTTGATAAATAGTCATACTTATTGGCTACAATTATTAAAAGTAATATCCTAACTTTTTGTAGACTTTTTAAGTTAAAGTCAAAAATAGTGGACAGTGTGACGCGCTTTGTTGCCGCCAGTTGCTGCAGTATCTCACAAAAAACGTTATAGAACTTACTCGTCTGTTTAAATTATCTATGTGCTCATTTTTTTGAAAAAAATATATTTATTATCATTAAAATAATCGCCGGACTAGAAATTGCAAGAGAATAACGATAAAAATATATAGTAGCTACTTGAATTTTGAAACTCGGCTCATATAAGTTACAACAATTGCTGTCCGAACTGCATTTTCATTATTGATTCTCATTTTGCGTGCCACAACCCCCCCAAATCGTTTTTGTTTCCACCCACCACAACACTGTCGTTTGGGTGCTCCCCTCTCAGTGACCGGCGTCAGGCTGAAATAGGGGCGGATTAGCGAGTAAAATATCCCCCAGCAGTCTATCCGCACCTTCGCAGCTCGCAACTATCCTGCAGGGGGCTACCGAAAAGGCTTATCTGTTTTTTATCACTGTCGGTCACTAAGCCGGCCCCGGATCATCCGAATGAAACATTATTTACGGGCCGGGCCTCTAAGGAGCGTCTTCAACTTAGGGTGCGCACAAACTGTTTTATTATGAAAACAATTGAGTGGACGCATGGGGTGGAGAAACTTTCAGAAAACAAAATAAAATGTTGATAAAGTTTTCGGAAAAACTTCTTTAGTTCTTAATATTCTTTAAGATAATTGTAAATATTTTAAGTTATTTCAACTTTTAGTATAGAATCGTCTTGCTTTACATAATGCCAATGGCTATATTGGCGTGTATATCGACATATCTATGGGAATTTTTTTTGTTTTTGATACAACAAATCGAAGATAACTTTATATTCTTTTGATAATTCAGATAAAGTTCTAAGATTTTTCAAGTTTTAGTATAGAATTTAGTCTTGATTTATTCCGGTGGTTTGTTTGGCGTATTTATCGATATATCTATGGGGAAATTTTATGTTTTTTAAACATCAAATCGAAGATAATTTCATATTCTTGAAGATAATTGAAAAAAAAGTTCTAAGATTTTTCAAGTTTTGGTATAGAATCGTCATGTCTTGTATTATGCCGGTGGTTTGTTTGGCGTATCTGTCGACATATCTATTAGGAAATTTTATATTTTTGATACACCAAATCGAAGATAATTTCATATTCTTTAAGATAATTAAATAAAAAGTTCTAAGATTTTCCAAGTTTTAGATAATTGTCATGTCTTATTATATTATTCCGGTGACTTGTTTGGAGTATCTATCGATATATCTATGGGGAAATTTCATGCTTTTGATACACCAAATCCAAGATAATTTCATATTCTTTAAGATAATTCAGATAAAATTGTAAGATTTTTCAAGTTTTAGTATAGAATCGTCATGTCTTGTATTATGCCGGTTGCTTGTTTTAGCGTATCTATCGACATATATGTTGGGAAATTTTAAATTTTTGATACACCAAATCGAAGATAATTTCATATTCTTTAAGATAATTGAAAAAAAAGTTTTTTCAAATTTTAGTATAGAATCGTCATGTCTTGTATTTGCCGGTTACTTGTTTTGGCGTATCTATCGACATATCTATTGGGATATTTTATATTTTTGATACACCAAAATGAAGATAATTTCATAATCTTTAAGATAATTCAATAAAAACTTCTAAGATTTTTCAAGTTTTAGTATAGAATCGTCATGTCTAGTATTATACCGGTGGTTTGTTTTTTCGTATCTATCGACATATCTATGGGTAAATTTTATATTTTTGATATACGAGTTCGAGGTTAATTGCATATTCTTTAAGATAATTTAGAAGAAAAGTTCTAAAATTTTTCAAGTTTTAGTAATGAATCGTCATGTCTTCTATTATGGCGGTGGCTTGTTTTGGCGTATCTATCGACATATCTATGAGTAAATTTTATTTTTTTGATACATCAAGTCGAAGACAATTTCATAATCTTTAAGATAATTCAATAAAAACTTCTAAGATTTTTCAAGTTTTAGTATAGAATCGTCATGTCTTGTATTATGCCGGTGGTTTGTTTTGGCGTATCTATGGTCATATCTATGGAGAACTTTTATATTTTTAATACACCAAATCGAAGATAATTTCATATTCTTTAAGATAATTGACAAAAATGTTCTAAAATTTTTCAAGTTTTAGATAGAATCGCCATGTCTTATTGTATTATTCCGGTGGCTTGTTTGGAGTATCTATCGACATATTTATGGGGATATTTTGTGTTTTTAAAACATCAAATCGAAGATAATTTCATATTCTTGAAGATAATTGAAAAAAAAGTTCTAAGATTTATCAAGTTTTGGTATAGAATCGTCATGTCTTGTATTATGCCGGTGGTTTGTTTTGTGTATCTATCTACATATCTATGAGGAAATTTTAAATTTTTGATACACCAAATCGAAGATAATTTTATATTCTTTAAGATAATTGAAAACAAATTTTTTCAAGTTTTAGTATAGAATCGTCATGTTTTATATTATGCCGGTTGCTTGTTTTAGCGTATCTATCGACATATCTATGGGGCAATTTTAAATTTTTGCTACACCAAATCGAACATAATTTCATATTCTTTAAGATTATTTCAAAAAAAGTTCTAAGATTTTTCAAGTTTTAGTATAGAATTGTCATGTCTAGTATTATGCCGGTGGTTTGTTTGGTTTATCTATCTAAGATGGAAATTTTAAATTTTTGATACAACAAATCGAAATTTTATATTTTTAAAACACTAAATCGAAGATAATTTTATATTCTTTAGATAATTGAAAAAAAAGTTCTAAAATTTTTCAAGTTTTAGTATAGAATCGTCATGTCTAGTATTATGTCGGTAGTTCCTTTGGTGTATCTATATACATATATATGGGGTAATTTTAAATTTTTGATACACCAAATCGAAGATAATTTCATATTCTTTAAGATAATTGAAAAAAAGTTCTAAGATTGATCAAGTTTTGGTATAGAATCGTCATGTCTTGTATTATGACGGTGGCTGGTTTTGGCGTATCTATCGACACATCTATGAGGAGATTTTATATTTTTGATACACCAAATCGAAGATAATTTCATAGTCTTTAAGATAATTGAAAAAAAGTTCTAAGATTGATCAAGTTTTGGTATAGAATCGTCATGTTTGTATTATGCCGGTGGTTTGTTTGGTATATCTATCTACATATCCATGAGTAAATTTTAAATTTTTGATACACCAAATCTATGATAATTTTATATTCTTAAAGATAATTGAAAAAAAAGTTCTAAGTTTTTTCAAGTTTTAGTATAGAATCGTCATGTCTTATATTATGTCGGTGGATTATTTGACATATCTATCGACATATCTATAGGGAAATTTTATATTTTTGATGTACCAAATCGATGATAGTTTCATATTCTTTAAGATAATTGAAAAAAAGTTTTTTCATGTTTTATTATAGAATCATCATGTCTTGTATTGTGCCAGTGGCTTGTTATGGCGTATCTATCGACATATCCATGTGAAAATTTCATGATTTTGATACACCAAATCGAAGATAATTTCATATTCTTTAAGATAATTGAAAAAAAGTTCTTAGATTTTTCAAGTTTTAGTATAGAATCGTCATGTCTTGTATTATACCGGTGGCTTGTTTTGGCGTATCTATCGACATATCTATGGGGCAATTTTAAATTTTTGATACACCAAATCGAACATAATTTCATAATCTTTAAGATTATTGAAAAAAAAAGTTCTAAAATTTTTCAAATTTTTGTATAGAATCGTCATGTCTAGTATTATGCCGGTGGTTACTTTGGTGTATCTATCTACATATCTATGGGGAAATTTTAAATTTTTGATACACCGAATCGAAGATAATTTTATATTCTTTTAGATAATTGAAAAAAAAGTTCTAAGTTTTTTCAAGTTTTAGTGTAGAATCGTCATGTTTTATATTATGCCGGTTGCTTGTTTTAGCGTATCTATCGACATATCTATGGGGCAATTTTAAATTTTTGCTGCACCTAATCGAACATAATTTCATATTCTTTAAGATTATTTAAAAAAAAGTTCTAAGATTTTTCAAGTTTTAGTATAGAATTGTCATGTCTAGTATTATGCCGGTGGTTTGTTTGGTTTATCTATCTATGAGGAAATTTTAAATTTTTGATACAACAAATCGAAATTTTATATTTTTAAAACACTAAATCGAAGATAATTTTATATTCTTTAAGATAATTGAAAAAAAAGTTCTAAAATTTTTCAAGTTTTAGTATAGAATCGTCATGTCTTGTATTATGCCGGTGGCTGGTTTTGGCGTATCTATCGACACATCTATGAGGAGATTTTGTATTTTTGGTACACCAAATCGAAGATAATTTCATAGTCTTTAAAATAATTGAAAAAAAGTTCTAAGATTTTTCAAGTTTTAGTATAGAATCGTTATGTCTTGTATTATACAGGTGGCTTGTTTTGGCGTATCTATCTATGCGGCAATTTTAAATTTTTGATACACCAAATCGAACATAATTTCATATTCTTTAAGATTACTCAAAAAAAAGTTCTAAAATTTTTCAAGTTTTAGTATAGAATCGTCATGTCTAGTATTATGCCGGTGGTTTCTTTGTTGTATCTATCTACATATCTATGGGGAAATTTTAAATGTTTGATATTCCAAATCGAAGATAATTTCATATTCTTTAAGATAATTGAAAAAATGTTTCAAGATTTTTCAAGTTTTAGTATAGAATTGTCATGTCTTGTATTATGCCGGTGGCTTATTTGGCATATCTATCGACATATCTATAGGGAAATTTTATATTTTTGATATACCAAATCGAAGATAATTTCATATTCTTTAAGATAATTGAAGAAAAAGTTCTAAGTTATTTCAAGTTTTAGTATAGAATTGTCATGTCTTGTATTATGCCGGTGGCATGTTTTGGCGTATCTATCGACATATCTATGGGGCAATTTTAAATTTTTGATATACCAAATCGAACATAATTTCATATTCTTTAAGATTATTGAAAAAAAAGTTCTAAAATTTTTCAAGTTTTAGTATAGAATCGTCATGTCTAGTATTATGCCGGTGGTTTCTTTGGTGTATCTATCTACATATCTATGAGGAAATTTTAAATTCTTGATACACCAAATCGAAGATAATTTCATATTCTTTAATATAATTTAAAAAAAAGTTCTAAGATTTTTCATGTTTTAGTATAGAATCGTCATGTCTTGTATTATATCTGTGGCTTGTTTTGGTGTATCTATCGACATATCTATGGGGAAATGTTCTATTTTTGATACACCAAATTGAGGATAATTACATATTCTTTAAGATAATTGAGAAACAAGTTCTAAGTATTTTCAAGTTTTAGTTTAAAATTGTTATAGGACTTTTTGGAAGCTCTCTATATTTTATTTTGATAAGAAGTATATTCGTTATCGGGGTAAACACATATCTCTTTTAATTCATGAAATTCTAGTATGTGATATAAATGTTTGCTACTAATACCTCTTCCAACTCCTCTAACATAATTAAATTCAAATCTACAGCAATCTAGCTTATTTTCATGTAGGTCCTTAGAAGTTTTATATTCGTAATCACCACTAACATAAAGAACCACAAATAAAAAGCGAAAATGGCTTTTTTGTGTTGTCTTTTTTTGTTGTTGTCGTCCCCTTTGAAATCTGAAAAACTCGCCTAATCCCCCCGCTCGGCGCTGGTTTATTTGTGTCGCCCGGGGGGGCGATTAAAAATATCAATCGATTTCAAGCTTGGGTTCCCCGCAGACATGTGAAAGGGGGAGATCAAAGCGCGGCTCTGGATATTTTCGATTATCGCAATATTTCCTGCTCTCGTTTGCAGTGGAGGAGCTCCAGTGTCTGGCGACGTGGAAGGAGGGCAGCTCGCGCTACCTCGTCGGCAAAGTGCACCACAACCATGCCACCTCCAACGAGGATCGTTTTCGGTGTTTCGTATACGAAAAGGCGACGGCGGCCTCGGAGGCGATGGACGGGGTGGATTACAGGGTGGCGCAGAGCGGCGACGCCACTTGCAACGGCCTCTTCAGCGCCACCGAGGGTAGCAGGACTATGACATTGAAAAAAGGTTAGTAAAACTGCAGTTGATAATACTAACAAATATATATATATATATATATATATATATATATATATATATATATATACATATATATTGTATATTTCAAAATAAGGTTTACAATCAATAAGAAAGTGTATTTAATCTGTAAAAAAATGGATTCCATTCTCATGTACTTTTTTTTGTTAAAAGCTCAAAGATCAATTCACACCATAAGAAAATTAGTAATCAGAATTAAAAAGTGTCTATTCTTATTTTGTGAACATTCTATATTATTTAACTACGAATTATGGTCATCCTTATTATAAAATAAGTATAAAGGGTCGGTAGATCTTAAAATAAGAAATAAAGAAACTATTTTATAGAGTTAGATTCCATTATATTGTTTTGTCACAATATACAAAATTAGTAATCAGAATTTAAAAGTAATTGTCTATTCTAATTTTTGTGAGCATAAACAGTCCAAAAAATCAGATAGAACTCGAGCTCGAGCTGGAGGGTTCACATGTAAACTTTTGGATATACGGAAAGGCCAAGAGCCGATTGGGGTTTGTTTTTCTCAATCGACTCTTGGCCTTTCCGCATATCCTAAAGTTTAGATGTGAACCCTCGAACTCGAGTTCGTCCATAAGCTCCCACCCCTTAAATTATATATGTTTGTTACAGCTCCAGTTCTAAATAAGTGTCGTTTCCCCGCCTGGATCGCCAACCACAACTACTGGCACACCCTCGACTACTCAGCCACCTACAGTTTCCACCACAGAAACTCCACGCTGCGTATCGCGAACGCCTCCGGACCGGAGATGAAGATCGTCTGCGCGGCGGTGAAGCACACCACGCGCGACGAAAGCTCGGTGATGCTGCTGACACACTTCACCACGGGCTGGTGAGTTTAGCTCGAATCGATTGTCAAAACGTCCAGCAAACGGCACGTTATTAATCTGTTGCAGCCAGAGCGGTTTCGCCTGCATGGCTTTCCATCGGCGCGACGGCGACGTCATGGAGGCGCAGACGGGGCTGCACACAAAGCGGCCGGAGGACGCCTGCTCGCCCTTGTACTTCAACCGGACCGGGCTGCCCTACGTCACGCTAGTTAGTAAGTATTCAATTTGTGGTTGCAACAGCGGCATTAATGCGCGTCTTGTATGCAGCCGCCGACGGAATTGATTTTGCCGCCGCGCCATTGTCATCCTATTTCAACGCGGTACATCCGACCAGAACACTAAATATTCCATTTAGCTAGTGTAATCTCGTTCTGAATTCAAAGCGGAATCACGAGAGGAGAGTTCATCTTCGAACTCTATAAATACAGAGGGGTATATACATTTGGGAACACGATGTTAAGTTCTAGGAAATATATCCTATTTGAGTGTATATATTAGTATTATCAATGATAACAAATTATTTATCTAGGAAAAGTTCCTAGATAAATAATTTGTTATCATTATTTGTTATTATTATTTTTATTTATCTAGGAACTTTTCCTAGATAAATAATTTGTTATTATTGATAATACTAGTATATTCACACAAATAGGATATATTTCCTATAACTTAATAATACTAGTATATTTTACACCTTGCCAAGAGAAAGTGCAAAAGATGCATATAAAAGCATACAAAATACTTTTTAATTTTTAAAAGTCTAATTTTCTTAATAAAAAACCAAAAGCAAATCAGAGACAAATATAAAATTCAGTTATATAGAGAGAATAACATAAAAAAGTTATTATATAATCTTAGTTTAGCTTGAAAAACATTGTGTGTCATTAATTTTTCATAATCGGCTTGGTATTTCTGGCACGCGCGCTTTCGGGGCGGTAGGTAATCGGGGGTGGTCCCCATTACGAGTTATTAATGACATTCCGCGTGACACATGTTAACAATTAACGCAACCGCCGCCGCCCACCGTGGGTGCTAATGGCGATGCGTTAAGTATGCACTCGTAGGTGAACAGGAATAGATCAAAATGGGGAGCGCTCTATTCATAGCGCCCCCCGTCAACTGATGAGAAACAAACCGGCTTCACGGTGCCAAATATAACTGTAATGTGAATAAACGAGCTGCAGATGATGTTTGTTGAAATAGAAGACATATAGTTTATACATATGTTATATTATACAGTATAAAACAATAATAATTCATTACCCAGTTACTCACTATAAGTAAAAAAAATAACTCTTTTATAACCTTTTTTGATTTATAGTGAGTAATGGACAAAATTTAATGAAATTATTAATATGTTCGGGGTTGGTGTGGGATGTGAAATCTGAGTTTACGACCTTAAGGGACCTGTGGAAACTAGAGGAGGGGCAAAAAACCTCGAATGTTTTTTTTTCAGTTTTTTGCTGATATCTTCTAAATCATGAGTTTTTTGAGGAACATGTCAACTAAAAAAATGTATTGTATTGTAGAGCCTTAAATTTCCTTCATTTTTATTAGTCAACGTAATTTTTTTTATCACATACTTACCGATATACAGCAGTTCAAAAATGGTAAAAATTTCACAACTTGTGAATAATACGATAAAAGTGCCAGTTTCTGCTTCTTAACTTTTTTTTCGACATATCTATGTATATTATGCCCACTATGTATACCCTACCCCTTGCATAAAGGTCGTTTTAGACAAGACAATTTCTTAGCTCAAAACTTGTTCAAGAAATTAATTCATATATCCTCCTCCCATACAATTTATCCTTAACAAATAGAACACGTTATATTTTTCCATTTAATCTACCATCCAATTCAATATTTCAAATAATTTTCTGTATGATACGAGACAATTTAGATTGTCTCGTATCTTGACTAACTTTTGTGTCAAGAAATTGTCTTGTCTAAAACGACCTTAAGGAAATGCCTCCTAGATATAGGTGGTACCAGAGAAATCAAATACCCGGAATGGACCAAATCCAGCACTGCATTTTAGTGATGACACAGTGAGCAAACAAATCGCCTCAAATAAGAACTTGCAATCTACATATTTACTGGGAAAGTTGTATAATTTTTGTATATAAACACCTGAAATATTGTGTGAATTCATCCTCACTAACTGAGTTACACCGATGAGATCTAGCAAGATCGACATTTAGATATGTAGATTGCTAAAAGGTAACAAATATATTTTATAAGATTGGCCTTGTGCTCACATCTCAAACACTATGTTGGAATATTATTCCAATAGAGTGCACTACTCGGTGATCCTGATGGCATGAGCATGTTGGCGGTTATTACCATATGGCGTAATTGATGTGTTGTCGCCAGATGATGAGTTTAACCTTCCTTCTAGGAGGAAAGTTGAATAATTTTAATAAAAATAGTAAATAAACGGAATATGAACATTATTTAGGCTGTCTTATTTAATATATGCATACACTAACTAATAGTTAACTTTTTCATTATTTTTAGCGAATAGTCCGGAGCCTCGAAAGTGCCCCTACCTAGGTAAGTTCGCTGTGAGCAATATAATCCGCAACGAACGGATATCACGGTCGCTGCGGGCCCGGATACCTCACGAGGAGGCAGTTTTCCAACGGCGGAACGAGCGGTCAACAGACCAGGAGAGCGACTGTGATAATCCGGGCTTCTCCAACCTAATCATTGGCTGCAACTCAGCCGACACGATGGAGTTCCGGACGGAGTGTATGGCCCCAGATGTAATATCAAGTGAGTCAAAATTTATTTATGTTCACGGATAGGGCGGTGTAAACTCTAAGAGCTATGAGTTATCGGTTTTATTCATATAAAATGGGTATCTACTCGCAACTTACTAATACAATAACTTAAGGTGAATCTTGGAAGACGAAATACGGTTCAAAGTTGACCTAATCGCGCGGTCTTTTCTAGGCAACATTTTATAATTTTCTGAAAATATGTTTGGATATTTCACAAGGATGATTTGATCCTTTATTAGGACGAAAATGTTCATTTTTTGTCTTGAAATAGTTGTAAAAAATATAAGTAGTCAATATTTGCTTCAGAAAAGTATATATTTAGTCAAATTTGTAATCATAATTCAAAATAAATTGAGTTCTTCATACATTTTTAGACATGAATTACCTAAAAAATATTAAAATTACATCATGATGAATAGGTATTTGTGCAGAAACATGTGACAATAAATAATTCAACTTATAGAAGCCACATCTTTGAAGGCAATAAAGATATCTCATTAGCGTTTTTTAAATGTAACGAAAAAAGTTCTAAAATTAGATAATGAGGAACCGTTTTCCTTACCAGAAAAGACTGATAATATAAATTTCAAATATAATACTCATTTCTTTGAAAATAATAAAGATATATCGTTAGGGTCTTTGTAATTTAGATCTTCATACATTTCTGGGCAAATATAACACACAAAAATCTAAAATTACATCATGATTAATCCTATTTTTAGCAGGAATGTGTGATAATAAAAACTTTTACAAGCCATACCATTGAAGATAATGAAGATATCTCATATGAGTTTTTAAAATTGAGTTCCTATCTTTGGATCAGTGTATCAAAAAAAAAATCCTAAATTTACATAATGAGATACCGCTTTTCTTAGCAGAAAAGACTAATAATATAAATATGAAATTTAATAAGCCATATCTTTGAAGACAATGAAGATATATCACTAAGGTTTTTAGAGTTTTTAAAATTGCATTCTTAATACATTTCTTGACTAGTGCAATAAATATAAACCGAGAATTCCATAATGAGGAATAGTTTTCATTAGCAAATAACAGTGATAATACAAATTTCAAATTAAACAAGCCATATCTTTGAAGATAATAAAGATATTTCATTGGAGTCTTTATAATTAAGTTTTTCATACATTTTTAGACAAGAATAAAACAAAAAATCTTAAAATTGCGTCATGATGAATAGGTATTTTTGTAGGAATGAGTGATAAAACAAAATTCAAATTTCACAAGCCATATCTTTGAAGATAGAGAAGATATCTCATTGTGGTCTTTTTAATTGTACCTCATTGGAGTCTTTATAATTGAGTTTGTCATACATTTTTAGATAAGAATAACACAAAAAATTCTAAAATTACATCATGATGAATAGGCATTTTTGCAGGAATTAGTGATAAAACAAATTTCAAATTTCACAAACCATATATTTGTTAGTAGTTAATGAAGATATCTCATTGCCGTCTTTATAATTTTGTTTTTCATACATATTCAAACAAGATACATTAAAATTCTTAAAATTGCTTTATGATGAATAGATATTTTTGCAGGAATGTGTAATAATATAAATTTCAACTTTCACAAGTCATATCTTTGAAGATAATGAAGATACCTCATTGGAATCTCTATAATTGAGTTTGTCATATATTTTTGGATAAGAATTACACAAATAATCGTAAAATTACATCATGATGAATAGGTATTTTTGTAGGAATGTGTGATACTATTAATTGTAAATTTTACAAGCCATATCTATAAAGATACTGAAGATATCTCATTGAAGTCTTTATACTTTAGTTTTTTATACATTTATAGACAAGAATAACACAAAAAGTCTTAAAATTGCATCATGAAGAGTAGGTACTTTTGCAGGAATGTCTGATAAAACAAATTTTAACTTTTACAAGCTATATCTTTGAAGATAATGAAGATACCTCATTGGAGTTTTTATAATTGAGTTTGTCATAAATTTTTAGATAAGAATAACACAAAAACTCTTAAAATTACATCATGATGAATAGGTATTTTTGCAGGAATGTGTGATAATACTAATTGTAAATTTTACAAGCCATATCTTTGAAGATAATGAAGATACCTCATTGGAGTCTGTATAATTGAGTTTGTCATACATTTTTAGATAAGAATAACACAAAAAATCTTAAAATTACATCATGATGAATAGGTATTTTTACAGGAATGTGTGATAATACTAATTGTAAATTTTACAAGCCATATTTTTGAAGATAATGAAGATAACTCATTGAAGTCTGTATACTTTAGTTTTTTTATACATTTATAGACAAGAATAACATAAAAAGTCTTAAAATTGCATCATAAAGAATCGGTACATTTGCAGGAATGTGTGATAAAACAAATTTAAACTTTCACAAGCCATATCTGTGAAGATAATGAAGATATCTCATTACAGTATTTATAATTGAGTTTTTCATTCATATTTAAACAAGATTAACATAAAAAGTCTTAAAATTGCTTTATGATGAATAGGTATTTTTGAAGGAATGAGTGATAGAACAAATTTCAAAAACCATATCTTTGAAGATAATGAAGATATCGCATTGCCGTCTTTGTAATTTTGTTTTTCATACATATTCAAACAAGAATAACATAAAAATTCTTAAAATTGCTTTATGATGAATAGGTATTTTTCCAGGAATGTGTAATAATACAAATTTCAACTTTCACAATTCATATCTTAAAAGATAATGAAGATACCTCATTGGAATCTTTATAATTGAGTTTGTCATATATTTTTAGATAAGAATAATACAAAAAAACTTAAAATTACATTATAATGTATAGGAATTTTTGCAGGAATGTGTGATAATACTAATTGTAAATTTTACAAGCCATATCTTTGAAGATAATGAAGATAACTCATTGGAGTCTTTATAATTGAGTTTAGCATGTAACATTTTAGTCAACAATAACTCAAAAAATCTTAAAATTACATCATGATGTATAGGTATTTTTGCAGGAATGTGCGATAATACTAATTTTAACATTTACAAGCCATATCTATAAAGATAATGAAGATATCTCATTGGAATCTTTATAATTGAGTTTTTCATACATTTGTAGACAAGAATAACACAAAAAGTTTTAAAAGTGCATCATGATGAATAGATATCTTTTGCAGGAATGTGTAATAATACAAATTTCAACTTTTACAAGTTATATCTTTGAAGATAATGAAAAAAACTCATTGGGGTTTTTATAATTGAATTTTTCATACATTTTTAGACAAGAATAGCACAAAAATTCTTAAAATGACTTATGATGAATAGATATTTTTGCAGAAATGTGTGATAATACAAATGTCAACTTCTACAGGCCATATCTTTCAAGATAATGAAGATATCTCATTGAACTTTTATGTTTACAACTCCTTCGATAGTTCATGCCTCGGGATGAATTTGGCCGTCCCTAACTTTAGCCGCCCTCACGCTGTCTAGGACAAAATACAAAATACAATTATATACATTAATAAGAATAATCAATATTCAATAAGTGTGAAATAATATTAAACCAACTGTCGGCCAACACTTTTGTTTGCTGAATTTTTAATAATAATAATAATAATTCTTTATTTTATTTATTTATAATGTAAATTTTTATTTCAGCTTATTCGTGTCACGGAAGGTGGGAAGAGAATGGCACAAATTACCTGATCACGACCCCCCTGAGCAGGTCCTCGCATGGCGCCAGAACATACTGCTTTATCTACAAGGAGTATCCACCGGATACCGTGGTGTTCTCCACGTCGGTTGATAATTGTGATCGAAATGTAAAGCCTGGAATTACCGGGGAGTTGGTTTTCAACGTCACTAGCATTGGTATGTTACATATTATTTATTATTTAACCTTTTCATGGTGCCTGTAAGCAGTATAAATACTGGTGTGCCCAGGACCTACACTTTACCGAAAATAATAATTTAATTATAAAGAAAAAATAAATTACAATTAAGTTTAAATAAATTAAAATAACAGAGAAAACGTAAATAAAAAAATATATACAGAATCAACAGATCATAACAACAATCAGAATATATTATTTATTATTTATTATTTATATATATATATATATATATATATATATATATATATATATATATATATATATATATATACTCTTAATCCCCTACCTATTTTTGTACCTCAGAAGTAAACTATCTGTAACTATCAAATTATGCGATTTATTATTATTTATTGTTTAGTTTCTTGCATCGTTTCTCGTAGGGGACTAGGATTAATAAAAAAATAATTTAATTGTAGTCAAGATAACATCAAAGGGTTCTTGTTATATACAATTAAACAGGTGACCAAACTCTTTAAATTTAATTTCTGGACAATTTCGTGGAATGTAGTTACTACATATTACTTCTTAGGTACATATTTGAGGTAGATAACGTTTGTAGATGATATTAAACTAATTTAAGCTAACTAAAATTGCTTTAAATGTACGAAAATAGATCTGCTAATAGAGAAACAATAATGAAATAATTTTTATGGATAATATTTTAATGCAAAATTAAATTTTATCAAGTTGTGCGATTTACATATTGCGAAATTCCCACGTATCATTTCGTGCGCTGTGTATATGCTCCGTCTGGATAGTTCTGGACAGTTGGCTGGAGGGTAGCATAGCTACAGACTGTTAGGGCCCATTGTGAAACCTTCCTTTAAGGCTACTCATTTGTCCCACCAGTCAATTCTGCGTGAAAGCTGCAGAATCCTGGCGGGTGAGGAGTTGCCAATGCTCCACCTACTACTGGCGTGATACGTTGTTGGAACGGGTCTTATTTAACTGCGGTTTTTAAATATACTGGAGGGAGCTGCGTAATATTTTGCAGGCCCAATCTGTTTGAATGTTTCTTTTCTTATTCCCCCTTCTATCAGCGCGAAATATGTTTACGCCTACGAGGACACCTACGTCCGTGCGGCCTACTCATTTCAGGACCGGCACTGACTAAGGTACAGGGCCGTATCAATCCCCCTTAACGAAATGTTATGCAAACTATCAAATAAAATACATTCACATCGTTTGTTGCATGTTTTCTAAAAAACTTCAAAATATGAAGAAATTCTGTTCATATTTTGAAGCTGCGACACTGAGTGGAAATAAAGCAACTATGCACTATGTGCGTAAAACACTGTGAATGTAGGAGACTTTTCCTTATACGAATAATATTTGGACCTCGACGGGTATAAAATACGTTTACTTCGTTTCTTTACAGTCTCGCAAGTTTTCTAAAAAACATCAAAATATTAAGAAATTCAATAATACAAACAATATTTGGACCTCGACGGCAGAGTTACAGTTATGGAAACAAAGGTGGATTCAGGAAACCCAAGTTGGCAGTCCAAACAACCTCTTTGCCAACATTAATTTTCTTTTAAAAATTCTTGCAACATTACCTGTATCGACAGCTACCCCGGAAAGATCATTTTCAACGTTGAGACGCTTAAAAAACTATTTATAGAATTCAATTGGCCAAGAGGGGTAATAGGCCTTGCTCTAATGAGCGTATAGAAACATAGTAAATCATTCATAAAAAATACAAATTATTTGTCTGCGGTTTTTTATTTTCTATATGCAGCCCTGCTGAGGTACAAACTGCCTACTTGAAATTGTTCTCTTTGTGACTACCATCGGTTTAATCAATTGATTATTAAAATACGATTTTGGTTCTCAATTGAAATATGTATTTGTTGTAAAACACGTTGTTATCGCGCAACGTTGTAGCGCAGTGGTTAGAGGTAACGTCGGTTTCGTATTGGGGAGCTTAACTCATAAGGGGCGAATTTTCATGAATCACGTTTCAAATATATTCAGCGTTTTTTTGTTGTTGTGAAATTAAGGTAAATACCGGGTGATTAAATTCCTCTGAGCCTCTCTCTTTACCGGCGATAAAGGCTCACGGTTAGCCCTATAAAGATAGAACGTTTACGTTTTATCCTCAACTCAAATACAGATTTTTTTTATTTATTGAAATATGTACTACCATAAATTAAAAGTATTTTCTAATTATATGACCAAAAAAAAATACTACTAATAGATTTATTTGTAAAATTTTGAAATAAGTCTATGAACAAAATCCATTTCAGTACATCTCTCCCATCATTCAGCATATTAATTAATAACCATCCTATTTGATTCCGCTGTTACAGGCAAGTGTTTGGAAACGAGCAGCGGCACACCGCAGGAATTACCCCACGCCCCGATCGCTCTACTCGCCGCCCTACAACTACTAGTGTTCTGCATCGCAAGATGATTCCGCTAGCCCGTAGCACCCTTTAATCAAGTGAGACTGTGTCGAAAAACAAAACAAGCACGTCGCAACTGCAGTCAGTTGGACGGATCATAGGTTGTGTAATAGAAAAAAAAAAACAAAAACAAAACAAAGAAATAATAAGTGAAACCCAAGGTTGATGAAAGTAATAGCATTAAGCTAACGAAAAAAAAAATCTTTTTAACCAAAACAATAGTACTAATAATATAATAGTAATAATAATTCACGCTCCTTATAAAAAAATCTATCGCGTAAGTCTTTATATACTAAATATTTATAAACAACTGTGATTAATCCAATTTTAAAGTAACCCAAAAAAAAACACATTTCTCTTCTAACAAACCAAAGATGGTTACAAAGATGTAGCCACAAGCCCTTCTTCTTGTGTAAGTTTTAATGTAGAAAGTAAGCGCGCGCGGGGATGAATATAATGCTGAGAAGTCTCCAAAAAATAAATAACACATGTATTGAAAAATATAGACGTTTAGGTGGAAATGCCACTGGCCGATAGCCAAATTAAAAATGTTTCTATAGACCTTTGAGAGTTGGTTGTGGATAAAAAAATAAATAATTAGTGCAACATCTTAATAATTTGAGGCAAACTACATGCGTTTAGTTCTAGTAGAGGCATGTGGTTTGTTTTCTAGAGGATACTAGTAATGTGAGGCAGAATAATGGAGTAAATAGCTGTACACAAACTGACAAGGGCATACAAATTGGTCATTTAGATTTTCAATTCAATTAACAACTTTCCGGCATGGGATTTGTTTTGTTGCTACATTTTGGGGTGTAATTATCTTATTTTTTTAAATATCGATTTTTAAAATGAGTCTCTTTTCCATTTTTATATATTATATATAAATATAATAAATTTTATTAGAGGATTACATATTCAATTAATATTATTACAATATAATTAAATATATATGTTGGTCTCCATGCTCCAACTAACCATCAGCCGTAGCCCCTCAGCAGACTACTTCAAAAAAAAGTTAAATATACAAAATGGATTAAGAGAGCCACAACCGAGTCGCGTTCACGTTATCACCACTCAGTTCACTATTTCAGCTGAATGCACCGTTGTGCAGGCATGTTTTTTTCTTGCGGAGCCTACTGACGTATAACATTTTTTTGTGCACCTACCTACTAATTTTCTTAATAGAACAGTAAAAACCAGAATGGAAATTATTAAGTAGTATTTGAGAAAATTACTTTCGAAGATTCGTTATTATTTAAAATTATTTACAAAAGTATATGCGTACGATATAAATTATTTTATATATTGAGTGGCTGCATCAATATAATTATTTATTTTTATACCTATTTTTTCGAGCGCCAAAGTGGTGTAACCTCCACCTTGGCAAAAATGGCATAAATATTTCAGTTAGATCGCGTTGAATAACTGTACCACTCGAAATATGTATTATAATTATGAAAATAACAGCTCAAAAAAAATGTTTGTTATTCAAAATTCAATCCTGATTAAAATCCTAATAACGGCATACAAAATCGTCATTAAGATTTTTACCGACACCGGTCATTAAACGCGTTGTAGTTTAATGACCGGTGTCGGTGTTGAAATTTTAACTGCTGATATATTTTGGTGTGTAATAATAAACATTGAAGCCTTGAAGAATTTAAACCATATTTTTCTTATTCAAAATAAAATCTTAAATCAAAATCTGCAAACAGTATAAAGATTGGTCATTTAAATTTTGAGTTACAACTCATTCAATTACCTGTGCGGGTCTCAAATGCGTATGTTTGGCACATTTTGCTGTCTAATTATGTAAATAACCCTTGTAGACCTCAACTAATAATTTTCTATTATAAAATTAAATTCTGAATCAAAATCTTCTAACGAAAAAAAATTGGTCATATAGGTGTTCAGTTACAATGCGTTGAATGAACTGAGTGGGGCTCGAAATTTGTGTTGTTGGAACATTTTGGTGTGTAATTATGAAAATTTAAGGTGTGAAGGGCTCAATCTATACGTTTCTTATTAAAAATTAAATTCTGAATCAAAATTTGCCAACAGCAATAAAATTGGTCATTTAAATTTGCAGTTACAATGAGTTTAAATGACCAGTGAACGACTCGAAATTTTGCTTCTTTTTATATTTTGCTGTGTAATTATAAAAACTGATATCGTGAAGAATTCAACTAATATTTTTCTTATTCAAAATTAAATCATGAATCAAAATCTGAAAACGGTATAAAGTTTAGTCATTTAGATTTTGAGTTACAACGCATTGAATTAGCGGTGGGGGTCTCAAATGATCTGAGCGGGGCTCGAAATTTGTATTGTTGGAACATTTTGAATCAAAACAACATTTTGGTGTGTAATTATGAAAATTTAAGGTGTGAAGAGCTCAATCTATACGTTTCTTATTAAAAATTAAATTCTGAATCCTAATTTTTCAACAGCAATAAAATTTGTCATTTAGATTTGCAGTTACAATGAGTTTAAATGACCAGTGAACGACTTTTGATTTTTGATTGAAGGTATATTTTGCTGTGTAATTATAAAAACTGATATCAATTCAATTAATATTTTTCTTATTCAAAATTAAATCATGAATCAAAATCTGAAAACGCTATAAAGTTTAGTCATTTAGATTTTGAGTTACAACGCGTTGAATTAGCGATGGGGGTCTCAAATGCGTATATTTGGCATATTTTGCTGTCTAATTATGTAAATTTAAGCCGTGTAGACCTGAACTAATAACTTTCTCATATAAAATTAAATTCTAAATCAAAATCTTCTAACGAAAAAAAAATTGATCATATAGGTGTTCAGTTAGAATACGTTGAATGATCTGAGTGGGGATCGAAATTTGTATTGTTGGAACATTTTGGTGTGTAATTATGAAAATTTAAAACGTGAAGAGATCAATCAATACTTTTCTTATTAAAAATTAAATTCTGAATCAAAATTTGCCAACTGAAATAAAATTGGTCATTTAAATTTTCAGTTACAATGCATTGAATGGCCGGTTTGTGACTCGAAAGTTGTTTTGTTGGAGCATTTTGTGGTGTAATTATGGAAATTAAAGCTGTGAGGAGCCCAATATATATGTTTCCTATTAGAAATTTAATCCTGAATGTAAACTGGGTTACGACATAAAAATTGGTAATTTTTTTTTTTTTACAAATGACCGTTGTAGGGCTTGAATTTGTTTTGTTGGTACATTTTGATATGCAATTAAGACAATTAAAGCCGTGAAGAGTTCAACTAACATTTTTCTTATTCAAAATTAAATCCCGGATTAAAATCTGGCAACAAAATAAATATTGGTCATTTAGATTTTAAGTTACAATGCATTGAATGACCGGTCTATGATTTGTAAGTTGTATTGTTGGTACATACGTGTGTTATTATGGCCATGCAGAGCTCAACCAGTATTTCTCTTATTTCAATATGTTTCTTATTTTTATTTTAAATAAGAAAAAGATTGATTGAAATTCTGATTGGCCATTTTTATGGCGTTACCACATTTTTAGACAGGATAATTTTTATAAAGAAAAGTATTGGTTTAGTTCTTCATAATGTGTAATTATGAAATTTGAAGCAACCAATGATATAAATTTCATGTCGCAATATTTTTTAGTATGTAAATTATCCTACTTAATTATCCACTATAATCCCCTATCTTTATAACATACAATTTGCAATCAAAGCCCACTATGAAATGAAATTTGATTTTAATACTATTGAACGACTACTTGTGTTTTGAGAAAATTAAAATTTTGTTACATAAAATCGCCTGATCTTAAGATCTTGAAATTCACCAACCAACAACTTTTTATCCCCAATTACAATTGTTTTATTAAAATGGAGATTTCTCAGCGTATACATTATAATTTTAGTAGCTTTCCTCTACCACACCTCCCTCGTCAACTCTAAAATACGAAAACGTGGCCGGTGGTTTATCTAAATTCACACTCAATCATTCAAGCAACGATATTTTGACTCTACCAGGCATGCGCGCGAATAATATTCATACTAACGATAAGGCAACTTAAGTAAGTTTACAAATCCTTACAGTACATCATTATAAGTTGCCTAATGTATATTATTAATTTGTTTGAAAACTTGGTTTTGGTATTATATATTATCAATTGCCTTTTACCTTTCGGTGTAGGCTGCAGGTTTTGGTATTACGTTAACTAATTGCGATTCATATGTGAATTTTTTTTATATATAAAATTAATGGGTAATAACCAGTGAAGTAGAAGAACATTACACATTACCCTACAGCGTAATGTGTAATGGTTGGGCTTGAAAATTAATAAATTAATAATTATATACAGGGCCAATTATTCCCATTACAAAAAGTTGTAATCTTTCTGTATTATTCGTAGTGCGTATCTGGATGAGCCATTAAAAATGTTAACACATATCAACGTAAAACGCAAAAACCCCGGCCGCGTCTTCGTCTCCAAATTCCTTAAATTAAAAATAGACAAAAATAGCTGAACTGTGATTGATTGATCGGTTGATTGTTTTTTCGACGAAAGTTAAAAAAAAATGAAAACTCGGCGTCGTCGCTTAGGTAGCGCGCGCCCGCAATAAGAAGAAAAAAAATGATACGTATTTTTACACAGCTTCTTTAAAGAAAAAAAAAAGTAATAATGAGATGAAAGTATAATATATAAGGTGATATTTTTAGTAATCCAAAGCAATATAACTTTAAAAAAAGAAAGAAGAAACATAATAATGCCGTTTCCGTTGTTGGTGCACGATAACCTAAGTTGTTATCGCTTTTTAGATTTTAATTCCGTGAGCAATAAATAAATAAATACAAAAAACATCACGTAGGCGTTTTTTGATTTGTACAGTTTGTAAATAATAATAATTTTGATGATGTATGCGCGCCGGCTTCGTTTCCGGCTTGTTTTTTTTATTGAAAGGAAACCAGGCCGGCGCGCTGTACGAACAAAACGCGGATACAAAATATATATTGTGCGAGTTGCAATCATTGTCATTGTAAATTCTGTAATTTATTGACGAGAAAAAAAAAATAAAACAAGTAAATAGAGACGTAGAGGATTATTAACGAACATGCGAAAATATGACAAAAAAAATAAAAACTAAAGAAACCCATAGGAGTAATTTTAATAAGTATTAGTTACGAATTGGGGGAAATAAATTTACAAAATAGTCTTTTTAGTAGAGTAGGATGTTTTTAAAAACGGGGAAGGCAGATTCTGTAATATAAAATAGGATGGAAGTTCGGTGCCTTGGATGTTTTGTTTAAACAAATACACACACAAAAAAATAATGTTGAATATATTGATGAAACAAAAAATGCAATTGTTGTAAGAAATATCTGTACATTTAACAAATAAAAATATGAATACAAATTTACTGGGGGTAATATGTGATTGGGGGATTTGTGGTTATATTTTATTTCATAGTTGTTTATAACATATGTCATCATTTAGATTGAGTAAGGGTAAGTTTTTGAAAATTTATTTATATTGCGACTTAATAGACGATCAAATAAAAAATCCTCGATCCTAAATGAATCATATTTTAGACATTTTGTGATTATTTACCCTTGCCTTTTGCCCTTGTTTTTATTTATCTATTTATTTTTTCTTCTTACTTATTTGATGCTATTTTAGTTATGTTTATTTTGTAACGTTTGGGAGAAAAAAAAGACCCTTATTTGGCATATCAGCCCAACCCTTCCCTTTACAAATTCCAGCCGCAATACTTTCACAGAAACAACTAAAAAAAAATAAATAAAAAAAGAATACAAATTAACATTTTCTACCCACTAAAATAAACTAAACCCCCTCTGCCCTCGCCAATTTCCTTTCCCACGTCAGCCTCCTGCAGATTTTCACGCCTTTCCCATCCTCTCCTAACCATTCGTTCAGCTTTCTGCACTCTCCCACCCACTCTGCTTTCACTCCCTCACATTCTTTGCTAAGGTGCCACCACGTGTCACTCCCCTTCCTACACAGCGGTGTACCCCAGCCCCATCCACACTTTTCTTCCTCGCTCTTGCCATGCATACTTTGTCCTCTCTGCTCCACTCTCCCCTGGCTAAGTAGGAGGAAGGATAGAGAAAGGATGTATGAAAGAGTGGGTATGACTGAGGTGTGGGTAGAGGAGCTGAGAGAAAGGGGTAGCCTAGGAACTGAGATAAGGGAGAGACTGAGGGATATTGAGTGGCAAGAAAGGCAAGTGAGAATGGCTGGGAGCTCATACAACCCTGGCTACGTAGAGTGACAAGTGCAGGGAAAACTTCCGAGCTACTATATATATATATATATATATATATATATATATATATATATATATATATAATTATCTTTATTGACAACAACATCAACAACATGTTTTACTTTACTACTTGGGATAGTTACGTGTTGTAAAAGGCTAACGACCCGTGGTCTTTCTGCCCAGAATTTAATAATTATATGAATAATTAATTTCTACTTATTCTGTGTCATTTCTGCTGTTGTGCAATCGTCGGATTACCTCAAAGAGTGTATTCGAAGGATGTTTAAATTTAGGGGTGCAGTTTGGGTTTCGAAGAATGCAGTATCTGCTGAGGATATTGTCATTGTATGTGTTCAAAGCAAATTTTTCCAGCAGGAACTGTATTCTCTCTGCAATGGGAGTGATGTCCGTTAGGGTGGGAGAATATTTATCTCACTTTATACCTTAGGTCGTTTTAGACAAGACAATTTCTTAGCTCAAAAGTTGTTCAAGAAATGAATTCATATATCCTTCTCCCATACAATTTGTTCTTGACAAATAAAATGCGTTATATTTTTCCATTCAATCTACCATCCAATTCAATATTTCAAATAATTTGCTGTATAATACGAGATAATTTAGATTGTGTCGAATCTTGACTAACTTCTGAGTCAAGAAATTGTCTTGTCTACAACGACCTTTAGAACTAAAATGTACACACAGGCGCAAAGATATATATATATATATATATATATATATATATATATATATATATATATATATATATATATATATATATATTTATACAACCTACTTTCTATATTACCTAAGTCCTAAGATACATAGGTTCTAGGTTATTACTGTTACAATGTTATTTTAAAATTAATACCTTTGCGTTACTGATTTAGCGTGCGATGAATATAATACATACGGGCGGAATAAATCTCAAGGACTGGTGGGGCAAGGAGAACCGATCTTCCCCATTCGATTGACTGCAGCCATTGAAAGTATCTTTAAAAAGCTAAATGGAACGAAAAGGCTTAAAGATCGACGGAGTACCAATTTATACACACCCTATATGTATCCGTGTATTGCTTGCAATATTTACACGATTTGATGACCTTGCACCTATTTTGTTGTTCAATATCGGATTGCGTGTTGTTTTATACTGTGTCTGGTTGCAATCGTTAGTTTACAGCAGGAGGACTCTTTAGCAGGCGACCTTGATGCATACCATCGGCACCGGAGTCAAGTCAGTCAAGGTTCGGCCGCAGGCTAGTTAAAATGTGCGTGCAATATCTAAAACGGTGCGAAAGAAGTGCCGTTAACTAACTCAACAATCATGTACGAAGAGAGTGCCAGCGGAGAAAAGAATTTACGACGTTTTACAAGGTGACAATTACGGAGTGGCTCAATGACTCGCATACTGATTTCTCTTGAGGTTGAGGAAAAGTGCTAGTTAAATATTTGTTGAGAAAAGTTTAGTCTTGTCCTTAAACTCCTCTTTGGTATGAATTATATTAGGCGTGGCCAAACGTTCACTTTGGGTCACTTTTTTGTATTCTTTATTTAGTTATTCGTCTTATATATTATATATATATATATATATATATATATGTATGTATGTACATAAATACTATTCAGTAATAATTGAAAATTATAATTTTCCCTGCGGTAGCTCTGGAGTGGGCCTGGCCACCCGGTTTTGGGAAATTTCAAAAAAAAAAGAAGAAATTTAATTTATTTATGTATGTTATTTATTTATTTGATTGTTTATACATGAATCATACTTTAAATACTAATATGCAGACACATTTAATATGTTTAAAGAGGCAAATGGCAAATAAATTCAATCCCAAATGTTCCGCTGTAATCGTTTCATATAATAATCGTCAATTCAATTCCAATATCTTTATTCTCAATAGTTGCGATTTTTCTCTTCCTAAAAAACTCCCCAAACCCAAAATTAACTTATAAATTTGATCGATTGACATCATAGCCGACTATAATAAAAAAAATTAATTTAACGTAGATATATATATATATATATATATATATATATATATATATATATATATATATATATAGGCGACGATGGACCAACATTGTATGTATTAAGTGATCATAAGAAAAGTAGTAGTTTAAAGACAAACATAAGTTTAAATTTAAACTAAACATAGATAATATTAATACGAATACATATTCAATATTAAGTTATTTTAATGATAGAAAATTCTACTCTTATTTGTTATAAAAACGTAATTACAAAATAATACAACGTTCCCTCTAGAGAGAGAATGTATTAACCCCATCTGGCGACACCACATCAAACGATTCCAATATCGACTACTCTTTTCCTGCTGAATTCTAACGTGACGAGCATATTAAATCTGTAGTTCAAATACGCTACGTATTACACGTATAGCAGGAAGCCAAATGAATCCTGCTGTATTTTACAATGGAATACTTGCAACACAAATCTAATCAGCAGGAGACAGAGTGTAACAACACACTTGAACCACACAGAATCTTGAACTTGCATGATAAGTGGCATAATTAATACACTCTAACTCTTATTATAATAGCAGGAGGTCAAATGAACCCAGCAGTAGTTCATAATAGTAGTCCTGCTATACCAATTGTAGCAGCAGGAGGCGGATTGTAACAACACACATACGACGCACTTGAACTTGCGTGATAACCGGCGTGACTGTTATACAATGTAAACATTCCCGCTGCGAGCCGAACAATTTGGTGAGGTGACTTTTTAAAATCTTATCAAATGCTCCGTCATTGTCGCTGCCGGCTTATAAATTAACATCCGTTTCCTTGTATTGGAGATAACTCAGTTTGGCTTATTTTAAATCTAGATTTGTGTTGCAATGGAATTATTATTGTGGTTTCATAATTATTGCTTGACTTTACATTAATAGTTCATATAAATGCATGAGTTTATAAATTGTGCTGATTAGTTCGTGTTATTTTTTTGATGATATAGTTGTTTTATGTAAACTCATGCAAACATGTATTGCATGTGATTTCTTAATTTATCCTGGTATATTTTAAAAAATGTTTTAAAATTGAAACAAGAATATACATTATTGTTTAATAATAATTATAACAATAACCAGGGATGGGCAAAATATTTTTGAACAGCACTAAAAAAAGAAAAAGGGAAATAATAAAAGAAATACTTGCAGGCTACCATATTGCAAATATAAAGCAAAAATCAAGTCATAGCTTTGTACCTTTGGGTTGTAGTCGGAAGAGGAATATCTGTCCAATTGTAATTTACAGATATATATATATATATATATATATATATATATATATATATTATTGTATTTATTTGCCGAAAGTTAATTATGTGCAAGTTATTATTGGGAAACAGCGAGGGCAGTAAAAAACTCCCTTTTTAATATATCAATATATTTCGCTCGTTAAATTTCGAGCATCATCAGGATAATCTACAATAGTACAAAGGGGCTTATAATTAATTAATATATATAAATATGGCGTTAACTTACTAAACTATATATATATATATATATATATATATATATATATATATATATATATATATATTCTAAGTCTAAGTCAACTTATTTTTATACTTTTTATAATTGTATGCCTTTTACTTATATATTATCTGTAACTAAGCAATGTTCACATGTAAACACAAAACAGGCAGAAAGACCCTTAAGGAGGTCGATAGCTATATATATATATATATATATATATATATATATATATATATATATATATATATATATATATATATATATATATATATATATATATATATATATATATATATATATATATATATATATATATATATATATATACGTACGTTTTCATCTATTATACTGTCATTTATATGTTTTCAAATACATTTATTTTCGTGCTATTATTTGAATCTTGACGAAATTTACAGGCGAAGAAAAACAGTGAAGAAAACAACACGCAAAAGTAATATGAAATGATACATTATTGTACATCGGTAGTAGAATCAATAATTTATATTTTATTTGTTTGTATAATACTTATTTCAATTTACGGCGGAAAATTTAAAAACAAACATATATAGAAATTTCATTACTTTGTTAGTTCTAGTAGGAGTAATCAGGGTAAAAAACATTTACGTTAAAAGGTTTAAAATATGGATTTTAATTTTTGGGTAAAAATGTTGTACCTTTTAAGGTAAAAAACATTTTCGTTAAAAGGTATTTTTGGGTTGAGAATTATAAACGTTAAAAACTCAAGAAAATACGGGCCCAAGACATTTGTCCATGCGATGATCCGCATAGACAAATGTCTAGGGCCCGTAGTTTTTAACGTTTATAATTCTCAACCCAAAAATTAAAATTGAAATGTTTTACCTTTTAACGTAAATGTTTTTTACGTTAAATCGTATAACTTTTATAGGTAATATAATAACTATTTATTAACTTCATTCATAAACCTTAATCATAATGATTGATGGCGAAACGCATTGTGCAATAAGGCAATAATAAACGATACAATCGGGTTTTTCCAGCTGCGTCACTATTGATTGCATACTGGAAATACAGCATAATATTAAAAGTAGAATTTATTACAATGACGGTGGTGGTGGTTTCCTAAAAAAATTGGTTTATAATAAAGTATAACAAATTAAAAAGAAAAAAAAACTATCTAGTACAACAACAAACTACATCCTTTACACCAGGTTTTGCAGATCTATTCAACGATTGGTGAAAGCACTGCGAAGGAAAGGATTATATATATATATATATATATATATATATATATATATATATATTAAATAAACCCAAAGTAAAAGGTATTTAGGAAACCTTCAACAAAAACTAATTGTAATTCTGGTAGTTCATAGTAGGTTATAACCTCTATCATACGTAGTTTAGAGTATGGAATAAGATTCGTGGTGTGTCTCAGTCGGGTGTTTTTTTTTAGTACATCTATGTTGTTTACGAATGGAAAAATTTCAAAATTGTAATAATAAAATAAATAAACCCAGCTCAGTGGCCGAGTGGTTAGAGGCGTCGTCCATCTCGTACCGAGCATTGGGGAGCCTGAGTTCGATCCCAAGCGACGAGCGAATTTTCCCGAATCACCTTTCACAGTTTTTCAGGGGTTTTCTGCACAAGAGTATATATTTTCATAAATATTTTATTATGTCAAATATTAGATTGATTCTACATTGTGATAATTCATAGGTTTTCTGTGAAGTTAAGGTAAATACCGGGTGATTAGACTCCTCTGAGCTTCTCCCTTGACCGGTGGAAAAGCCTCACGGCTGATAGGCCTATAAAGATAGAAGTTTTTTTTAAAAATTAAATTACAATACATACTAGAGAACCCATCTCAGTTACCCAGTGATTAGAGGCGCTGTACTGAGCATTGGATAACGAGAGTTCAGACCCTGTTATGCCTATTATGGGTGGAATATTTTTCAGAGGATTTCTGTGAAGTTAATACCATCTCAAAAGAACTGAATTCAGAATCAACTAGCGGGCATTAGTCCTTTGTTTAAAAACAGTTTCGCAGCATGTTCATAAATTCAATTTATTGAAACGTAACGCAAATGAAAATCAAGTCACTCTTTATATCAATCGTCTGTACTAGATTCGTCAAGAAACTTCTAGTTTTTATATTTATAAGCTATGTTCAACCAACACCACCGATAGTAAATATATATACAGATGGTGTTGGTTCAACTCGTTCTATGACTAATCACGCAATAAGTGAATCGTACTGCATGTGTCTTTTATTCAAGAAATAGTACGAGCTTAATATAACACATGAATAATTGATAATAAACTAGATACTTGTTCAAGTTTCTTGACGTAGCTAGTACAATCTAATTTATGCTTTATTTGCACTCATATCTCCGTTACTTTAATTTTTTTAGTCGTCCTTATTTCAAATTATTCACAAAAGTAGTCTGTATATGTGTAAAAAAAAATTATATATTGAATGGCTGCATCAGTATTTTTTTTTTGCAATTTACTAATAGAACATAATGCAAAATACACTACTAAAGGTCGTTTTAGACAGGACAATTTCTTAGCTCAAAAGTTGTTCAAGAAATTAATTTATATATCCTCCTCCCATACAATTTAAATCTAGACAAATAGAACGCGTTATATTTTTCCATTCGATCTATCATTCAATTCAAAATTTCAAATATTTTGCTGTATGATACGAGACAATTTAGATTGTCTCGCATATTGACTAACTTTTGATTCAATAAATTGTCTTGTCTAAAACGACCTTAAAATATAACCATACATTTGCCTAACTAGATTTTTTTTAGCGAAAAAATCTACCTCTAAAACACTATCTATACAATTATAGCTTCAACACCTTGACTACCCTATGATTAAAACAGTCAACAACACTCTTTATGTCAAGCACTTACATCCGAAACATTTACAACACAGGCAAACCCTATCTAATCTCTTTTTGCACTCAATAACCAAATAGCTACTGCGCAAGGTCGAGTAACTTAATCCATCATATTTCAGATTACAAGCCAGCTGTGCGGCTTCAGTCCAACCGCGACGGGCATACAGCGAGCGCACGATGACCCACAAGCATAGTTTCTGACGCGTTTGTTTATTGATTAAACAGTATTAATCGAAGATATTTTTCCTCAACAATTTTTCTGCAACTGTGATATAATACTGAGTGATAGAAATGCTCAAAACGGCGATTGGGTTGCTCGCATTAATCGGTAAGTAGACATTTAATGAATTATAAATCTATTGACTCTTCATTATTGTTTGTTAATTCATATTTTATTGGCTACCCTAATGGGCAGAGACGCCGTTCGTCTCCAACCGAATATGTCGGCACGGTTTTTCACGGTTTGAATAATAAGTTAATGTAAATGCCGGGTGATTAAGGCAAAACCATGTTTTTATCAAATTTCAGGCATAACTGAAAAACAAATAGCTTGAACGATAGAAACCGTCGAAATAATTACAAACGAAAACGCTTTCATATTTACAAATTTTAAAGCAAATATAAATGTGCCAAATTTCAACGAAAAAGAAAATTGTCTGCAAAGATAATCTCTTAATATTAATAGGAAAGTCATCCCTATCACAGTTTTTGAATTTTACGTCAGTCCAGAAAGAACATTATATTTCGCCATTTATTGAACGTACAGTAATTCTCGAATCATAATTCACCACGCCCAAGGTGATTACAAATTTCTCTCCAACCCGTCCTTCTTTTGAAACGTAGTCTTAATCTGTAGGGCTGGATATACTCTACATTTTCACATATAGACCATCTCTCTAGCACTTGAAATACAGACGCTACAGATTTAAAACTTTGGGAAAAAATATGAAATTTCATTATATTCACGTTTTCTTACTGTTACAGCAAAAAAACGGTAATAGTTACAGAAAAAACGTATTGTTTTAAACTGCAGGGAGAGACTCTACTCTACATTTCTACATATAAACCATCTCTAGTATTTGAAATAACAAACTTTCCATTTTACTTTATCATATTGTTATAAACATTAGGCATTTTTTTTCAAATCCAGGAACATTTCGCATCATGGTCTAAAATAATAATAGTTATATAAAAGTTAGTCGCCAAAAAAAAATACAAAATTTTCCAATTTCCTTTGGCCATCTTTTGCACTGCTATGTCCTGAACCAAGATCAAAAAAAAAATTAAAAAAAATATGTTGTATTATGTTTTTATGGATTCAGCCTCTAAATCGAATTATCCAGATATGAGCGTAAAAGTATAAAATTAAAAAAAAAATAGAAAAACCAACCTGCCGGTATACAGACTTTCCATTTTACTTTATCATATTGTTATAAACATTAAGCAATTTTTTTCAAATCCTGGTCAAAAATAATAATAATGATATAAAAGTTAGTCGCCAAAAAAAAAAACTTAGAATCAAAATTTTCCAATTTCCTTTGGCCATCTTTTGCACTGCTATGTCCTGAACCAAGATCCAAAAAAAAATTAAATAAAATATGTTGCATTATTTTTTTATGGACTCAGCCTCTAAATCGAATAATCCAGATATGAGCGTAAAAGTTTAAAATTTAAAAAAAAATAGAAAAACCAACCTGCCGATATACAGACTTTCCATTTTACTTTATCATATTGTTATAAACATTAGGCAAGTTTTTTCAAATCCAGGAACATTGCGCATCATGGTCAAAAATAATAATTTACGTTACAACATATATTATACAAAAACGCCTATAAAAATTATTAAATTTTTTTAGATATATATATATATATATATATGTATATATATATATATATATATATATATATATATATATATATATATATATAATATATATATATATATATATATATATATATATATATATATATATATATATATATTATGATCGGCAAGACATTAATAAAGAATTCCTCAAAATGGATTTTATTGGTCACCCCAATTGGTCAGTACAGACCCGCAAACAATCTGCCGTGCGCGCGGACCCACGGCGCCGCGCGGTATAGAGGCTGGGATCATAGGGGATAAGTTCACTCCGGTCTACATTTTCACATATAAACCATCTGTGTAGCATTTGAAATACAGAAGCCACATAATTAAAACTGGGGGACAACATGTAATTTTATCTTATTCTCACCGTTCAGCGCGATAACGGTAATAGCTATAGAAAATATTCTAGTCTCGATCTGTGGAGCTAGATAGAGTTGCTTCATATGCGAAAAGGTAGAGTATCCTTTTCGCATATGAAGCAACTCTCAACTCATTTGAAATACAGACGCTACAAAGTTAAAACTGGGAAAAAACATGACATTTCATCATTACCTGGTTGCCGTTTTAATTTGTTAACGTCTTCGTTAAATCTTTGAGTATCTCCTGATACTGTTGCACTTTCTACTCTTGCATTGAGGTCACTCAATACGAAAATGGTTTGTCCCGCTGGTATTGCATTGAAAGTGTTTTCCAAATAATCGTAAAATATCTCTGTTTCTTCTTATTGGTTTTTATATTCACATTTTCTCACGGTCACCGCTGCATCGCCAAAACGGTAACAGCTATAGAAAAACGCCTAGTCTCTATCTGTAGGGCTTCTTACATATAAACCATCTCTTTAGTACTTGAAATATAGACGCTACAGAGTTAAAACTGGAGAAAACATGAAATTTCATCATATTCACATTTTCTTACCGCTACAGCGCGAATACAGTAACAGCTACAGAAAAACGTCTCATCTTAATCTGTGGGGCTCTAGCCATACTCTACATTTTCACATATAAACCATCTCTCTAGCAACTACAGACGCTACAGATTTAAAACTGGGGAAAAAAACATGAAATTTCATTATATTCACGTTTTCTTACCGCTCCAGCGCGAAAACGGTAACAGTTACAGAAATACGTCCAGTCTCAATCAATAAACTATCTCTTTAGCATTTGAAATACAGACGCTACACAGTTGAAGCCGGGGAAAACATGAAATTTCATCCGATCTATATTTAATCACCGCTACATCACGAAAGTGGTAATAGATATAGAAAAATGTCTAGTCTTAATCTGTAGGGCTAGAAAACTGTCCATTTTCATGTAACGATCTCTCTAGCATTTGAAATAAAAACGCTATAGAAATTTCACTATATTCGAATTTTCTCACCGCCACAGCGCTAAAACGGTAACAGCTACAGAAAAACATCTAGTCTCATTGTCTAGGGCTAGAAATACTCTAGATTTTCACATATAAAACATTTCTCTAGTATTTTATATACAGACGCTACGTTGAGTTGAATATGGTGCATATACGAACATTATATTAGTGGTGCCTTAGGGCAGTTTAAGTACTACCAATTATTTGTCGATATTTTATGGTAATTGAACAAGTGCGTTTCGTCCGAAGTTTCTTTCAGTTGTCTGTTTTTATATCTTAATTATTTTATTATAAATTTTATATTTTATATGCGAGTAATAATGCTTGCTAATAATCTATTTTTCTACAATTGATTTCAGCGTTCCACAGTGTCACATCCAGTGTGATCCTTTCCACTCAAGATTTAGAACTAAAGCTAAATGAAAAGAAAGATCTGTTCCTTACTGTTAGGTAAGTATTATTCGCACTATAGAGCGACTGAAAATGAGGAGATTTTACTTATTTGTAGCGATGGTAATCACTCGGGAGTGCACTTATTTTTCCTAGCGCAACATCCTGACATAGTTGAAGTCCATCCCAATGATGTAGAGCTGCAACAGGGAAATTACACGTTTGTTGTACACGCACTCGGTGCAGGGCATTCCGAGGTTGACTCAAATAGTTCCGATAGGAATAACAGGTAAATAAATAATAAAACATCAGTTTATTTCTATGAGAGACCATCATTTCCTGATACTGTCGCTTTCTTATGGGCCATTCACAATAAGCCCGGTAGGGGTAGCGTAGCGGTAAGCGAAATTGCAAACATCTATAAAACTGCGGGCGTTTACAGCAGCGCAGTAAAACTATGGCAGAACATGGGTAATTATCTCTACCATAATTGTCGCATAGCATTACTGCCTAATTCTGAACGTCTGAATTTTTATAGCCATGCAAAATATTGCTTACCACTACCTTGCCACTACCACTCTTATTGTGAATGGCCCATTACTCTTGCATTGAGGTCACTTAATGCGAAAATTGTTTCTCCCACTCTGGTATTGCATTGATAGTGTTTTCATGGGCTGCTTCTCAAACTTATACTGCATTCGTTTATCATTTCTATCTGCCCCGAACGGTTCGCACTGGTGCTACGATATGCACGGTCCTGTCGTGTGAATAATCTTGGTAAATGCGCTAAAAGAATATTAATTTTCATGATTTACATTTGTAAAATTATCAGTTATTGGCACTATCGAAACATTATATTACATTAGATGGCTATTAAATTTATTTGATTTCAACAATACTATATCCTGAGATCAAATGAACTTAAGTAAACTTAATAGCCATCCGAGGTGGTCCGTGGCGCAGTTACAAGTTAACCAATGGTCCTAAATTGGCCATTGGCCCTTAGTCTTTGCTTTAACTTTAATATTTTTTGCCTTCACATGTCCTGAGAGAGCTAAGATATCGAAGGAATGTGACACTTGTAAAATCCGCTACCACTCATAATTCAGAATTCTATTCTAAATTACCGTCAGCCCGACGCATGCTTTGGAGTCCTGGTGAGCCGCAAGGCAGGAACAGAACAACTTCGGTGAAATGATGAAAAAGAGAACCTCCCGACATAACGGTTTTGAATGTAATGTAATGATAGTCTGAAGCCATTGCGTACGGAACGTTGGTGGTTCGAATCCACCGCTAGGCGGGAATTTTTCCTCAAATAATTATCCCGGCTAGCATATCATATATGTTGTATGAGGCACAATAGGTCCGTGAAGGGCCGCAGTGCACACAGCCCAGGGGTGGGGGCTTCCTTCTCACCGTAAAAAAAATAATAATAAATAACCATCTAATATAATTTAATGTTTCGATAGTGCCAGTAACTGATAATTCGGCCAGTTAGAGAATTGTAACAAGTACAACTACTACTACTACTACTACTACTACTACTACTACTACTACTACTACTACAAAAAAAAAAAACACAACAATAACTATATCCTTCAAATATTGGGAATGTTAAGACGTATACTTTGTGATAATTCATGTTAAAGGATAAATAAACGTTTTTTTACTGTGTTTTTTATCATACTTTGCAACTAGTTTCGGCTAAGCTCTAGTCATTTTCGAGCGATGTTAACGGAGGAGCTCGAAAATGGCTAGAGCTTAGCCGAAACTAGTTGTAAAGTGTAACTGAAGTGTGATAAAAAAAAAACAAAGTAAAAATCGTTTTATTTATCCTTTGTTTTATTATTGTTAATACTATATCCTGTGTTTTTTTTTGTAGTAGTGGTAGTTACTGTATTTATTACAATTCTCGAACTAGCTATCGACCTTGGGATCCTTCTGCCGTATGTTAGTGTATGTGTGTGTGAGTGTTAGGACCTGCTACTTAAGATATTCGCCCCAGAGTTTTCTAAAATGCCATTAACTGAATCTCAACGACAAATGGTACCGACTACCCGGGACGGGATTTTAACCCAGGCCGCCCGTTCGTAAAGCAGTTGTTCTAACCACTGCACTACATTAGCGTGTATGTTTTTTATATTAATTGTTATGAATTTTTAGTGCTCGAGATATTTTCTTACGCGTGACAGTATACAAAAATGCCAGTCTTGTCGTAATCTCTATGGTAATCGGTTGGATTTATTTCATCGCCTGGTCCGTATCATTCTATCCGCAAATATACACAAATTTTAAAAGAAAAAGGTAAGCAATCACGATTTATTTAGGTGTTAAGGTAGAACAATAATAGCTAAAAAAATCAGTAAACATGTAAGTGATGTCTGTGTTACTTACAATTACTGACAATCGATTTGCGATTTCGTGATGAGTTATAGCGTTGATTGAAGTATAAATACTTCAATCAAAGGTTATAGTGACCGTTTAGTAAATCGTCTCCTTCTCTTCTTAAAATTCCTCTCCTATCGGAGATTGGAAATCATCACTACTACCCGGACTTTATCAACCGCTTGTCTGAAGAGTTCTGCAGATGTGCAACCAAACCACTCCCTTAAGTTGCGCAGCCATGAGATTCGCGTGTGCGCTCCTCGGTGCTTCGGAAGATACTTAAAGTTGTTTGTTGCATCGGTAACGTAACACTTGCGTAAGTAGCAGTAAGAGTTATCTTACCAATGAGACGAACAGCTTAAATTGTCTTCCGAAGCACCGTGGAGAGCAGGTGTAATTAAGGTGTATGCAATTACATAACGTAACACTATCTGGGAATCAGAAAACGTTGCTAGACGTTACAAAATTTTGTTCTTAGTAAGCTACTGTAGGATTTGTTGGCCTGATGAACTTTATAAAAGTAATTTTTGTATATTTTATTGCAAACAAAATATACAAACATTAAGTCATATTTTATATATTTATATATATATATATATATATATATATAAATTTACATATATATATATATATATATATATATATATATATATATTTGCAATACGAGTGATATAGAATTTGTAAAATATGAATTAAATCTATTTTATGTTACGCAGTTTATGAGTAAGTAGCAGGAGTGCAATTCCTTCCACCACTCGTTTCAAACTAATTGTTTTAATTGTCGCTTCGGAAAACTCGCACAATTCACGATTTGAGCTTGCAAAATAATTGATTTGATTTGAATTTCGGGTTACTAGCCTTACAAAAACACTAATAAACCGAAATTCGATCATTAAACGAAGTCAAGTCGTATTTTGTGGAGCTACTTTGACGAATACGTTTGGAACCAGTGGTGTCAGCAATCGCACCTCTGCCACGTACATACAAACGATATAAAAGTTAGTCCAACAATTCAACAATAGCATACTAGAGAGCTATCGGGAATACGTTAAAAAATACATCAAATAAAATTATAAAATCAAATTTATTTGTTTTTCATAGCGTGGTTGGTTTGAATTTCGACTTTCTATGGCTCAACATTGTCGGCTTCACGCTCTACGGCACCTTCAACTTAGGCCTCTACTGCATTCCAGAGATAAGAGTAAGTAGAACATTTGAGTAAATACATAATTTCCAAACTGACAACAATTCATGATAAAATATCGATATGAAATCAATTTGCAATTCAAAAAACATATCAAGATCTGAATTAAGGAACAAGATTTTAAATGATAACATTTTAATTAAATAATTCTGTGGCTATTTGGTAGAAGTTGTTATGTGAATTTGATTTTTTCCATAAATTTTCATAAATTCACTCATTAATAAATGGGATGTTTTATTATTAATTTAGAATTGTAATGACCTTCTGTAGTAATTTCTGTCTCCTCCTTTCCTTTCTTCTATTTCTCGTCCCCGGCACGGGTGTCATTTCTCTTGTGTGTATATTTCAATTCAACTCTTCCTGTCTTGTGTTAATTGATAAATCAATTAATCTTCCTGTTTTGTGTTAATTGATTAATCAATTAATATTCCTGTCTTGTGTTAATTGAATAATCAATTAATTTTCCTGTCTTGTGTTAATTGTTTAAACAAATTAATTTTTCTGTCTTGTGTTAATTGATTAATCAATTAACACTAGACAGAAAGAGATGGATGGAAATATACACATTTTATGTATTTTCTTTCTGCTCCTTCTCTAATTTTGTGGTCGAATGTTTTCCTTGGTCGCCCTATATTGTTGCTTCCTGTTACTCTGCTCTCGTACATCATTTGTGGCAGCCTTTCTTTTGGCATCAGGCATATGTGTCCCAAGCATCTAAACTGTTCTTGATTTATTTTCTTGTTTATTGGTTCTATAAGAAGGTTTTGTCCGTTTGTTATTTTATTATGTCCATTCTTGTGAGTTTTTCTATTATTTTTAGGTCCTCATATCACTTAACTTTTATTGAACTTTAAAATCAATATTTGATTATATATTTTCCTAATGTTCTAAATAGTAATATTCATTTTTATTTAAACATAATACAACATACATGAGTAATATATCTTCTTATGTTTCCTATAAATAGGCTTAAGCCTGGTTAACTCATAATATTCCAATGTAGTGACTAGTGATATCACAGAAATAAGTAATAATAATAATTTACAATTTTACTGGTGAATATCTTTGGAAATGATGAAAAAATCTGATTTTACTATCAACATCTGAATTCCTGATATATTTTTTAATGAAAATCACCTGGATATTTCATAGTATTCCAATGTGGTGATTAGTTATATCACAGAAATAGCGAATAACAACAATTTTCAACTTTACTGATGCATATCATTGAAATTCATGAAGATATCTGATTGTACCACGAATATCTGAATTCCTGATATATTTTTCAATGAAAATCACATGGATAACACATACTATTCTAATGTGATGACTAGTTATATCAGAGAAATAGGGAATAACAATAATTTTTAATTTTACTCATGCATATCATTGGAAATCATGAAGATATTTGATTGTACTACCAAAATCTGAATTCCTGATATATTTTTCAATGATACTCACGTAGAAAACTCGTAGTATTCCAATGTGGTGACTAGTTATTTCAGAGAAATGAGAATTGACAATAATTTGCAACTTTACTAGTGCATATGTTTGCAAATCATTAAGATATTTGCTTGTGCTATCAATATCTGAATTCCTGATATTTTTTTAATGAAAATCACCTAGTTAACTCATAGTATTTCTATGTGGTGATTAGTTAAATCACAGCAATTGCGAATAGCATTAATTTTCCACTTTACTGATGCATATCTTTGAAAATCATGAAGATATCTGATTGTAGTATCAATATCTGAATTCCTGATATTTTTTTTAATAAAAATCACCTCGTTAACTCATAGTATTCCAATATGGTGACTTGTTATATCACAGAAATAGCGAATAACAATAATGTTCAACTTTACTGATGCATATGTTTGGAAATCGTGAAAATATCTGATTGTACTATCAATATATGAATTCCTGATATATTTTTAAATGAAAATCACCTGGTTAACTTATATTATCCCAATATGATGACTTGATATATCACAGAAATAGCGAATAACAATAATTTTCAATATTACTCATGCATATCTTTGGAAATCATGAAGATATCTGATTGTACTATCAAAATTTAAGTTCCTGATATATTTTTCAATGAAAATTACCTGGACAATTCATAGTATTCCAATGTGGTGACTTGTTATATCACAGAAATGGGGAATAACGATCATTTTCAGCTTTACTGATGCATATCTTTGGAAATCAAGAAGATATCTGTTTATACTATCAATATCTTAATTCCTGATATATATTTTAATGAAAATCACTTGGATAACTGATAGTATTCCAATATGGTGACTAGTCATAACACAGAAATAGCGAATAACAATAATCTTCAACTTTACTAATGCATATCTTTGGAAATCATGAAGATATCTGATTGTACTATCATAAACTTGATTCCTGATATATCTTTCAATAAAAATCACCGGGACAACTCATAGTATTCCAATGTGATAACTAGTTATATCACAGAAATAGCGAATTACAATCATTTTCAAATTTACCGAAGCATATCTTTGGAAATCATGAAGATATCTGATAGTACTATCAAATTCTGAATTTCTGATATATTTTTCAATGAAAATCACCGAAATAACTCATAGTATTCTAACATGGTGACTAGTTATATCAGAGAAATAGAAAATAACAATAATTTTCCACTTTACTGGGGCATATTTTTAGAAATCATGTAGATGTCTGATTGTACTATCAATACCTGAATTCCTGATATATTTTTTAATGAAAATCACCTGGTTAGCTCATAGTATTCCAAAATGGTGACTAGTTATATCACAGAAATTGCGAATAACAATAATTTTCAACTTTATTGAAGCTTATCTTTAGAAATCATAAAGAGATCTGATAGTACTATCAATATCTGTTTTCCTGATATATTTTTTAATGAAAATCGCCTGGATAACTCATAGTATTCTAACATGGTGACTAGGTACATCAGAGAAATAGCGAATAATAATGATTTTCAACTTTACTAGGGCATATATTTGGAAATCATGAGGATATCTGATTGTACAATCAATATCTGAATTTCTGATACATTTTTCAAAGAAAATCACCTGGATAACTCATAGGTATCCTATGTAGTAACTAGTTATATCACAGAAATAGCGAATAACAATCATGTTCAACTTTATTGAAGCATATCTTTGGAAATCATGAAGATATCTGATAGTACTATCAATTTTTGAATTCCTGATATATTTTTCAATGAAAATCACCTGGATAACTCATAGTATTCTAACATGGTGACTAGTTATATCAGAGAAATAGCACATAACAATAATTTTAATTTTATAGAACATATTTTTGGAAATTATAAAGATATGTAATTGTACTATCAATATCTGAATTCCTGATATATTTTTCAATAAAAATCACCTAGATAACTCATAGTATTCCTATGTGGTAACTAGTTATATCACTGAAATAGAAAACAACAATCATTTTCAATCTGAATGAATCATATCTTTGGAAATCCTGAAGATATGTGAATGTACTATCAATTTTTGAATTCCTGATATATTTTTCAATGAAAATTACCTGGATGACTCATAGTATTTCTTTGTGGTAATTAGTTATATCACATAAATAACGAATAACAATAATTTTCAACTTTATTGAAGCATATCTTTGGAAATCATAAAGATATCTGATAGTACTATCAATTTTTGAATTCCTGTAATATTTTCCAATAAAAAACACCTGAATAAGTCATAGTATTCTATCATGATGACTAGTTATATCAGAGAAATATGGAATAACAATAATTTTCAACTTTATGTAACATATTTTTGGAAATCATAAAGATATCTAATTGTGCTATCAATATCTGAATTCCTGATATATTTTTCAACTTTTTATATATATATATATATATATATATATATATATATATATATATATATATATTCCTTTCCGTCATGTTCCATGATTTACTGCTGTGCATTATCATCGGTCTTATTACTTTCCTACTAAAGAATGTCTTTTCAAGATTTTATCCTAATATCTCGTTTAACTCCTTGTCTATTTTTTCATTGCTTTCAGAATACAGAATTAATAAATTGCATTTCGAGTGAAAGAAGGTAATTCGCTAAAATGGTTATATTATCAAATACATACAGATAACTTTATAATAATCTATGAATTAATTTTAACATTTTAATCCATCCTGATTTTTGATTCTAAAATGAAGGTAGAAAAACGCGCTGTCAGGATCTAGAGGGCACTACCCGGTGATCCTGATGGCATGAGCATGTTGACGGTTATTACCACATGGGCGTACATTGCTAATTGATGTGGTGCCGCCAGATGGCGTTTAACTTCCCTCTTCGAGGGTAAGCTGTACTATTTTTATTTTATTTGTATACTTGTTATATGTATACAAATTAAATAAAATCTTGTGATTTTCACTTTAAAATTTATTTTAAGTGAATAGTTAAAAATTAATATTATAATCTAAAATATAATTTAAATAAAAATTTATGTTTAATTAATTTAATAGTAGATAACACAAGGTGCTATAACTCATCAGATTATTACTAGTGTTTAACACTTTAGATTAAATCAAACAATGCGACGTCTTGCGTCAATGCCAATATTTTAATCGTTACGATATATAAGTTCCTGATTTAATGTTATCTAGCGCACCGCGATCGCGGAAATTGATACAGCACAATCAATGGATTACCAGCCAAGTAATTAAAGGTTGTATGAAAAACATGCAGCACGTGACTACAAGCTGAATGATCCATTTCTTTCTAATCCCTTAAATAATAATAATAACTCAAGCTTTAGAATTAATTGTACTAAAGTAATTAATACTGTTATCTATATAGAATTATATGTTGTGTAACTAATATATCTACAATAGGCGATTTAATAAATTAATATTGCAATAAAATATTTATAAAATGCACTATATTATTTTTTTATTGCGATATTAATTTATTAAATCGTCTATTGTAGATTTATTAGTTGCACAACATATTTTTTTCTACAAAAATGTTTAATGTAATGGTTAACAATTATTTAAAGTGATTGCTAGCTTTTGTAGCTAAGCGATGTTGGCTGGTTCTGATAAGGAAGGGTCGATAGCCCAATACAGATTTTTTAAATATTATATTCTATAATTAGTATATAATATATATATATATATATGTATATATATATATATATATATATATATATATATATATATATAAACAATCTTTATTGGGCTATCGACCCTTCCCGGGTCTTTTCGTCTGTGTGTACATTTTGGTTATAAACGTATAAATAAGTGAAACAAATATTCTCTCGAAAGTTACAAAATAAACATAAATGTATATAAAATAGCATCAAATAAGTAATGAGAAAAATAAATATTAAAAAATAATAATAATTAAATAAAAATAAAAATCAGTGTCAAAGGTAAATAATTGTTGTAAGAAATTATTCTGATACTTTTTTTTGGTACGAATTGGAATGAGTTTGATCAATTTCCACTAGATGCTATTTGCGAACAATTCATACATATTAGTTTGTAGATTTTTAAAGACGTGAATTAAAGGATATTGACCTGAAATTACAATTTAAATTGCTATTGGAATTCATTCCCGATTGATCATATTCAATTCAATCAAACCAAACTGGATTCGCATTGTTTTTGATTGAACTAATTAATAGATTTACTCAAACAAACAAATTTAATAACACCATATGTATACACTCATTCAAATTAATTCATTCTTAACTGGCAATTAATGAATGGGGCCATTTCGGTCGATCTTCGGCACACTTTCGCTCTGCTCCAAATGCCTCAAAAACAATATACATTCAACATTCCTTTTTTTAGTGTGTGTGCACGGTGCTGATAATAAATAAAGTTATGTAGGAATTACTTATTATGCTTGCAACTATATAGATTATAATGCAAAATGTTTTAAAAACAGCACGCGCGTCATAAAAAAAGTTGATTATAGAATCACGTAGGTACTCATGCATGAAGTAAATAAATATTAATTGTGTTTTTTTTATATATCCGTACATGTTAAATATGTTGTTTTTTGTATTATTAGGTTGTTTTATGATGCTATAATATGTGTTGCAACGCCGCTGATTAGTTATACGAAAAAAAAAACACTAAACAAATTCGTCTGAAATATTAAAATTAATGTTCTCTGAGTGTGTTTTAAATAAAATGTTCTTGTTCAACATAATCAAAATAAATCATTCTTCAACTATCATACTACATCATATCATACTACATATGACATACATACTAAAAAATTAAGCGCGTTGTCTTCAACTGTAGACTAAACGTTTAGTTTCAATCTGTAGGGCGAGACTTAATCTACATTTTTTATATATAAATCATGACTCTAGCATTTGAAGTACAGACTCTACAGAGTTTAAGCGTTGAGTGAAGGAATAATACAGGAATATACATTGCTTATTCAATGGTTTAAGCTAGGGAAAACCATGAAATTTCACATATGCTCACCGGTACAGCGCGAAAACAGTAACAGCTATAGATAAACGTGTAGTCTTAATCTGCAGGGCTAGAACTCCTCTACATTTTGACATATTAATCATCTCTCTAGCATTTAAAATAAAGACGCTACAGTGTTAAAACTGGGGAAACATGAAACATCATCATATTCACATATTCTAACCGCTACAGCACGAAAACAGTAACAGCTACAGAAGAACGTCTAGTCTCAATCTGTAGGGCTAGAAATACTCTACATTTTCATATATAAACAATTCTTCTCGCATTTTAAATATAGACGCTACAGAGTTGAAACTTGGAAAATACATGAACTTTCATCATATTCACATATTCTAACCGCTACAGCGCAAAAACAGTAAGAGCTACAGAAAAAAGTCTAGTTTCAATCTGTAGGACGAGACATAATCTACATTTGTATGTATAAATCATGCCTTTAGCATTTGAGGTACAGACTCTACAGAGTTTAAAGTGGGAATACCATGAAATTTCATCATATTCACATATGCTCACCGTTACAGTGCGAAAACGGTAATAGCTATAGATAAACATAAGGTCTCAATCTGTAGGGCTAGAAATCCTCTACATTTTGACATATTAATCATCTCTCTAGCATTTAAAATACAGACGCTACAGTGTTAAAACTGGGGAAACATGAAACATTATCATATTCCCATATTCTAATCGCTACAGCACGAAAACAGGAATAGCTACAGAAGAACGTCTAGTCTCAATCTGTAGGGCTAGAAATACTCTACATTTTCACAATTAAATCATCTCTCTATCATTTGAAATACAGGCATTACAGATTTCAAACTGGGGAAGTAGTACATACTCTACAGAGTTTAAACTGGGAAGAACTATGAAATTTCATTATATTCACATATGCCCACCGCTACAGCGCAAAAACGGGAACAGCTACAGAAGAACGTCTAGTAACGTCTAGTAATATTCTAGTCGCTACAGCGCAAAAACAGTAAGAGCTACAGAAAAACGTGTAGTTTCAATCTGTAGAACGAGACATAATCTACATTTTTATATATAAATCATGTCTCTAGCATTAGAAGTACATACTCTACAGAGTTTAAACTGGGGAGAACTATGAAATTTCATTATATTCACATATGCCCACCGTTATAGCGCGAAAACGGTAGCAGCTATACAAAAACGTGTAGTCTCAATCTCCAGGGCTAGAAATACTCTACAGTTTGACATATAAATCACCCCTCTTAGCATTTGAAATTCTGACGTGACAGTGTTGTAACTGGGAAACATGAAAAATCATCATATTCACATATTCCAACAGCTACAGCACGAAAACAGAACGAGCTACAGAAAAACTTCTAGTATCAATCTGTAGAGCTAGAAATACTCTACATTTTCGCATATAAACCATCCCTCTAACATTTGAGGAACAGACGCTACATAATTGAAACTGGGGAAAACTATGAAATGCATCATATTCACATATGCTCACCGTTACTACTCGAAAATGATAACAGCTATAGAAAAACGTCTAGTCCCAATATGTCAGGCTAGAAATACATGTTTAAATATCTCTCTAGCATTTGAAATATAGACAAAGTTTTTCAAACCCATATTAATTCTCAGAAAATACAAAATGTTTGCAATAAATTCAATGTAGATATAAAATAATCTTATGATATTCATTCCATTTACATAAAATGATTCTTTGTATACATCGAAAAATAACAATAATATTTATTTGCAGGACGAATACATACAACGGTATCCGCGTGGATTAAACCCCGTTCAATTAAACGACATTGTCTTCGCAGTACACGCAGCAATAGCCTGCGTGATCACAATTATACAATGTCGCATTTATGAAAGTGGCGTGCAGCAGGTTTCCATTACGGCCAAAGCCATTTTAGGTGTTATCGGGGTGTCACTCGTTATATATTTGATCCTCTCAGCTACCGGAGTTCAAACATGGCTGGACTTTCTGTATTACTGCTCATACGTGAAGCTGGCTATCACGCTGATTAAATACGTTCCACAGGTGTGAATTATATTAGAAACTTATATTTGTGAGCCTTATTTATGTATTTGCAGGCCTATATGAACTATAAAAGAAAGAGCACTGTTGGTTGGAGTATTGGAAATATTTTCCTGGATTTCACCGGCGGAATCCTGTCCATGCTGCAGATGCTACTTAATGCACACAATTATGGTAATTATATTAAATTAAACTTACTTAATGAACGTGAAAGTGGAAAATACGGACATAATCTTTACCTACTTCCATCTACTGGGCGTGGCAGAAATAACTCCCGCATTATAAACGGGGGCTGAGAAAGACTTATATTTAATTAAACTTACTTAAGTAGAGTTAAAATAGAAATAAGTTTTAGTTCTATGGAATATATAAAAATATATCACATAGTATACATTTCCATTTATGTTGCTTTTGATGTACATTTGAGAAATAAAAAGGTTTTGGTGATCCTGGTACTACTATTCGTTTCCAATCACCCTTTTTAATATTGGAGTTATTTCTGCCGCAACTGGTATATGAACCGGTTGCGGCAGGAATAACTCCAGTTTTAAAAAGGGGGATTGAAAAAGAATAGTACGAGGGTCACCAACAATTTTTTATTTCTCAAAAGTACATCAAAAGCAACATATGGAAATGTATACTATGTGATGTAGAACTATAATCTCTTATACCGGCATGCTAGCTGTCTAAGAATATAGAAACGAGCATAATATATTATTATATATTGTAAATGATAAATAAATTATAAAAAAAACTCCAAGAACGTCTCCAAATGTGTATCGGGTGTCATGCCCGCCATTTGGACGGTATAGTTTTTTTTACTTTGCGCTTTAAGTAAAGTAAGAAAAATTAATTTCAATTTCGAGTAATTCATTTGTAACTTAGCACTATATCGTCTTTTTTATCGGTTGAACTAAAATTCGTCGCTTAAGCAGCAATACGAAACATCTAAAATTTTCTTTGAGGTTGACAGGGGTGAGAAAATCTGACTAATTTTAGTTCAACCGATAAAAAAAACGATATATTGGTAGCATACAAATTATTGACTCGAAATTAACAATTGAAATTATTTTGACAAAAAAAACTTGAAGAATGAGACTGTTAATAACTCATGCTTGGAACTATATGTCTTATGTATCCAAAAAATAAAGAAAACTGCGTTTTTATGGGTCCGCTAAAAAATGAATGTCTCAAAAACAAAATTTGGATCTCAATATATTCCTGAATAAACCAAGAAAACACAAAATACATGATTTTTTTATTATATTGGTGATACCTCGTACTATTCTTTTTCAATCACCCTTTTAAATATGGGAGTTATTTCTGCTGCACACAGTACTCATAGAAATACTACTGCATTAACTCATCGCTGCGTCAAGTTATAATGTCACACTCAAATGGTTGTAATTTGCTATTATTACTAAACCAAAATATATTGTTAAAAAAATATATATTTATTTACAGATGATTGGGTTTCAATATTTGGCGACCCCTCCAAGTTCGGCCTGGGCCTCTTCTCCGTTGTATTCGACATATTCTTCTTGGTTCAGCACTACATTCTCTACAGACATTCTACGTACGAACAAAGCTGATTATAATTTGCTGTTCCTCTTTCAAACTTAATTATTGTGATATTGAAATTTTGATATAATATATTTATTACTCGTGTAATTTTTCAATTTGAGTCATACTTTTAATGCTAGAAATATAAATGGTATGGCCGAAGAAAAATGGAAAATTACCCAAAATTTCAATATTTCAGACATTTTACAGAAAAACGATTGCTGGAATAACGTTTAAATTGCTACAAACCTTCGAATATATGGTATATATGGTATAGGTCCATACATAAAACGCAACTACCCCAAAGCAGTAGGGCTTAAGGTTCGTAATCTGGTACTGATCTAACAGACTTGGAGTAGCCCGAATAGTAACATAAAAAATGAAATATTAAAGAGACAATAAGCCCAGAGCAGCACAAAGTGATAAACGAAAATAGCTCATGTTAAAGAGGCTCTTGGATTATTTCTTTAGTTTTCAAGTAGTACGGCCCCTTTGTCTTTTCGTTTTCTCCGAAAAATTTTCCTGATAGGCGCTATTGACTGCGTCATCTACCAGTTCGACTGTCAGGTGCAGTGATTCCACCTCTCACTCCATCCGTACCTAGCTTCAAGACGTCTCTGAGGAATTAATAAATTCTCTTCGAATTAGTCGCCCGGAAGGTCCTAAATTTGGACATGTTTACTTCGAGTATAAAGGTAAGATAAACAAACTTATTTTGTGGGTTGTTTTATACTCTTTTTCATTAGTATTTTATGCGAAACCTTGTTTACTTTCTATAAAAATAAATTGTATATAGAACATTTTATATCAGTTTACTGTGTACTCCAATATCACAGCTTACAAGATACTTTTCCTGGAAAACTTTCTGATACTAGCCGGAAAATTTTAATCCAGAATAAACTAAACACGTTACTTATATAAAATTTAATCACAAAAATTATTTTTCATAAATTAAGCTTGTAGTAGCCAGAGTTGACTAGAAAACTGAATTTTTATGGCCTACTGATGTAATTCAAGAAGTTTTAAATGAGACAGTAAGAATGCTATTGTAACTTTCAAGATAATTATCCCTAATAAATATTTGAATACTTTTCTTAAATAAAAATGAATAAGGAATATGAATTGTTTTAAGAAAACTGAATATCTCAACTAGTTTTCAAATTACAGCTAGACAAACATCATGACTTATTGCTGTAATTCAAGTAGTTATAAATGAGACGGTAAGAATGCTATTATAACTTTCAAGATAATTATCCCGAAGAAATATTTGAATACTTTTCTTAAATAAAAATAAATAAGGAATATGAATTGTTTTAAGAAAACTAAATATCTCAACTAGTTTTCAAATTACAGCCAGACAAACATCAACTAAAATCAATTTTCATTGCATTCAAGAAGTTTTAACAAGACGGAGAAAACGCTTTGGTATCATCCAGCAAAATTTACCCCAATAAACATTAGAATACTTTTCTTAAATAGAAATGAATAGGGAATATAATTTTTCATAAGAAAATCAAATATCTCAACTGGTTTTGTAGTTACAACCCGTCAAACATTAACTAAAATTCAACTAACTAACTAAACTATTTCTAAATAAAATTCGTTAATTTTCTTATGATTTTCACAAGTATTTTATGCAGAACCTTGATTACTTTCCATAAAAATTAATTTTATTTAGAAAATTTCGATTTTTTTTCAGTTTACATTGTACTCCAATATAATCCTTAACAAAGTACTTTAGGTGGAAAACCTTCTGGAAGTAGCCGGAAAATTTTGTTCTAGAATAAACTAAACACTTTTCTTATATAAAATTTAATCACAAAAAATATGTTTTATAAACTAAGCTTGTAGCAGGCTGAGTTGACTAGAAAACTGTATTTACATGGCCTACTGATGTAATTCAATTAGTTTTAAATGAGACGGTAAGAATGTTATTGCAACGTCAAAGAAAATTATCCCCAATAAATATTTAAATACTTTTCTGAAATAAAAATGAATAAGGAATATGAATTGTTTTAAGAAAACTAAATATCTCAACTAGTTTTCAAATTACAGACAGACAAACATAAACTAAAATCAATTTTCATTGAATTCAAGTAGTTTTAACAAGACGGACCCCAATAAATATTAGAACATTTTTCTTAAATAGAAATGAATAGGGAATATGGATTCTCATAAATATCTCAACTAGTTTTGAAGTTAGCGTCCGTCAAACATTAGCTAAAATTCAATAATGTAACTTAAATATTTCGAAATAAAATTCATTAATTTTCTGTTTTTCATAAGTATTTTAATGCAAAACCTTGATTACTATATATGCGACTGCTACTAGTATTTTTTAAGGCTTATAAACCGAAATTCCATCATTTTACAAGCCAACATCATGAAGCGACTTTAAGAGCGTTCCATCAACGGGCGATATTAATGAAAAAAAGTAGTCTTATTGTAGCAAGCGTAGTGAAGTTATTTATTAGAATACAATTATAAATGAGGTATTATTTTGAAGAAGAAAGAATGTGTCTTTGATTCGGTAGAGCCGATTCTAGATATATATTTTCAAAATAAAGCTATGAGAGAATAAACATAGACAATATTTGCTAAGCAATTACTACATGAAAAAGTAAAAATAGAAAATATTTTCCTCGACCGAATAAAAGATAATTTAATAAGGTTTCAGAATATGTTTTTGAAATTAAAATCGGTTTCCAAATAACGCCGCAACAGCAGAAACCATATTCGATAATTTTATTTGATACTCGATATTTTTATGCCGAAACGTTTGAATATCAATGGCGGCAGGAAACGCACTCGTAGTATTTAAATTCGTATTTGTACGTTGTGTTAGTACAGTATTCTGTTTACATATGCCGGTAGATGGTTAATAGACGTCACTAGCAGTATTGGATGTAGAACGACGACCTGTTATCGACGCGTCTATGTGCCATGCGCCGTCTACCTACAGTCCATGGGAAAACTACGACTTTTTGGATGTTAAAATATAAAAAAGACTTAAAATTGCGAAATAGAATTGATATAAAATGTTATAGTTAATTTTATTGCATTCGAGTTTTCAATTTCAAAACAAAACATAACTTTTTATCTTTTTAAAGCTAGAAAAATGATTAAAATTGCAAAGTGTTCCTGATATGAATTGTTAATAAAAAACAAAACCTTAAATAAAAGCGTACTAATAGCAGATACAATTGATTATAATAAAATATAAAAGTAACAAAGAGTTTCACCAACATAAAGAATTATTGTTGGCTTGTAATTGGAAATTATTTCTGTTGGGCAATAAACGCTTATTATTATTATTATTATTATAAAAAAAAATTAGAGAAAACCTAAAGAAACACAAGATAGACACAAATAACATCTAGATACAAACCATCAACCACGACCAACTCGATGCGTCAAGTGGGGCGGGCATCCTCCGAGTTCCTGCAGATAGAATTTCTTTTTTTTTCTTTTTATGTATTATATTGATTATGTTTATGTTAAGTAAATTAAAAATTTATATTGTATTTTTATGTTAAGTAAATTAAAAAAATTAAAATTTAAAAAAAGAGAATAAGAAAATAAATTCCATTTAAGCCACAAATATAGTACTAAAGGTCGTTTTAGAAAAAGACAATTTCTTGACTCAAAAGTTAGTCAAGATGCGAGACAATCTAAATTATCTCGTATCATACAGCAAATTATTTGAATTATTGAATTGGATGGTAGATTGAATGGACAAATATAACACGTTCTATTTGTCAAGGACAAATTGTATGGGAGGAGGATATATGAATTTATTTCTAACTAGCAACTTTTGAGCTAAGAAATTGTCTTGTCTAAAACGACCTTAAATATAATCTTGTACTTAAAACAAACACGGTTTCAGTCACTGCATCTGGGAGATTTAGCCTACTGAGTAGATTGGAGCTGTTTTTGGTGGTATTACCCTCCTCTGCAGGTGCATTGGGGTTTTGCGTGGGTTTCGTCGGAGCAGGTTGTTCTGATTCCGCTTCTTTGTTATGTCCCCTGGCCTTTGAACGGAATTTTAGTTTCCCATGCCGAAGTTGGGGGACAATATGCACAAATATGTCAGTAAATATAATCTTGTACTTAAAACTACACGATTTGAATCTCTACAGTAGTGCGTGATTGTTAATGTACTTATAAAATATGTGTAGAACACCGGGGTTTCGCTGCCATCACCTCAGGATTGAGGAAAATTCGTACACGTTTATTGTTAACCATTTATTTTAAGTGAGAGCTAACTCTTATAGCGCGGCGAGGATGGTTAGTTACGTTGTCTTCGTTCATGTGTATGAGAGTTATACAATAAATGATGAATGAATAATTGTGAGAATGATCTGTGAGCACGGTGTTTTATAATATCAGTTCTATGGACGGGGTAAAGACTTCCTAATGGGGTTGTTATTGTATATGCCCGTTCACTACCACTAGCTCCTTTAGCTTAGGTCGGCTTGTTGTTACTAATCTATTTGCAGTACGTACAAGATTTTATTTCATCATATACATGACGATATCATAAGGTTTTGCTATTTGTATTTGTTGTGTCTTATTTAATTGGCTTCCAATTATCCCTGTGGACAATCAGTTGAAGGATTGTCCACAGGAAAGTTCCGACGCATACAAGAATACACTTTTTACATAGCTGTTAAACATTCTGATTTTGTTATTTGTAGATATTTCGTTTGATCTCCAAATCTTCCATAACATATTTTAAAAAAATGCGCATTTTTAAATTATTCTGTCTATAAATATTTTGCTTCCTCCCCTTTCGAATATTATGGAAAAGTTACATCACCACAAGAAAAGTATAAACGTAATACGACCCTTAAGTATTTGAATATATCTAATTTTTCGAACGAAAATCCTAATATTCGCTTTCTATCGCCATCATTTCAAATATTCAAATTACCAATTACAATTATTTGAGAAGAAACACCCCATTATTCGAACGAAAAAAATTACAGGTAGACAAGAAACACCCCAATAATCGAATGCTCGTATGCATGACACAGACAAACAAAATCTTGCATAGTATCATACAGGTTATTAGAAAATGTTTACAGTATATAAACGAAGCGTTAAAATCAATTAAATTAAAATATTGAATTGTGCGTGGGTGGTTGTTGGTTGGGTCCGGCGGAGGCGCGCTCCACGGTATTAATAGATAGCAGGGGGCGAACGCGCGAATATCGATTCGAGTCCTGCTGGCGCGCGCGAGCCGCCTCCTGCCGCCGACTGTACGCCCAGCTGATCGATTCCTGCTAGTCTAGAGGGAAAGCTCGCCATAGTCGCGCCGCTGCGTTTTTTTTATTGCCGCACAACGCACACACACACAGACACAGAGAGAAAAGCGGTGGTTTGAAAGAAAATCCAGTGCGCGAGGTCGTGCAGTGCTCAGTAGTTCGAGGGTGTACATAGAAAGGAAATAGCTTAGCTAGAGAGGTGAGTACACGTTTTATAAACCACTCAGAAGCATACCAAATAAAAACAGTGGAGATATCAATGCAAGCTGTGCAATTTGGTGGCGGTATCGATTGGGAATTGGCTAGTATTAATTTTTCAGGGGATGATCGATTTTGTGGGATTGTGGCGAGGGAGTCGCACGTGCGGCGGTTTATCTCGTCTTGCGTGTCATCGAATTTATTAAACTAGTATTCATTTATATTATGAATTACTTGGGTAAATGTTTTATCAAGGTTACTAGTGTAAGGTCTTTGAAGATGAGATCGATATGTTTTTAATGATAGTCTTTTACTATAATTACAGAACATAGGTTTATTATTTATATTATCTGTTTATCCACAAGTACTATAATATACATTAAAACCATGGTGGTGCGAATTCCATTTGTTTATTATTTCTAACAATATAATATGAACTATATTGATAAGATATCTCAAATAATCAATTATTCTGAAAAATACATACTACACGATAGTAGTTAAAAAATAATAAAAGCATATATATCGTACAATCTCTAGTATGAAATAATATGGAATAAATTCGATATCTAAATATCGCGATACCGGGATCCGTGTATTAATATCGGTATTTAAATACATATTGTCACCTGTATCAAAGCTGTGAAAAAATAAACAAATATCAAATATTGGATTGTTAAGGCGTCTACTTTGTGATAATTCATTTTAAAGGATAAATAAAACGATTTTTTACTTTGTTTTGTGAATCACTGAAGTGTGATAAAAAACAAAGTAAAAAATCGTTTTATTTATCCTTTCAAACAAATATCAGTCTAATACAAGCATTACAACGATTCTACGAGAAGTCAATATACAAAGTAAAAATCGGGAGAAACATGATCTAATGCTCAAACAGGGCTGCTGTATTTCATCCAAGCTATTTTTTTTTTTAATAACACTAAAATATAATAATATATACAAAAGTAATACAGATTGTTAAAAAATCATGTTTCCTGCAAGCAAATGGACCATAGCTTCCTCGGTGAAGGGCTCGTCCGATTTAAAATCAGACATTAAAGAAATGTAAATACAATGTCGAATCAAAGGGCGATTACGATTTTTTACACTGAGCTTTGCCGGTGATCCCGTAGTGATAGCCCAATACTACGAAGAAACTATTTGAGAAAAATAATAGAGGAGTATAAAGCATGTTGTCGGAAGGTACACATAAAAATAGACGATATACCTAATCAAAGACAACAGCATTTAATACTCCGATATCGGCAGCAGATAGACTGCAATATAAGTACCTACCTAGGAGTAAAAATAACACACGCCGGAAAAATGGACTTGGAAATAATAACTCAGATGAACCAAGGCCGAAGAGCAATATCCCTACTTTATTCTGTATTGGAGGGCCATTATGTAAGCATTGAGAACAAGCAATCCGTAGAATGTGGTTGTTCTTCTTCTTTAGGAGCCTTCTCCGCCCCGAAGGTTGGCGATCATGCGGACTTTTGAGACAGCTGCTCTGAATAGTTAGTTTCTTTAATAACTGAACGATTCCCGCAAGCTGGAATAGCGTTTTCTTCCAACACTTCTTTTACCCTGTATCTTTCCCTGTATTAGTAGGTGGTATTTTTCTCCTCTTGTGATGTATCCTAGGTATTGTAATTTTTTTATTTTGATGTTATTTAGGATATGTTTTTCTTTTTTCATACATCTTACTATTTCTGTATTAATTACCCAGTCCGTCCATAGTATTCTTAATATTCTTTTATACAAATATTGGATTGTTAAGGCGTCTACTTTCTGTTAATTCATTTTAAAACGATTTTAATTTTGCTTTTATTACTCTTTAGTTACACTAGTTTTGGCTAATCTTCGAGTAATCGGAGGAATTCGAAAATGGCTAGAGCTTAGCCGAAACTTGCAAAGTGTAACTGAAGGTGATAAAAACAAAGTAAACAATCGTTTTATTTATTCTTCTTTACGTCCATAACTCTAAAGTCTCTAGCCTATAAAATGTCTGCTTTCTTTAGTGTCCGTGCTTCTGCTCCATATAATAGTACGTTGTGTACGTAGTATTTTGTTAATCCTATTTTTAATTCTAGATTCCGCAAAGTGCCTTTTTCCTTTTCTTAAAAGTTCTTCTGGATTTGTCTATTTTAATCCTTATTTCCATTGAATTCTCGTTATTTTGGGTAATTGTTGTGTCTAGGTAGTTGTATTTTACTACTTTTTCTATGGCTTCATTGTGGACATAGATGTTGGCGTTGTTTTGTGGTGATTTTATCGTTAACATAAATTTAGTCCTCTTCGCATTCTGATAGTCCCCAATCTTCGCTGGCCTCTGTTACTTTCTTATTTATTTTCTGAAGGTCCGAAGACCTTTGATATTTGTTCATGCAAAATCAGAAGAAAAAAACTTACCACTGGAAATAATAATACTCTTTTTCAAACAATACTTTACCCTGAGTGATGGGTTAGTGACATGGTATACTTTTAATTGTAGTTGTTTATGCCTATTTCCTTCCAGAATTGGTGACATGTATTAATTTGTGTCACTTAATCTTGAAACACAAACAATGTTGTCAATTAAAGTTTTCTGAAGACAAAAAAACATAGCTAATTATTTTTAATGTATTCTTAAGGTAGTTTTAGACAAAACAATTTCTTAGCTCAAAAGTTGTTCAAGAAATGAATTCATATATCCTCCTCCCAGACAATTTGTCCTTGACAAATAGAACGTGTTATATTTTTCCATTCGATCTACCATCCAATTCAATACTTCAAATAATTTGCTGTATGATACGAGACAAATTAGATTATCTCGTATCTTGACTAACTTTCGATTCAAGAAATTGTCTTTTCTAAAAGAACCTTTACAACATACAACAATCTGTTTACATTCATGTTTTTGTTGATTAACCATTGTTGTGTTACAGCTAAAAAAATAATAACCGTATGCCGCTATTTATCGCAAACCTACACAAATCATGGCTGTTAAGTCACGGTGATAACACTTTCCACAATTGACGCCTTATCGTTGGGCTCAGTTCCGCTGAGACTGTTGCTAGTGCGCGTTCGTGGTCGGTATAAAACATGTCCGAAGAAAATTATGCAGGTACGCTATTGAAGTGTAATATAATTTCAAATAAAAAAAAAACGCATTGCTAAGCCTGTATCGCGATTACGCGTGTTTCTAGCAAGTACCAGTTTGCTATTTTGTATGGAAATTCAGTATTTTTTTATTGTATGTATAAATAATTAATAACTATTCATTTAGCAAGCTCAAGAGTAGTGCTATGGATTTGTAACTGTATCAGCTAGCAATATTTTTTTAAATATATGCTCATATAAGAATACTGTTACTTGCATAAAAAAATCAAAAAAGTATTTAATGATTGGATTTTTAATATTTATATATATATATATTTATAACATTTATATGTTACCCATTTATCTGTGTTTATAAGGACATATAATTCATTAAATTACCTCAGCTAATGAGGCCACAGTCGATAAGAGTTCATATAAGAATACTGTTACCTACATAAAAAAATCAAAAAAGTATTTAATTATTGGATTTTGGATATTTTTGAGACGTTTATATGTTACCCATTTATCTGTGTTTATAAGGACAAATAATTCATTAAATTACCTCAGCTAATGAGGCCACAGTCCATAAGAGTTCATATAAGAACACTGTTACCTACATAAAAAATCCAAAAAAGTATTTAATTATTGGATTTTGGATATTCTTGAGACATTTATATGTTACCCATTTATCTGTGTTTATAAGGACATATAATTCATTAAATTACCTCAGCTAATGAGGCCACAGTCGATAAGAGTTCATATAAGAATACTGTTAACTATATAAAAAATTCAAAAAAGTATTTAATTATTGGATTTTGGATATTTTTGAGACATTTATATGTTACCCATTTATCTGTGTTTATAAGGACATATATATCATTAAATTATCTCAGCTAATGAGGCCACAGTCGATAAGAGTTCTATAAGAATACTGTTAACTACATAAAAAATTTAAAAAAGTATTTAATTATTGGATTTTGGATATTTTTGAGACATTTGTATGTTACCCATTTATCTGTGTTTATAAGGACATATAATTCATTAAATTACTTCAGCTAATGAGGTCACAGTCCATAAGAGTTCATATAAGAATACTGTTACCTACATAAAAAAATCAAAAATGTATTTAATTATTGGATTTTGGATATTTTTGAGACATTTATATGTTACCCATTTATCTGTGTTTATAAGGACATATAATTCATTAAATTACCTCAGCTAATGAGGCCACAGTCCATAAGAGTTCATATAAGAATAATGTTACCTACATAAAAAATTCAAAAACGTATTTAATGATTGGATTTTGGATATTTTTGAGACATTTATATGTTACCCATTTACCTGTGTTTATAAAGACATATAATTCATTACATTACCTCAGCTAATGAGGCCACAGTCCATAAGAGTTCATATAAGAATACTGTTACCTACATAAAAAATTCAAAAACGTATTTAATGATTGGATTTTGGATATTTTTGAGACATTTATATGTTACCCATTTATCTGTGTTTATAAGGACATATAATTCATTAAATTACCTCAACTAATGAGGCCACAGTCGATAAGAGTTCATATAAGAATACTGTTACCTACATAAAAAATTCAAAAAAGTATTTAATTATTGGATTTTGGATATTTTTGAGACATTTATATGTTACCCATTTATCTGTGTTTATAAGGACATATAATTCATTAAATTACCTCAGCTAATGAGGCCACAGTCGATAAGAGTTCATATAAGAATACTGTTAACTACATAAAAAATTCAAAATAGTATTTAATTATTGGATTTTGGATATTTTTGAGACATTTATATGTTACCCATTTATCTGTGTTTATAAGGACATATAATTCATTAAATTACCTCAGCTAATGAGGCCACAGTCCATAAGAGTTCATATAAGAATACTGTTACCTACATAAAAAATTCAAAAAAGTATTTAATTATTGGATTTTGGATATTTTTGAGACTTTTATATGTTACCCATTTATCTGTGTTTATAAGGACATGTAATTCATTAAATTACCTCAGCTAATGAGGCCACAGTCCATAAGAGTTCATATAAGAATACTGTTACCTACATAAAAAATTCAAAAAAGTATTTAATTATTAGATTTTGGATATTTTGGAGACATTTATATGTTACCCATTTATCTGTGTTTATAAGGACATATAATTCATTAAATTACCTCAGCTAATGAGGCCACAGTCCATAAGAGTTCATATAAGAATACTGTTACCTAAATAAAAAATTCAAAAAAGTATTTAATTATTGGATTTTGGATATTTTTGAGACATTTATATGTTACCCATTTATCTATGTTTATAACGACATATAATTCATTAAATTACCTCAGCTAATGAGGCCACAGTCCATAAGAGTTCATAATAGAATACTGTTAACTACATAAAAAATTCAAAAAATATTTAATTATTGGATTTTGGATATTTTTGAGACATTTATACGTTACCCATTTATCTGTGTTTATAAGGACATATAATTCATTAAATTACCTCAGCTAATGAGGCCACAGTCGATAAGAGTTCATATAAGAATACAGTTACCTACATAAAAAATCAAAAAAGTATTTAATTATTTGATTTTGGATATTTTTGAGACATTTATACGTTACCCATTTATCTGTGTTTATAAGGACATATAATTCATTAAATTACCTCAGCTAATGAGGCCACAGTCCATAAGAGTTCATATAAGAATACTGTTACCCACATAAAAAAATCAAAAAAGTATTTAATGATTGGATTTTGAATATTTTTGAGACATTTATATGTTACCCATTTATCTGTGTTTATAGGGACATATAATTCATTAAATTACCTCAGCTAATGAAGCCACAGTCCATAAGAGTTCATATAAGAATACTGTTACCTACATAAAAAATTCAAAAAAGTATTTAATTATTGGATTTTGGATATTTTTGAGACATTTGTATGTTACCCATTTATCTGTGTTTATAGAGACATATAATTCATTAAATTACCTCAGTTAATGAGGCCACAGTCGATAAGAGTTCATATAAGAATACTGTTACCTACATAAAAAAATTCAAAAAAGTATTTAATTATTGGATTTTGGATATTTTTGAGACATTTATATGTTTCCCATTTATCTGTGTTTATAAAGACATATAATTCATTAAATTACCTCAGCTAATGAGGCCACAGTCGATAAGAGTTCATATAAGAATACTGTTACCTGCATAAAAAATTCAAAAAAGTATTTAATTATTGGATTTTGGATATTTTTGAAACATTTATATGTTACCCATTTATCTGTGTTTATAAGGACATATAATTCATTAAATTACCTCAGCTAATGAGACCAGAGTCGATACAAATATAAGAACACTGTTACCTGCATAAAAAATCCAAAAAAGTATTTAATGATTACATTTTGGATATTTTTGAGATATTTCTATGTTACCCATTTATCTGTATTTATAAGAACCTATAATTCGTTTAATTACCTCAGCTAATGAGGCCACTGTCCTAAGAGTTCATATACAAATACTGTTACCTGTATAAAAAAGTCAAAAAAGTATTTAATGATTGAATTTTGGATATTTTGGAGACATTTATATTATACCCATTTATCTGTATGTATAAAGACATATAATTTATTAAATTACCTCATCTAATGAGGCCACAGTCGATAAGAATTCATATAAGAATACTCTTATCTGCAAAAACAATTCAAAAAAGTATTTAATGATTGGATTTTGAATATTTTTTTGTGTTAATAAGAACCTATAATTCGTTAAAATACCTCAGCTAATAAGGCCGCAGTAGATACAAGTATAAGAATACTGTTACCTACATAAAAAATTCAAAAAAGTATTTAATGATTGCATTTTGTATATTTTGGAGACATTTATATGTTACCCATTTATCTGTGTTAATAAGGACCTATAATTCGTTAAATTACCTCAGCTAATGAGGCCACAGTCGATAAGAGTTCATATACGAATAATGATACCTCCATAAAAAAGTCAAAAAAGTATTTAATGATTGAATTTTGGATATTTTTGAGATATTTATATGATACCCATTTATCTGTGTTTATAAGGACATATAACTCATTAAATTACTATAACTAATGAGGCCACAGCCGATACAAGTATAAGAATACTGTTACCTGCATACAAAATTCAAAAATGTATTAAATGATTGGATTTTGGATATTTTTGAGATATTTCTATGTTGCCCATTTATCTGTGTTTATAAGAACCTATAATTCGTTAAATTACATCAGTTAATGATGCCACAGTTGATATGAGTTCATATCTGCATACAAAATTCTCAACGCAGTTCAAGCCGGAGACATGGGTGTTACTTACACCACTTTCATTCTCACAGGCTCATATATTAATATACACACCCTACAGTCAACAGTGTTTTAATAACTTAAATAAATCGACAGATGTGAATTTTATGAATCGAGATATCAATTATATCCCAATAACTATCACCGGAACAAACAATCAAATGTGACTTACACCGCGTTCATTCTCACAGGCTCATATCATGTCGAATTGAACTATTCGTTGACTTAATTTTGCCATTAAAAGCCTAATCAAAACACTCGCGGTTTGAGGAAAGCGAAAATTGCGTCGGCGCGTGTGTTGTTCCCACGACCCCGTTTCCGTGACCCGGTTCGCCCGAAAGCGGGACGTACGCACGCTGGAGGATCGAAAATCGGCTGAAATTGCCGCCCCCGCGCGCACACGACCGATCGATATCCGACGTCGCGCAAACACGCCGGGCGGTTGAAAACTAGTGCTTCTTGGTTTTTGTTTTCCGGTGCTCCAGGGGATTACGTTTTCGAGAGGAGGCGGCAGTCCCGATTTCTGTCGCTCGTCGAGATCCCACTGGGATTCTTCACCGGTCACGATGTAAGATATCACTCACAATATTTCTATAATATCTACCGTAACATGACTTTATAAAAATTGAATTATGGTAGGTCGTGGCTATTTCGACCTAGGAAACATAATTGATCGTAGGACTTTTATATTAATCACTTATTGCTGTCTTGTATGTACTTGATTATATTAACAGATCAATAATCAGTTTATAACTTTTTATAATAACGTTTTTGTTTTATTTAAATATATACAACTATAAATAGAGTAGGAACTCCAGAAGGAAGATACAGGGGTAATGATAATTATATCTTCCAAAACCGTCGGAACTCGTTCCTGGAGTTCTTTAGGGGACGGGCAGCCCAGTTTGTAGGGAGAACAGAGTATATGTTTTTTTTATTGAAATATATACTCTAAATTAAAAATATACTCCAATTACATGAGAAAAAAAGAAATATAATATTCTGTTGTAATGATACTTTTAAGTGATAATTTTCAAATTTAATTGTATGTTATAATTTCGTTGTAAAAATACACGTTTTACGTATTTTTTTTTTTTAGTTTGGTACAAATAAAATTAACGTATTTTAGAACTGAGAAAGTATAATTTACTTTTAATCATAAATTTTTACGTTCTTAATTATTTGTTACAGATGGCGGGCGCGGATCCGAAATGGCAGAAGGACGCTGCAGACCAGAATTTCGATTACATGTTCAAGCTGCTGATCATCGGCAACAGTTCCGTGGGCAAAACGTCGTTTCTTTTCCGATACGCGGACGACAGCTTTACATCGGCATTTGTCAGTACCGTGGGCATCGACTTCAAAGTGAAAACGGTCTTCAGGCACGACAAGCGCGTCAAACTGCAGATCTGGGTGAGTTGGCGCACTGGTTTTAATTGCCAGCGATTAATTAAAGGCGCTCAAGCGTTGGAGGATCGTTATTGTCACCGAGCTTGATTTAATTATTGCTGGGCGACAGATTCTATATGGAGCAGATGGAATTTAATTAATTGAGATAGAAAGTTTTATATTATGTCCAAATAATGGAGCTCGATTCGATAACGCGGAACTTCGATTCGACGACTGCTTTGGTGTATAGAGCTGCTTCATATTTTTGTTTATTTTTGAGCATGAGGCCCACGAAGGTTCCAGTTGTGGACTGCCGAAGCCCGCGTACATCCGCTCACGTGGCTGAGAACTTGGGAATCGAAATCAGGCTCCCCCCTTCTCGAATGCCCCGAAGAGGGGTAGCCTGAGTTCGATCCCCAATCTTTTTTTGTGAAATTAAGGTAAATACCGGGTGATTAAACTTCTCTGAGCGTCTCCCTTGACCGGCGGAAAAGCCTCACGGCTGATAGCGCCAATAAAGATAGAAGTTTTTTTTAAAATTACAAATGACATATGATGTGTCTGTTTTTATCAACCGTCAATAGTTAGTTAGTTTGAGACCTGATCCTCTCGCTGTTGTTTCTGATCAATATATATATATATATATATATATATATATATTTATATATATATATATATAATTTTATTAGGGTAGTGCAGCAATAAAACGCTATTTTACTTGAAGTACACTTTACTTCCTTTTGCCAATATTTCGTAGCTTACATAGCTACTTCATATTTATATTCAAGTTTTATTACTTATAATAAAACTTCATAAAATACATTAATAGCTAGAGCCAACAATCGAGTTCTTGTGTATTTACCCCAGAAATCTTGAAAGTTCTTAAAATAGCCTGCTTGAGATAGATTTTTGTTAATTGGTGAGCATCAGCAAACACTGTCAATACAATATTAACGTTTTACCTTCGAGTTTGCAAAGGAAAAACTGATCCGAAACAAATTCGAGATGAGGATCTCAAACTAACTAACTATTGACGATCGATAAAACAGACTCATCAAATGTTATTTGTAATAAAAAAAAACTTCTATCTTTATAGGGCTATCAGCCGTGAGACTTTTCTGCCGGTCAAGGGAGAAGCTCAGAGGAGTTTAATAGCCCGGTATTTACCTTAACTTCACAGAAAATCTTTCAAAAACTATGAAAGGTATTTCGCGATAATTCGCCCAGATGGGGATCGAACTCAGGCGCTCAGTACGAGACGGACGACATCTCTAACCACTCAGTCACTGAGCTGGATTAGTTGTAATAGATATCTATAAAAATTAATTTATTAATACCAGTAAAATATTTGCTAATAAAACTACGTAATAACTTTTGCAACCTAAATACTGATGATTATGCTTGAACTGATTTTAATCTTTAAAATGTACTCCCTGCGGCACTCCCACGTTCGTGCACTTTGGTCATTGAGCGCTCCCTTGACGAACGGCCGAGGGTTTCAATTGTGGCGGATGTATTGCGCCCCGTAAAACGTCCAATTTATCCCGGCAATAACTCGGCTTCCGCTGGAAACCGCACACGTATTAGTGCCGGCATTAAACTGCTCGTTAAGTTTGAGCTATGTTTGTTGTTTCTTTGCTAGTGACGCCACAAGAAAGCATGTAAGACTTTTTATATTCATGGCAACTAATAGCTACTGAATAAATATTGAAGAAAAGTGGAAAGAACATTAAAACGTAGTGAATAAGATGTTTGAAAATACGCGCCTTAATAACTTTAATTCTAGACGATACCAATTTATACTTACAAATATATTTCTTTATATATTAATATAAAGAAATGTTGTTTTATAAAAAGTCTGCTAATAGAATATTTTTATAGTTAAGGATAAATATCTTTCCTGCTTAATATGAATTAAAATATTTCTCCAGTTTCATAAATTATAATAATGTGAATTAAGTCACTGAGTCAAATCAGTGAGCGACTCTCGGCAAACAGTCAGAATCGATGATTCGAATCTCCAGAAATGAGTCAGACTTCCCATCTCTAATAATCGTCCCTCTATGTTATATTATCAGTTGGAATTTGTAATATCAACATGGGGGACGTACGTTTGAGTTTTGAAGAACGTAAGCAGGTTATTAAGTGGTACTGGAAGTGCCAGTGCCAGCATCACGTTACACATTCTTGTTTAAAAACACCAGACAAGTTAAATCTATATATATATATATATATATATATATATATATATATATATATATATATATATATATATACATAATGAACATTATACTATTAAAATAAACTTAAGCCTATTGGATAGACAATTAGAACCAACTTAAATTATTATCTTAGTACAATTTTACCTGAAAACAAAAGGGGATTCATGTAAAAATAGAGTTTTTTTGTTGTTTTTTTTAGCATGAATCCCCTTTTGTTTCAAGATAAAATTGTATTAAGATAATAATGTTATTTGGTTCTAATTGTCTATCCAATAGACTTAAGTTCATTTAATTTCACTTCTTCGGCTTTACTGGCTTTACCGTCACAACCATATATTTTTCTATATTTTTTTTTTTAAATTCTTTTTTGAAAATGAAAGGTCTACAGCATGAGACTAAATAAAACACGACTTTCAAGCATTAAAATTTACCAAGTTTCAAAAAGTTGCCAAACTTTGCAGGTTTTTCGGTTCGATTTGAAAAAATCTCGATATTTTTCCCATCATGCAGACTATATTTCAAATAAAATGACTTAGTTTCAGTGTCATGTTACTGCCATGACGACCCCTGCTTTAACGCTACGGAAGATAGTTTTTGCAATTTTTGATCACTTTTCAAATTAAATTTGTGACGGGTTTATCTTTCGTTTTAGGGAACAATTATACAATGACTTTCGATGTTGTTGAAAATTATCTATCCAATAAGCTAAAGTTGGTTTTGATTGACCAATTTTCATTTTATTCTTATTCACTTATTCGGCTTTACCGCCAAAACGGTACACTTTTTATAACATTGTTTTTTCGTAATTTTCTTTGGAATTAAAATACCTACAAAATGAGATTAAGCACAACTGTCTATCAAAAAATAACATTTTTTAAGTTCGAAGAATTTGCCAAGCTCTGTAGCTTTACCGATTCTAGTTGAAACAATCTCGAAATTTTTCCCGCGATCTAGACTATATTTTAAATCAAATGTGGCAAATCACTTGTAGTACAATCTCTGCTTTGACTCAACCGAGAATAGTTTTGGCAATTTCACCGAATTTTATCACCTTTATGTTTTATCGTGTGATTGGATTATCTTTTGTTTTAAGGAAAAATTGTACTTAGATATTTTATTTGGTTGAAAATTATCTATCCAATAAGCTAAAGTTGGTTTGGATTAAACAATTTTCATTTTATTCTTATTCACTTATTCGGCTTTACCGCCAAAACGGTACACTTTTTATAACATTGTTTTTTCGTTTTTTTTTTGGAATTAAAATACCTACAAAATGAGATTAAGAACAACGCTCTATCAAGAAATAACATTTCTTAAGCTCGAATAATTTGCCAAGCTCTGTAGCTTTACCGATTCTAGTTGAAACAATCTCGAAATTTTTCCCGCCATCCAAACTATATTTCAAATCAAATAAAAAAGTTTCAGTGTCAAATCACATATAGTACGACCCCTGCTTTGATGCAACGGGGAATAGTTTTGGCAATTTCACCGATTTGTATCACTTTTATAATTTATCATGTGGTGGATTTATCTTTTGTTTTAGGGAAAATTGTATTTAGATATTTTATTTGGTTTAAAATTGTCTATCCAATAGGCTAAAGTTGGTTTTGATTGAACAATTTTCATTTTATTCTTATTCACTTATTCGGCTTTATCGCCAAACCGGTACACTTTTTATAACATTGTTTTTTCGTAATTTTCTTTGGAATTAAAATATCTACAAAATGAGATTAAGCATAACTCTTTATCAAGAAATAACATTTTTTAAGTTCGAAGAATTTGCCAAGCTCTGTAGCTTTGCTGATTCTAGTTGAAACAATTTCGACATTTTTCCCGCTATCTAGACTATATTTTAAATCAAATAACAAAGTTTCAGTGGCAAATCACTTCTAGTACGATCTCTGCTTTGACGCAACCGAGAATAGTTTTGGCAATTTTACCAAATTTTATCACCTTATATTTTATCGTGTGGTGGGTTTATCTTTTGTTTTAAGGAAAACTGTACTTAGATATTTTATTTGGTTGAAAATTGTCTAACCAATAGACTAAAGTTGGTTTTGATTGGACAATTTTCATTACATTCTTATTCACTTATTCGGCTTTACCGTCAAAACGGTACACTTTTTATAACATTGTTTTTCAGTAATTTTCTTTGGAATTGAAATACCTACACAATGAGATTAAGAACAACGCTCTATCAAGAAATAACATTTTTTAAGTTCGAAGAATTTGCCAAGCCCTGTAGCTTTACCGATTCTGGTTGAAACAATCTCGACATTTTTCCCGCCATCTGGACTCTATTTCAAATCAAATGACAAAATTTCAGTGTCAAATCACTTCTAGTACGACCCCTGATTTGACGCAACGGAGAATAGATTTGGCAATTTCACCCATTTGTATCACTTTTATAATTTATCACATGGTGGGTTTATCTTTTGTTTTAGGGAAAAATTCTACTTAGATATTTTATTTGGTTGAAAATTACCTATCCAGCAGGCTAAAGTTGGTTTTGATTGGACAATTTTCATTTTATTTTTATTCACTTCTTCGGATATACTGTTTAAACGGTACATTTTTTATAAAAATATGTTTTCTGAATTTTCTTTGGAATTAAAGTACCTACAAATTAAGATCAAGCATAACTTTTTATCATGAAATAAAATTTTCAAAGTTCAAAGTTAAAAAAATGTGCCAAGCCCTGTAGCCTTTTCCCCTCAATTTGCAAGAATCTTGACATTTTCTCCGCCATCTAGACTATATTTCGAATCAAATGTCTTAGATTTAGTGACTTGTCACTTGTAGGACGACCCCTGCTTTGACGCAATGAAGGATAGGTTTGGGACGTTTACGATTTTTATTTTTTTATTTTATATTTGTGCTTTTTGCAGTTATATCGGTAAATTTAGAGCAATTATAATTTAAGTTTTATCGGACAGTTTGCGATGATCTATCCAATGAGCCGAAACTCGACTTTTTTTTTCTTAAAAAAATTTGTTTCTTTTGGTACTTTTCCGGTGGTAGGCGTGTACTACCGGAAAAGTACAAAAAGAAAGAATCAAATTTTATCAGAGTTTTGGCTCATTGGATAGATCATCGCAAACTGTCCGATAAAACTTAAATTATAATTGCTCTAAATTTACCGATATAACTGCAAAAAGCACTGGTTGACATTTTATAATATTTTCTCCCCTATTTTTCTTTGGCTTTTTAGTGCGCACAGTTAAAGTTAAAAAAGACAGTGAAATGTTTTCTCTACGATCAACTTCATGTTTCGCTCTTTCCCGGCTTTCCACGTTTCCACAGCTTTTCCCACCGGCGCCACAATGCCCGATCTATTTTTCCCAACGTCTAGAAGGTTGACCCTCTCAAATAACACCTTCGCCAACGTTCTACCCGCCCCCTGGCTCCCGCTAATCCAATGCAATGGAAGCCGTTTTTTCCCTAGCTAATTATATATGAGCCTGTGAGAATGAAAGTGGTGTAATCACATTTGAAACCTTCCGCACCAATGTTTCCTTACCCAATCTGCAATCATTCTTTAAACTTCACCATCCACACACACGTCTACCACCAGATGCTCATCCGGTTCATATATTGTAAGAACACCGCCCTAGTTGAGCTTTCAAGACTTAGTGGACTCGTCAGGAATCATCCTAGCGCCTTTCCAATTAACTCAGACACACTCCCGCACACTTCCTCTCCATGCAACAATATTGGCTTCAAACATGCATCCCAGATCTCAGTCACTCTCTCAATCATTCTTTCCTTCCATTTCAGTTCTTTCACTCCACCCTAATAGGGTTATATTCCTAAACATCATTCAGTTAGTCTTTTCCACATTCACCAATGCCCCCTCCCATCAAGATAACTTCAAATTATATAAATATATTCATTTATTTTATTGTAATTGTTCTTAATTCTGAATATTAAAAAGTATTTTTATTTTATTTGTTAGTTATAATATTTATATTGTTAAGTATAATTTTGCAATACTGTCTGATAAGAGAAGTATGATTCAAATCTTCCTGTATAGTAAAATCTTGATATTTAGCTTATGTATAACCCAAACGTATAGCCTACACCGACAGGTAGATATATATATATATATATATATATATATATATATATATTATTTTATTTGTTAGTTATTATTATTTATATTGTTAAGTTATTTTGCAATAGTGTCTGATAAGAGAAGTATGATTAAAATCAGGTTGAGGGTATTTTTTCGCCGAAAACTAGTTATGTAGATTAACTATTGGGTATGCGTCGTAAGGCAAAAAATAAGAAACTCCTTCTTTTATGAATTTTGAATTTTTTTGTAGTGTAATAACTGATGAAGCTTTGAATAAAAAGCGAAATATCGATTAATAAAAGAAGCAATTTCTTATGTTTTGCCTTACGCTGCATACCCAATAGTTAATCTACATATATATATATATATATATATATATATATATATATATATATATATATAACCCAATTTTTCAAACTTATCACATCGATTTTATCGTTTGTTTTCGAGTTCACTTACCATTCTAATAAATCAAGTCACGCAGCGCCAGTATGTTCTGCCGTTTAACTTTGTTATGAAAGACCGTGACAGGTTTAAGCTCCAGCACATCCTTCGCATACAAATTTTCAAAGTGGCAGGGCTGTAATCACAATTTATTTCATTGCAGGATACCGCAGGGCAGGAGAGGTACCGCACCATCACGACGGCTTACTACAGGGGCGCAATGGGCTTCATTCTAATGTACGACATTACAAATGAGGAATCATTCAATAGCGTACAAGACTGGTAAGCAAATACAATTTGAATTGAATTATGCTCATAATATCAACACACAACTATTCTCTCTTATGCTGCCATTTGTAACAAAACAAAACTTAATGTTTGGTAGTTGATTTCTAATTTTCTCTGATTTAGCCAAGTCAAGAAACACAAATGTAAAATAATATCGAAATAAGAATAAAAATAATAAAATAAGATCGAAATAACGTAACACAGTTAAATATTTGTTTGTGTGGTTTATTTCTTGTGAGTTGAAACTGGGGGAAAAAAATTAAATATTATCTTATTCACATTTCTCACCACTACAGCGCGATAACTGTAAACGTTACAAAAAAAAACATCAATCTGTAGGACTAGAAATACTCTACATTTTCATATATAAACCATCTCTGTGGCGTTTGAAATAGAGACGCTACAGAGTTTAAACCGAGGAAAACATAAAATGTAATCATATTTATATGTTCTTAGCGGCGCCAAAACGGTATAGAGAAAATCGTATAGCGTCAGTCTGTAGGGCTAGAAATACTCTACGTTTTCGCATATAAACCATCTTTATAGCATTTGAAATACAGACGTTACAGAGTTGAAACTGGGGAATAACATGCAATTTCATCATATTCATATTTAATCACTGCTACAGCACGAACGCGGTAATAGCTATAGGTAAATATCTAGTGTCAATCTGTAGGGCTAGAAATACTGTCCATTTTCATGTATGAACCATTTCTCTAGCATTTGAAATACAAACGCTACAGAGTTGAAACTGGCGAAAACATGACATTTCATAATATTCGAACTTTCACGCCGCTACAGCCCCAAAACGGCAACAGCTACAAAAAAACTTCTAGTCTCAATCTGTAGGGCTTGAAATACTCTACGTTTTCACACATAAACCATCTCTATGTCATTTGAAATAGAGACGCTACAGAGTTTAAACCGAGGAAGACATGAAATGTAATTATGTTTACATTTTCTCAGCGCTGTATCGCGAAAACCATAAGCTAGAGAAAAGCTTCTAGCGTCAATCTGTACGGCTATAAATACTCTACATTTTCACATATAAACCATCTCTGTGGCGTTTGAAATAGAGACGCTACATAGTTTAAACCGAGGAAAACATGAAATGTAAACATATTTACATTTTCTCAGCGCTAGAACGCGAAAATGGTATGAGCTAGAGAAACGCGTCTACCGTGAATCTGTAGGGCTACAAATGCTGTGCATTTTCATATATGGACCATCTCTCTAACATTTGAAATACGAACGCTACAGAGTTGCAACTTGCGAAAACATGAAATTTCATCATATTCGAATTTTCTGACGCGCTGTAGCTGCCAAAACGGTAACAGCTACAAAAAAGTACTAGACTCAATCTGTAGGGCTTGAAATACTCTACATTTTTACACATAAGCCATCTCTCTGGCGTTTGAAATAGAGACGCTACAGAGTTTAAACCGAAGAAGACATGAAATGTAATCATATTTACATTTTCTCAGCTCTACAGCGCGAAAACGGTATGAGCTAGAGAAAAGCGTCTAGCGTCAATCTGTAGGGCTGGAAATACTCTACATTTTCACATATAACCTATCTCTTTAGCATTTGAAATACAAACACTACACAGTTGAAACCGGGGAAAACATGAAATTTCATCCGATCTATATTTAATCACCGCTACATCACGAAAGTGGTAATAGCTATAGAAAAATGTCTAGTCTTAATCTGTAGGGCTAGAAATACTGTCCATTTTAATATATGAACCACTTCTGTAGCATTTGAAATACAAACGCTACAGAGTTGAAACTGGCGAAAAACACGAAATTTCATCATATTCGAATTTTCTCACCGCTACAGCGCCAATACGGTAACAGCTACAAAAAAACGCCTAATCTCAATCTGTACGGTTTGAAATACTCTACATTTTCACACATAAACCATCTCTATGGCATTTGAAATAGAGACGCTACAGAGTTTAAACCGAGAAGAACATGAAATGTAATGCTCTTTGCATTTTCTCAGGGCTACAGCGCAAAAACGGGAAAAGCTACAGAAACACGTCTAGTCTCAATCTGTAGGGCTAGAAATACTCTAGATTTTCACATATAAACCATATCTGTGGCGTTTGAAATAGAAACGCTACATAGTTTAAACCGAGGAAAACATAAAATGTAATCATATTTATGTTTTCTCAGCGCTACAGCGCGAAAACGGTATGAGCTATAGACAAGCGTCTGGTGTTACTCTGTAGGGCTAGAAATACTCCATATTTTCACATATAGAACATCTTTGTAGCATTTGAAATACAGATGCTACAGAGTTGAAACCGGGAAAACATGAAATTTCATCAAATTCATATATAATCACTGCTACAGCACGAAGGCGGTAATAGCTATAGGTAAATATCTATTCTCAATCTGTAGGGCTAGAAATACTGTTCATTTTCATGTATGAACAATCTCTCTAGTATTTGAAATAAAAACGATACAGAAATTTCATTATATTCGAATTTTCTCACCGCCACAGCGCGAAAACGAAACAGCTACAGAAAAACATCTAGTCTCATTATCTAGGGTTAGAAATACCCTACATTTTCACATATAAACCATCTCTCTACCATCTGAAAAACAGACGCTACAGAGTTGAATCTGGGGAAAATATGAAATTTCATAATATTTTCTGACGCTACGCTACAGAGTGAGCATGGCAACAGCTACAGAAAAACGTCTAGTCTCAATTGTAGGGCTGGAAATACACTACATTTTTACATATAACCCATCTCTCTAGCATTTGAAATAGAGACGATGGCCAAATTTAAACCGGGGAAAAACATGAGATTTCATTATATTTACATTTTCTCACCGCTGCAGCGCGAAATCTGTGAGAGCTGGCTCCTAGCGTCAGGGGAAATATATCTAGAAACACAAAATAGGTTAATCCGTGAGCTTTACGTTGTTCCTCCTCCAGTCTCCATGTCGTCCTATCTTCCCAACCGCCCATTTATAAGTTGTGCTGCGACATGACTATTCTGACGCCGTTCTACCATGTTTTGTGGAGGCGGCATCTTTTCCTGCGCTCTGAAGGGTTCCAGTGACGCGCTTGTTTTGGTATCCTGTTATTCATGCCCGTACTATCTAAGTTGCCTACGATTTATATTTTCAATGAGTTTTCTTCACTTTCATAGTCTCTCGAATGACCTCATATCTTATTCTCTGTAATCTGAATATTCCCGCACCTCTACAACATCAATCTATTTATGTGGATAATTATTAATTAGTGTAATCATAATCTTCTAATACAGTCAGAAATGCTACAAAAGACATTTAATTCTAAACACAAATCCCTTTATTTGTTAGACAATTGAACTGAATAATGAAACGATTGTGCTCTTGGTGTTGTGTGAGTTAATTGTAACTGGCTGAAAGTAATAAAACACATAAATCCACTTAATATTTCCAACTAAATTCCCTAACTTGTGATTTTGCCCGCCACCAATTGTGTTCATAATGAATGAGGGCTGAAGAGGCTCAAGCACCCCGCCGCAAGTGCGACAGCGCAAATCAACGGCACACACACGTATACCCCGGGGGATAATAATTTATGTCACGGTCGTGTTCGTGTTCCAGGGTGACACAGATAAAAACGTACTCGTGGGACAACGCGCAGGTGATCCTCGTCGGGAACAAGTGCGATATGGAGGACGAGCGAGTGATCAGTTTCGAGAGAGGCAAACAACTCGCCGAGCAACTGGGCGTCGAGTTCTTCGAGACGAGCGCCAAGGAGAATATCAACGTGAAGGTAAAATATCAAATGTTAACTTCACTATGGTCAGTATGGTTTACAAGATTTAAAACTTAATAATATATAAATCTCAATAATTACAACAATTCAATAAAATTTTGATTTTTCCAAAAACACGCCGATTTTAAATTCCCAATTTTTATTTAAAGTGTAAAATATCCTCAGATATTATTGAAAATGTTGAAATTTGTTCAATTAGCTTATTATCAGACGGTAAATGGTGCACATTTACTTTAGCTTATTATTATTTAATTGAATAGTATTTGCACCAATAATCTTACAATTATTTCTCCAGTCTGTCTTTGAGCGTCTCGTGGACATAATCTGCGACAAGATGTCGGACAGCCTCGACACCGATCCGACGCTGATGAACGCCGGCGGCAAGGGCACCCGGCTGACGGACGCCCCCCAGGGCCCACAGGCCACCAATTGCAACTGCTAATAACCTTACAAACACAGAACAAACGCGTAAAAACCAGAAAATTCAGTAAAACCGGGCGGTATTGGGTGGGCGCACCCCACCGTCCGGCGCACCTGTTGATAATTACCAATTTCGAATTGATTTCGTTTCATTTGATTTATTTGGAACCGCATTGAGGAATTGTTTTGTTTGCGGGGGCGGAGTGCGCGGCCCCCACACCAACGCGTGCGTTCCACTCGTTCGGTTTTCGTTCTGATTCGGTGATATCATTAATTATTGTACAATTGTTCTCTATTTTTATATATATACATACAGTGTAAGGCGGAGATGCAAACTGGGTTAATTAGTTGAATGTTTCTTTCGAACCAAACTATAAAAATAATGTCAATAATAATTGTATAAATCTATAGCTGTTGCACTGGGAGGGAGTAAATGCGTTTTTGTGGTTATTTTTCATTGGAGTAGGGCTGTTTATATGGTTGGATGGAGGTGAGATCGTGGATGTTGTGGGTTTTTGACAGAGGAAGGTTTTGCGCGTTGGATTTATGTGCACAAACTATTTAAGTATGATGTAGATGTAATATCAAATGGGATTTAAGGTAAGGCTGTTGAACATACGATGAAATTTTTCTTTTGCTAATGGATTTCGAAGCTTTTTCAGCTTAACCCGTTATGTACCGAATTCATTTAATATAAACATTTGTGGAAATACTTAAACGACAGAAAATGATAAGTAATTTATGTGATGATAGAATGTTCAAATTTGCTAATAATAATGGTTGGGAGAAGGAGTATAGTGCGTCCGAGGGAAAGATGGAATCACAATCTATGCCCAATCTAAGAAGAAAAACAAATAATTAACAGGCCTCATAAGCATGACTTTTACTAATAGGTGTAGTTCATCATTCATTCATCGGCAATCTTTTATGCCTATGTCTGGTCGCTTCTCTAGCTATTCGCGAGTCACTCACACTCAAACGGTATTTTCAAACTAGTAGGTGACCTAGAATGATGAAGAAAGACCTTCATCGATGTCAAAAACAATCTCCCAATATTTGTAAGTAATTGAAATAAAAAAATAACATAGATCAGCTGTTCACCTACTAGTTTGAAACTAACCGTTTGAGTGTCAGTGACTCGCAAATAGACAGAAAAGAGACCCGACATAGGCATAAAAGATTGCCGATGAATGAATGATGAACTACATCTATTAGTAAAAGGGTTAGCTCATGAATCATGTTCGGTTAAATGTTACTCAACGTTTAAATGTTAACCGCTAGTTAAAACGCATTCGTTATTTATAACCAACCATTAGCACCTTAACCGTTGATTGGTATTTAATCGGATATAGTGAAAACGGGGATTAACGCAATAACTAGCAATTAAATTAACGGAAAAATCGCATCGTGTGGACACAGCCTAAGCTTACGGCAGTACTAGTTTTACTTAAATCCATGCAAGGATAATTGAAACATTATTATCGGGAACAATATTTTTAATCAAAAATTGGGAGAATCCTACAGTTTACTTCATCTAAATAGAGCTAACATTTCTCCCTTGAAAAGAAGAAAGTCTCAGAATAAGTTTTATAATCGTAAGTAATTTACGACAAATAATGACTAACAAATATATTACACAATTTATAAAAATGATGTTTTAGAGCAGTGGTCGGGGTAAATTACCTCAAATGGGTAAAAATTAAATTATTGGGAGTTATAAGCAAATTTTTAATTTTATAAACGTAGCAGCATTTTTACAAACCATTCTTTTAAACTTAAAATTCAGCATACGCGACGCCTTGGAAATATACGGGCCTTCTGTTTAAATTTACATTGATTTTCTACTTTTCAAAATGATGCAGGCGAGGATATGGCTTGCAATCTGTGCCAAGGTCGTATCTGAGACGGAGTCTCTAAAACTCCGCATGGATTTTCTTTAAAATATCTTGTTGGAAAGAAATCACAACAAATATATGGATAGGTACTTACTGTGCCTATCCATATGTTTGTTTTGAATCACTAGATTTCTTAAATATTTCTTAGATATTTTAAAGAAAATCCATGCGGAGTTTTAGAAGCCCCACCTCAGATACGACCTTGGCACCCATTGGCACCCATATCCTCGCCTGCCTCATTTTGAAAAGGAGCTTCTACTTAGAAGCCTGTAAATGTTATGGTGGCAAATGCCACAGGAAATCGTTTTAAGAAAATATTCAGCATTAATATTAGTAGCTTTAGTTAGTTAAATTACCATACTGCGGACGTTTATAAAGCTTAATATCTGTCAGAAATTATTATAAAAATCTCCTCCCGTGACTTATTCCTATAAAACAGCAACATGTGTTCTACAAACTCTCTCGCTTGCCTATAAAAGTCTTCCTCTGTCCGAAAATACAACCCGCAATTAGAACGTAGCCACTCACACAACACATACATACACACACACGAAATCGAAACGAAAACAGGGATTCACGTTTCCATATGATTTCCACATATCTAGGCCTATCTTGCTATATCATCACGATCCCTAAAAGAGATGGTTACCAAAAAAAAATATTAAAATAAATATCGTTGTTTTTAGAGATTACATTGTTGTATTGTTGTATAAGGGTGGGCGGAAGCGCAAAAAAATGTACCCAAAATATTTAAAAAATAAAAATACAAAAAAAATAATTATTAGCGATGCTTAGCACGAAAACATAATGCGATAGTCTGTAACAATAAAGAAAAAAAGACAACAGAATAAATGTGAACAAAAAAAAAAAATTATGTAAATACTATAGGAATTGTATGTACGCTGTTACGTTTTAGATCGTTTTATTTTGTCCTGGTACTACGAACGCCGTTTTTCTTTTAGATCATATGAAGAAACTAATATTGATAAGTCCATTTATATATATATATATATAATTATGATTATCTTGAAATGGAAAAAGACAATTATTTCAAAAACAAAAGAAAACATACATGTAGTCTTTATTAAGCTAGCCTAAAAAAATATATATAATATAAATGTTTATAATAAAGAAAAATGAGATCTCGGCTGGTTTGACAATTCGGTGTTTCGTTGGCTGTTACTATTTTTTGGGGTTTTTTTGTTCCATGTACATTATTTACCATTGTGAATTAGTGTAATATACATAGTGTCTATCGGTGTTTTATTTTTATTTTGATTGTTGTTTCGATTTATTTATTTAGGGAGCAGTCCGTGGTGGTGGTGGTGGTGTGCATTATATCGTCCATGCAGTCGCCGAACTGGGCGGCCAAATTACGCTGTTCCGCGTCGTATTGTTCTTGGGTCTGTATGAGATCTTGTTCGAGCGAGCCGCAGGGTTTTTTAACATGTCCGTCTGCTTCAGTGGGTAGATACTGGACTGGGATGCAGATTATATCGTTGGATGTTATATTTGGGGCTGTGGATGTGTTTGTGGGGGATGGGATCAACTCAACAGGGTACTCTTCGGTTAGAAGTTGGATGGTTGCTGTTAATGTCGGTTCCGGTACGGTGGTTGCTGTAGTGGTATCTGAAGTTATGGATGGTAGTATGTTGGTTACATCTTTCGAATTATCCACTCTTTGATCTTGTTCCGTGATATTAGTAATACCCAGTATTTGATTATGATCTGTAATTCTATCAACTGCTATGTTAGTAGTTACACTGTGGACGAGTGTTACATCTATCACATTATCCACTATTAGATCTTGTGTTGTAAGATTCGAAATACCCATTCTTTGGTTATGTTCTGTAACTGCATTGGCTAATATGTTGGTAGCTACATTGTGGACGGGCATTACATCTGTCGTATTATCCACTATATCACTAGGTTCTACAATATTCGTAATACCCGGCCTTTGATGATGTTTTGTATTTGTTTCGGATGGTATGCTGGTAGACACATTATGGACGGGTGTTACATCTTTTGCATCATCGACTCTTTGCTCTTGTTCTGTAATATTAACAACAGCCTGTCCTTCATTATGTTCCGTAACTGTCTTAACTGGTATGTTGGTGGTTACACTTTGGACGGGTGTTATATCTTTCGAATTATCTACTCCTTTGTCGTGTTCTATGTGTTGTCTTTGATCTTGTCGTGTAATATTAGCAATATCCAGGCTATGATTATATTCTATACTTGCATCCGCTAGTATGTCGGTGGTTACATTGAGGACTTGTGATACACCTTTCGTAATATCCATTCCTTGATTATGTTTTGTACAATTCAGTCTTTGATGATGTTTTGTAATTGTATCGGCTGATATGTTGGTGGTTACAACATGGACGGGTGTTACATCTTTCATATTATCTACTTTTTGATCTTGTTCTGTAATATCCAGTGTTTTATTATGTTCTGTAATTGTATCAGCTGGTATATTAGTGGTTATATTGTGGACGGGTGTTATATCTTTCGTATTATCCAACATTTGGTCTTGTTCGGTAATATTCGCAATACCCAATCTCTGATTATTTTCTGTAGTTATATCGGCTGGTATGATGGTACTTACATTATGGACATCTGTCGTATTATCCACTCTTTCATCGTGTTCCGGTATATGCGCAATGACCGGCCTTTGACGATATTCTGCAATTGTACCGGCTGATATACTAGTGATCACATTATGGACGGGTGTTACATCTTTCGCATTATCCACACTTTGATCTTGTTGCGTAATATTCAGGATTTGATTATGTTCTATAGTTGCATCGGCTGGTATATCGGTGATCACATTGTGGACGGGTGTTACATCTTTCATCTTATGTTTAGTACCCAATCTTTGATGATATTCTGTAATTGTATCGGTAGTCACATTGTGGATGGATGTTATATCTTTCGCATAATCCACTCTTTGATCGTGCTGCGTAGCATTCGCAATACCGATACTTTGAATATGTTCTGTAGTTGCATCGGATGGTATATTGTAGTCCCGTGTTTCATCCGTCGAATTATTCATTCCTTGAGGATGTTTTGTACTATTCACAATATCCAGTCTTTGATGCTGTTCTGTAATTGTATCGGCTGGTTTATTAGTGGTTACACTGTGGACGAGTGTTATATCTTTTGCATTATCCACTATTTGATCTTGTTTTGTAATATTACCAATACCCAGTCTTTCATTGTGTTCTATAACGGTATCTTCGGGTATGTTGGTGGTTAAACTGTGGATGGGTGTTACATATTTAGCATTATCCTCTCTTTGGTCTTGTTCTGTAATATTTGTAATACCCACATGTCCTGTAATAGTATTTGCTGCTATGTTCTTAGTTACATCGTAGACTGGTGTTATATCTTTTGAATTATCCACATGTTCTGACATATTGTCAACACCCAGTCTTTGATTATGCTCTGTAACTATAACGGCTGGTATATTGTTGGTTGCACTGTATGTTACATCTTTCCCATTTTCCACTTCCTGGCCTTGATTTGTAATATTCACAATACCTATTCTTCCATTATGTTCTGTAATTGTATCGGCTAATATATTGGTAGTTACATTGTGGACTGGTGTTACATCTTTTGAATTATCCACTGTTTGATCCTGTTCTGACATATTCTCATTACCCAGTCTTTGATTATGTTCTGAAATTGTAACGGGTGGTATGTTGGTGGTTACAGTATGGATGGTTGTTACATCTTTCGCATTTTCCACTGTCTGGTCTTGTTCTGTAATATTCGCAATACCCACTCTTTGATCATGTTCTGTAATAGTATTTGCTGCTATGTTCGTAGTTACATTGTGGACTGGTGTTACATCTTTTGAATCATGTTCTGACATATTGTCAACACCCAGTCTTTGATTATGTTCTGTAACTGAATCAGCTACTATGTTGGTGATGGCATTATGGATAGGTGTAATATCTTTTACGTTATCCACGATTTGATCTTGTTCTGTATTATTAGCAAAACTAAGTCTATGATTATGATCCGTTACTGCATCATTTTGTATATTGGTAGTTACATTGTGGACAGGTATTACACTTTTTGAACTATCCACTCTTTCTGTAATATTCACAATACCCAGTTCTGTAGTTGTAACGCCTGGTATGTTGGTGGTTACATTGTGGACGAGTGTTACATTTTTCGCCTTATTCACTATTTGATCTTCTTCTGAAATAGTCGCACTACCCAGCATTTCATTAAGTTCTATAATTGTTTCGGCTGGTATGTTGGTAGTTATATTGTGGATGGGTGTTATATTTTTCGCCTTATCCACTATTTGATCTTCTTCTGAAATAGTCGCAGTACCCAGCATTTCATTAAGTTCTATAATTGTTTCGGCTGGTATGATGGTAGTTATATTGTGGATGGGTGTTACAAATTTCGTATCATCTACTCTTTGATCTTGTTCTGTAATATTCGCAATACCCTGTGTTTCATTATGTTCTGTTACTGTCTTTTCTGGTATTTCGGTGATTACACTTTGAACGGGTGTTACATTTTTGGAACTATCTACTCCTTGATCGTGTTCTGTAATATTCGCAATTTGATTATAAGCAGTAATTGTATCAACTGGTATACTGGTAGTTATATTGTGGACGGGTGTTACAGCATTATCCACATTTTGATCGTGTTCAGTAATATTAGCGATACTAAGTCTTTGATTGTGTTCTGTATTTGCATCGACTTGTATATTGGTAGTTACCGAGTGGACTGATGTTATTTCTTTCTCATTACTCATTCTTTGATCTTGTTCTGTAATAGTCGCAATACCCAGTCTTTGATTATGCTCAGTAGTTGCATCGTCTGGTATATTACTCGTTACATTATGGACAGGTATTATATCTTTCGCATTATCCATTGTTTGATCTTTTTCTATATTATTTGCACTACCTAGTATTTGATTATGTTCTGTAGTTGTATGGGCTGGTATATTGGTACTCACATTGTGGACGGGTGTTAGATCCTTCACATTATCAACTCCATGATCTTGTTCTGTAACATTCGCAATACCCAGTCTTGGATTGTGTTCTGAAGCTGGTATGTTGGTGGTTACAGGTGTTAGTTCTTTCTCATTATTGACTAATTGATCTTGTTGTGTATTATTAGAAATACCCAGTCTTTGATCTTGTACTGTATTATTCGTAATATCCAGTCTTTGATCATGTTCTGTAATTGTATCGGCTAATATATTAGTAGTTACATTATGAACTGTTGTTACATCTTTTGCATTATCCCCTCTTTGATCATGTTCTGTAATATTCTCAAGACCCAGTTTTTGATTATCTTCTCTATTTACATCGGCTGGTATTTTGGTGCTTACATTGTGGACGAGTGTTACATCTTTTGAATTATCCAGTATTTGATCTTGTACTGTGTTATTCTGTATAACTGTATTGACTGGTATGATGGTTGTTACACTTTGGACGGGTTTCGCATTATGCACTCCATGATCTTGTTCTGTAATATTTACAATGCCCAGTCTTTGATTATGATCTGTAACTGTATCACCTGGTATATTAGTAGTTACATTATGGAAGAGTGTTTTAGCATTATCTACTTGATCCTGATCTGTAATATTAACAATACCCGGCTTTTTATTATGTTCTGTAGCTGTATAAGCTGGTATATTGGTAGTTACATTGTGGACAGGTGTTACATCTTTAGCATTATCTACTTCTTGGTCATGTTCTGTAATATTAACAATACCCGGCCTTTGATTCTTATCTGTAACTGTATCACTGGGTATATTGGTAGTTACATCATGGACGGGTGTTACATCTTTCGCATTATTCTCTCCTTGTTCTTTTTTTGTAACATAAGTAATAACCAGTTTTTGATTATTTTCAGTAACTGTTTCGGTTGGTATATTGGTAGTTACATTGTAGACGGGTGTTACATCCGTCATATTCTTCACTCTTTGATCCTGTGCTGTTATATTCACAATACCCAAGATTTGATGCTCTTTAATTTTATCTGCTGGTATGGTGGTGGTCAGATTGTAGATTTGATTTTGTTCTGTAAGATTCGCAATATCCAGTCTTTGATTATATTCTGTATTTACATCGGTTGGTATATTAGTGTTTAAATTATGGGTTATTACATCTTTCGCATTATCTTGTATTTGATTTTGTTCTGTAATATTAGCAATACCCAATTTTTCATTATGTTCTGTAATTGTATCGGCTGGTATGTTGGTAGTTACATCTTTTGTTTTATCCACGATTTGTTCTTGTTCTGTAATATTAGTAATACCCAGTTCTGTAATTGTATCGGCAGATACATTAATGGTTACAACGTGGACGGGTGTTACATCTTTTGTATTATGCAGCTTTTGATCTTGTTCTGTAATATTCGTAACACCCAGTTTTTGATTATGTTCTGTAATTGTATCGGCTGGTATATTGGTAGTTACATTATGGGCGGGTGTTACAACTTTTGTTTTATCCACCATTTGTTCTTGTTCTGTAATATTAGCAATACCCAGTCTTTGATTATGTTCTGTGATTGTAATGGCAGATACATTAATGATTACAGTCTGGACGGATGTTACATGTTTTGTATCATTCACCATTTGAGCCTGTTCTGTAACATTCGTATTAACCAGTCTTTGATTATGTTCTGTAATTGTATCGGCTGGTATGTTGGTAGTTACATTATGATCGGGTATTAAATTATTTACATTTTCCATTGTTTGATTTTGTTTCATAATTTTAGCATCTCCCATTATTTGAGTTTGCATCTTATCTAGATTTTTTGGGGTTACTGTATGTTTACATGTCTCACACTTCAAATCATTATCTGGTGCGGGGGTAGTCGTTTTAGTTGTAGCTCCTGATCTTTTTTGTCGCACTCTAGAATTAGCGTATGTCTTCTTACCTACAGCCCGAACGGATTTAACTCTTGATTTGTGCTGTATATCAAATGAATTTTTATCTGGTGTTGGGGTAGTTGTTTTAGATCTTTTTCGTCGAACTGTAGTTTTAGCGTATGTCCTCCTACCTACAGCACGAACGGATTTAACTTCCGTTTTACTTTTATCTTGTATATCAGATGGATTTGTAGTGTTTTTATTCATATTAAATCGTTGAACACAGCTCGCTGGCACGCAAATTAGATTGTTGCAGGCTGTTGTAGTTTTCGCAGTGGTTGTAGTCGTGGGGCAAGTAACTTCTTCTGTTGTTGAATTAACAGGAGGTACAATGATTTTCCCAGTATCCACCGTTACATCAGGGTGCGTGCCATTTTCTGACGGTGGGGACGCTGAGGTATTATTTACTGATAGCGTACTTATTTCGGGGGATTCTGCAAAAATAACATTCCAACATTATTTTTACAGTAATCAAAATTTATTTAGGGCCGATTCTATAAATGATATTTAACCGCAGAATAAGGCTATTCGTGGAATAAGTTTGAGAATTTTAAGTAAATATCTCAAACTTATTCCACGAATAGTCTTATTCTCCAGTTAAATATCAATTTTAGAACTGGCCCTTAAAGTTAGATTTCGAAATTAATGACATAGGGAATAGTAACACATGTGCCGAATTTAAGAAAGAGATGGGATGCGTGTTTGAATCCAATATTCATCTAACTACAACTAGTTTCGGCTATGTTCGAGATCGAAAATGACTAGAGGAGCTTGGCCGAAACTAGTTGCAAAGTATAACTGAAGTGTGGTAAAGTAAAAACTTGTTTTATTTATCCTTTAAAATAAATTATCACAAAGTAGATGCCTTAAGAATCCAATATTGTTAAACTATGTTTACCATTCCATTTTTCTTTTAGACTTTATATAAAAACAATATTCTACAAATAAATATTTTGACTAATTATTGCTTAGACTCGTCAAAAGACAATAAAATAAAAATTCGTGCAATCATGCAATTTTTATTATTGCTATTAAATAAAAAAATAATATATATACATATATATATATATATATATATATATATATATATATTATATATATATATATATATATATATATATATATATATATATATATATATATATATATTTAAAACTATTTCTTTAAAACCAGATATAAATTTTAAGAAACTTACTCTTTAGACTTACTTGTAGAAGCATCAGTTGTGGCAGCAATAGTACTTTCCACCTGCTGCCTTTTCCTCTTCCGTTTCCGCAGCCGCCGCTTCTTCTGTTCGTAATGCACATGTACGGGTTGCGCGCCGGCTTGTAACTGCAACAACACATCCCCCATATCTTCCGTATGATAATCTACAGCCTGCCGCACTACTGGATTACTACTATTCGTACTCGACTCGATAGGTGCAGGCTCTGTTGGAGCCTGAACGACTGCAGCCGCATTCATCCCGGCGCCTTCACCAGAGGTACTGTTCGAAGTTGGACCGCTCGGATTGAGTATTTTAAAATCCTGAGTAACAGTTTGTTGCTCACTACTAATTGGTAAAACAGGTGTTGTTGTTATATTTGTCCTGTTTGATGCCATGGCTGCCATCGCTGTGATGAGAGTACTATTCGGTGTAGTGCCCTCTTTCAACCCACTGTCCTGCGAGCGCGTTTTACTATAATTCGGTCCGTACTGTTGCTCGCAGGGGTGAAACTGCACATAGTCGTTATTGCGAAGTTCAGAGCCTTTTTTGATTGGGCATATGTAGTTGACAGGGCTCCTGAATTATTTAAAACAATTTTTTTTGTTAATTATATCCTTCTAGAGCTTTCAGCCGTGAGGCTTTTCCGCCGGCCAAGGGAGAAGCTTAGAGGAGTTTAATCACCCGGTATTTACCTTAACTTCACAGAAAACCACTGAAAAACAGTGAAAGGTGATTCGCGAAAATTCGCCCCGATAGGGATCGAACTCAGGCTCCCCAATGCTCAGTACGAGACGGACGACGCCTCTAACCACTCGGCCACTGAGCTGGGTGTAAAACAAATTATATTCAAAGATATCAGCTAGCACATCTAACAGCTATAGTGGGGTATGGAAGGATGAAAGGAGATAAACACAAACGAAAGGAGGGAAGAAGTGTGCTAAAAAAAAAGGTATATAATTATAGTATTCAATAAAATAATTATGAGACCCAGCTCAGTGCTCGAGTGATTAGAGGCGTGTTCCGTCTCGCACTGAGCATTGGGAAGTCTGAGTTCGATCCCCAGCAGGGAACGAATTTTTGCTAATCACCTTTTATAGTTTTTCTGTGAATATAAGGTAAATACCGGGTGATTAAACTCCTCTGAACTTCTCCCTTGACCCGCGGAAAAGCCTCACGGCTGACAGCCCTATAAAAATAGAAGTTATTTTATATTCTGAGAGCATTGCTGCTAGACTTTTCTGAAGCAAAAGCATATGAGAATTAAGCGGACTGCTAGGGAACCAGAAGGAAATACAAGAGCAATACTCCAATACCAAAACCAATACGTTAAATTAGAGGAATAGGATATCAAAAGAACAATTATGGAAAACAGAGAAAGGGACAAGGATGTATATGGATGATGATTTGTCAGAAGAAGAGCACCGTATGCAGAACTAAATTAAGAAAGGATATATATATATATATATATATATATATATATATATATATATATATATCGACTGAGAACACATAAAAATGAATCTAAAGGAACAAAATATAAGAAACATGATAAAAACAAGGCGTCAAAAACGGTCTACGATGGAGGAATTAACATAGAAGTTTTGTACATAGCAAGAAATGAGGAGAATATTTCAGAGGAGCTTTTGATTGATAATACTAAAAAAGGTTTCATTTTTTTCTGTGGTTGGGGTGGGAGAGGACGTGGGTGAGGAAAAGAGGTACAATGATGGGATGTATCGGGGGATAAGGGAGTATATATATATATATATATATATATATATATATATATATATATATATACCTGAATATCCACCCACGTCCTCTCCCACCCCAACCACAGAAAAAAAATTAAACCTTTTTTAGAATTATCAATTATATTGAAATAACCAAATTAATTGTGTATTAATTTATATATCAAACTAGTTTTGATAATCTCATATCTAATTGCCTATACAGACTATATCCAAAATACCTTTTGTGTGGACTGACTGTCAATCGCTGTATTATGATGTCTTTAATGGCAATATTCTTGTTGCACAAGATACAGAGTTTCTTCGACTTGTAAATCCACTTCACACGAGCCTCTTTGATTGTATCTATCCGTGGCGATGGGGCATAGAAGACGAATCCGTAGCTCTTCCCGCCCTCCATTCTACGTACAACTGGACTAAACAATATAATATCGGTGTATGTTATAGAAAATTACACTATTTTAATTATTTAATTTTACTAATTTTAGGCTTTAACTATCTAAAAAAGAAAAACATATATTTTATAGGTTTCTGGTATTGTACACAATTTAAGCAGACATTTTAAAATATATGCCACTAATCCTCCTTTTATTCAGCCCTCTGCCGATTTTCATGAGAGTCTTCTCGCCTCACCTAACTAGTTTTTCAGCAAAAACTACCATACTATTTATATTCTACTAATGTCAGTAATAATTGAAGAAATTATAATAGGCGCTTTCGTTTAGCATGGTTTATCATTGCTAGTCGCCCCCGTGGCGTGTAGTATCGCTCAGATCTTACGGTCGTGCGCCGCCGGTTGTAAGGGCCGAGGTAGAAATATGCGCATCGTAAGCGGCAAATAGAACAAGAAACAATAAGCCCGTACCAGCCCAGAGTGATAAACAAAAGGCACTAATATAGTGTGGGATAGAAGACGTTAATAGATGCGTACTGAAAGAAAAAAGGAAGATGGTCAACCACAATAGGGAACGACCACCCTATTTCAAACGACTTTGACTTTGCAGAACATTTGTTCCCGCATTTTTACGAATTAGGCGTAAACGAATAAATGAAATTAATTGAATCATAGAAACCTAGTACAAGTTGCAGAGTTTACGTCGTGAAAAGGAGTGAACGAGCATATTTTCGTTAGTCTTAACACATCCCCCGTATTCACCGACGTTCCATAAATCTATCAATAGCTATGGAACCCATAAGTATTTGTTTTATAGCAACAATAAATACATTATCCAGGGAATATAGTTACTTTAGATTTTCTCTATTGGAAACACTGAATGATTAAACAAAAGGTGCCATCAAAGCTCCCATCGCAAGCGCTATTCAAGGTGACATTTGCATAGTTTGGTTGGTAGTGGACGCCCGCCCACCCCACCTATGCTCGCATAGTTTTTCCATAGAATAACACTCTTCTTGAAATAGTTTAAAACAATATAAAACGTCTGTATCCATTGAAAAAACTATTGCGAACAAAGGTGGGGTGGGCGGGTGTCCCCTACGAACCAAACTATGCCCGTCCACTATTTCAAATGACTTGAACTATGCACTACATTGTTTTTCACATTGTTTTTATATATTAGGCGTAAATTAATAAATGAAATTAATTGAATCATAGAAAATAACGGATAATAGTGTAGTGCATAGTTCAAGTCGTTTGAAATAGTGGACGGGCATAGTTTGATTGGTAGGGGCCGCCCACCCACCCCACCTTTGCTCGCATATTTTGTCCATAGGATAACACTCTTCTTGAAATAGTTTAAACAATATAAAACGTCGGTATCCATTGAAAAAACTATGCGAAGAAAGGTGGGGTGGGCGGGTGGCCCCTACGAACCAAACTATGCCCGTCCACTATTTCAAATGACTTGAACTATGCACTACATTGTTTTTTACATTGTTTTTATATATTAGGCGTAAATTAATAAATGAAATTAATTGAATCATAGAAAATAACGGATAATAGTGTAGTGCATAGTTCAAGTCGTTTGAAATCGTGGACGGGCATAGTTTGATTGGTAGGGACCACCCACCCACCCCACCTATGCTCGCATAGTTTGTCCATAGGATAACACTCTCCTTGAAATAGTTGTAATCAATATAAAACGTCTGTATCCATTGAAAAAACTATGTGAACAAAGGTGGGGTGGGCGGGTGTCCCCTACGAACCAAACTATGCCCGTCCATTATTTCAAATGACTTGAACTATGCACTACATTGTTTTTTACATTGTTTTTATATATTAGGCGTAAATTAATAAATTAAATTAATTGAATCATAGAAAATAACGGATAATAGTGTAGTGCATAGTTCAAGTCGTTTGAAATCGTGGACGGGCATAGTTTGATTGGTAGGGACCACCTACCCACCCCACCTATGCTCGCATAGTTTGTCCATAGGATAACACTCTGCTTGAAATAGTTGTAATCAATATAAAACGTCTGTATCCATTGAAAAAACTATGCGAACAAAGGTGGGGTGGGCGGGTGTCCTCTTCGAACTAAACTATGCCCGTCCACTATTTCAAATGACTTGAACTATGCACTACATTGTTTTTCACATTGTTTTTATATATTAGGCGTAAATTAATAAATGAAATTAATTGAATCATAGAAAATAACGGATAATAGTGTAGTGCATAGTTCAAGTCGTTTGAAATAGTGGACGGGCATAGTTTGGTTGGTAGGGACCAACCGCCCACCCCACCTTTGCTCGCATAGTTTTTCCATAGAATAACACTCTTCTTGAAATAGTTTAAACCATATAAACCGTCGGTATCCAATGAAAAAACTATGCGAACAAAGGTGGGGTGGGCGGGTGGCCCCTACGAACCAAACTATGCCCGTCCACTATTTCAAATGACTTGAACTATGCACTACATTGTTTTTTACATTGTTTTTATATATTAGGCGTAAATTAATAAATGAAATTAATTGAATCATAGAAAATAACGGATAATAGTGTAGTGCATAGTTCAAGTCGTTTGAAATTGTGGACGGGCATAGTTTGGTTGGTAGGGACCACCCGCCCACCCCACCTTTGCTCGCGTAGTTTTTCCATAGAATAACACTCTTCTTGAAATAGTTTAAACAATATAAAACGTCGGTATCCAATGAAAAAACTATGCGAACAAAGGTGGGCTGGGCGGGTGGCCCCTACGAACCAAACTATGCCCGTCCACTATTTCAAATGACTTGAACTATGCACTACATTGTTTTTTACATTGTTTTTATATATTAGGCGTAAATTAATAAATTAAATTAATTGAATCATAGAAAATAACGGATAATAGTGTAGTGCATAGTTCAAGTCGTTTGAAATTGTGGACGGGCATAGTTTGGTTGGTAGGGACCACCCGCCCACCCCACCTTTGCTCGCGTAGTTTTTCCATAGAATAACACTCTTCTTGAAATAGTTTAAACCATATAAAACGTCGGTATCCAATGAAAAAGCTATGCGAACAAAGGTGGGGTGGGCGGGTGTCCCCTACGAACCAAACTATGCCCGTTCACTATTTAAAATGACTTGAACTACGCACTACATTGTTTTTTACAGTGTTTTTTATATATTAGGCGTAAATCAATAAATGAAATTAATTGAATCAAAGAAAATAACGGACAATAGTGTAGTGCATAGTTCAAGTCGTTTGAAATAGTGGACGGGCATAGTTTGGTTGGTAGGGACCACCCGCCCACCACACCTTTGCTCGCATAGTTTTTCCATAGAATAACACTCTTCTTGAAATAGTTTAAACAATATAAAACGTCGGTATCCAATGAAAAAACTATGCGAACAAAGGTGGGCTGGGCGGGTGGCCCCTACGAACCAAACTATGCCCGTCCACTATTTCAAATGACTTGAACTATGCACTACATTGTTTTTTACATTGTTTTTATATATTAGGCGTAAATTAATAAATTAAATTAATTGAATCATAGAAAATAACGGATAATAGTGTAGTGCATAGTTCAAGTCGTTTGAAATTGTGGACGGGCATAGTTTGATTGGTAGGGGCGCCCACCCACCCCACCTTAGCTCGCATACTTTGTCCATAGGATAACACTCTTCTTGAAATAGTTTAAACAATATATAGCGTCTGTATCCATTGAAAAAACTATGCGAGCGAAGGTGGGGTGGCCCCTAGCAACAATAAATACATTAGCTAATCAATATAAAACGTCTGTATCCATTGAAAAAACTATGTGAACAAAGGTGGGGTGGGCGGGTGTCCCCTACGAACCAAACTATGCCCGTCCATTATTTCAAATGACTTGAACTATGCACTACATTGTTTTTTACATTGTTTTTATATATTAGGCGTAAATTAATAAATTAAATTAATTGAATCATAGAAAATAACGGATAATAGTGTAGTGCATAGTTCAAGTCGTTTGAAATCGTGGACGGGCATAGTTTGATTGGTAGGGACCACCTACCCACCCCACCTATGCTCGCATAGTTTGTCCATAGGATAACACTCTGCTTGAAATAGTTGTAATCAATATAAAACGTCTGTATCCATTGAAAAAACTATGCGAACAAAGGTGGGGTGGGCGGGTGTCCTCTTCGAACTAAACTATGCCCGTCCACTATTTCAAATGACTTGAACTATGCACTACATTGTTTTTCACATTGTTTTTATATATTAGGCGTAAATTAATAAATGAAATTAATTGAATCATAGAAAATAACGGATAATAGTGTAGTGCATAGTTCAAGTCGTTTGAAATAGTGGACGGGCATAGTTTGGTTGGTAGGGACCAACCGCCCACCCCACCTTTGCTCGCATAGTTTTTCCATAGAATAACACTCTTCTTGAAATAGTTTAAACCATATAAACCGTCGGTATCCAATGAAAAAACTATGCGAACAAAGGTGGGGTGGGCGGGTGGCCCCTACGAACCAAACTATGCCCGTCCACTATTTCAAATGACTTGAACTATGCACTACATTGTTTTTTACATTGTTTTTATATATTAGGCGTAAATTAATAAATGAAATTAATTGAATCATAGAAAATAACGGATAATAGTGTAGTGCATAGTTCAAGTCGTTTGAAATTGTGGACGGGCATAGTTTGGTTGGTAGGGACCACCCGCCCACCCCACCTTTGCTCGCGTAGTTTTTCCATAGAATAACACTCTTCTTGAAATAGTTTAAACAATATAAAACGTCGGTATCCAATGAAAAAACTATGCGAACAAAGGTGGGCTGGGCGGGTGGCCCCTACGAACCAAACTATGCCCGTCCACTATTTCAAATGACTTGAACTATGCACTACATTGTTTTTTACATTGTTTTTATATATTAGGCGTAAATTAATAAATTAAATTAATTGAATCATAGAAAATAACGGATAATAGTGTAGTGCATAGTTCAAGTCGTTTGAAATTGTGGACGGGCATAGTTTGGTTGGTAGGGACCACCCGCCCACCCCACCTTTGCTCGCGTAGTTTTTCCATAGAATAACACTCTTCTTGAAATAGTTTAAACCATATAAAACGTCGGTATCCAATGAAAAAGCTATGCGAACAAAGGTGGGGTGGGCGGGTGTCCCCTACGAACCAAACTATGCCCGTTCACTATTTAAAATGACTTGAACTACGCACTACATTGTTTTTTACAGTGTTTTTTATATATTAGGCGTAAATCAATAAATGAAATTAATTGAATCAAAGAAAATAACGGACAATAGTGTAGTGCATAGTTCAAGTCGTTTGAAATAGTGGACGGGCATAGTTTGGTTGGTAGGGACCACCCGCCCACCACACCTTTGCTCGCATAGTTTTTCCATAGAATAACACTCTTCTTGAAATAGTTTAAACAATATAAAACGTCGGTATCCAATGAAAAAACTATGCGAACAAAGGTGGGCTGGGCGGGTGGCCCCTACGAACCAAACTATGCCCGTCCACTATTTCAAATGACTTGAACTATGCACTACATTGTTTTTTACATTGTTTTTATATATTAGGCGTAAATTAATAAATTAAATTAATTGAATCATAGAAAATAACGGATAATAGTGTAGTGCATAGTTCAAGTCGTTTGAAATTGTGGACGGGCATAGTTTGATTGGTAGGGGCGCCCACCCACCCCACCTTAGCTCGCATACTTTGTCCATAGGATAACACTCTTCTTGAAATAGTTTAAACAATATATAGCGTCTGTATCCATTGAAAAAACTATGCGAGCGAAGGTGGGGTGGCCCCTAGCAACAATAAATACATTAGCTAGGGAATTTTGTTACTTTAGATTCACTCTATTGGAAACACTGAATAATTAAACAAATGGTGTCATCAAAGCTCCAATCGCAAGCACTACTCAAGGTGTTTGACATTTGTTTTGGCATATTCAGTCACAACAAAGTTGTCAATTTATCTATTGAATAGCTTATGGGACCTATAAAGTTTATGGGATGTTGGTGAATACGGGCAAATTTATCGTAGATTGTGAAAATGTAACTACAAACTCTAGTCAAAACTATGGGATATTAGACTAATACCTAAATATCTATTATACTATACTTACCGATTAACACTACTTGAAGCATTCGTTACTAGATCCGTATCACTGACAAGAATAATTTCGAAATAACCCTCGGCCTCTCGGTGACTGGTGCCCTGATATATGGTAATATTCACCGAATAACTCACCACTGTATACACAGAAAATAACAATTACAATTGGAACATATTGGACGTTCAATTATTACAACAAAATGGCTTGCGATCACTCGTCTGCAGGTAGTAAGAGTTGTTTTTGGTGTTTACACACGCTGGCTCCAGTCCGAAAGCAACACATGCGCCCCCAGTGCCATCACCACAACTTGCACATTTGCCCTAAGTAAAAAATATAAGTTAATTAAAAGCATTCATTAATCATGACCTGGATGTTCAACGTCTGTCAACGTCCTTCTGTTTACGGTGGCGACCTACCGATGGCTCTGCCGGTCAATTTATGTCGTACCTGTTATAATTGTGATAAGTACTAATAAAAGAGGCCAGGCGTATAGAATTGGGCAACTAATTACCAACCGACGTTCAGTAGGCGGTTTCCGCAATTAAAATATAAATATTTTATTTATATGATTTGGAAGTCACTATGCTAACCAACAATTACAATTTTTAAAGTTCATGTTAAAAAAATAATACACCCTCAAGGCATCTAATGCCCATGCACAATTCCTACTTCAATAACGGGGGTAGAGTGTGGTAGTAACGTCTAACTATCGCATTTATCGCATATCAAAATGGGCAAAAGTTGACCGACAAAGCCATCGGTAGGTCGCCACCGCAAACAGTAAGACGTTGACAGACGTTGAACATCTATATGATGATTATCAATGCATATAGCTACAACCATCAGCTATCCAGAATAGATATGGTTGTTAATGTAAATTAAGAATGACTTACAGATAGCAATCCAGCGAATTCAGCACACCGAATCCCAATAAAAACACAATCATCGTCATCCAAAGCCTGAATGTAGTACTTAAAACTGCGCTTGTGACTGCAGGCCGGCAGTATTTTGCCCTCCTGCAAATTGTCTCGTCCGATATCCTTAAACGAGGGCAGATGCGACGAGTCGTCACATCCGGGCTGATGAGCCGCGTTGTTTATGAAAAAATCGGCATGGCCAAAATTTGTCATTGAGCCCTGGCTCCTATCTAAAGCAAAACGATTTTAGTAAATATCTTTCGAAATAACATTAACAAATGGGGTTACGATTAAAAGAGTCCGTGTGCAGGACTTCCACGTATTTGGCATCGTCTGCGTCTAATCGGACTTCAGGCGGCATTTTCGCGAAGTATATGCCTGTTGGATCTAAACCTAAATAAATATATACATAATAAAAAACTAAATAAATATATACATAATTAATACTAAATAAATATATACATAATTAAAACTAAATAAATATATACATAATTAAAACTAAAATAAATATGTATATATCTATTATTTCTTTTATTCTTTATAGTTTATAGTTTCTTTTATTGTTTATAGTTTCTAGTTATAGTTTCTTTTATGGTTTATAGTTTATAGTTTCTTTTATTGTTTATAGTTTATTGTTTATAGTTTTGTGTAAGTATTGCCTTTTTTTAAATTTAAATTATAACACTGACCTGTAATCCTCTGCACTCCCGGAATAGCTTTTCCAATATACCCCGCAATGTGAGCACCAAGACCATGCCCGATAATATGCAGATTATCGGGCGACTGAGAGAAACACTTCTGCAAAATGTAAGTATAATTCGTCAGCTTATCAGTGCGTAGATTACATTACAATTAGTATCTCTAGAAACGCTTTTCCCTCCAGCGCAACCACACGGGCATTCGAGATAGCCTGCTCAAACGGTGGCTCAGCTCCAGCCTCCCAATCAACCGAGATGAGGTTGCAGTCTGTTCGTCTGGACAGCACCATCACGAGGTGCTGTAAATTTAAATCTATCTTGACTGCGACTTATAACGTTTGCAGGTTTGGGGGGGCGGTGGTGGCTCACCTTTATCCAGCCCGTGTAGCCGTTACTGGTGAAGTCGTGGATCACAAAAATCGAGCACGAGTGCGCCTTGAAACCGCTCACACCGATTGAGGCTTCTTTGGGGCTCATTACATCATAAACTAGATCTTTCTAGAAGAAAATACTGATTTAAAATTATAATATAACGAAAAATGTTTCTAGTACCGTAAAATGAGGTTACTTTGCACCATTTTTTAGGTTTTTTGTCTTTAATTGAACAGAAATATTTTTAGAAGCGCGTTAAAAATATGGGACTTGTTGCATTTTGTTCTTTAGTGTTATTAGTTGCTATTTAATATAAAATATATGTAATGTGAGTAATTTATTATGCAATATTTATTATATAAATTTAGTGCAAAGTTACCCCTTTGAGTAGGATACTTTGCACCATCACATCATTTTGATCGAAACTCCGTTGTATATAGGAAAGATGCGAAGTTAAAAACATAAATCAATAGAGCACACAAAATTTATTCATGGAACTGATTTTTTCTTCAAAAAACATAAACGACACATTGCAAATTAATTATTTACAGCCAACCCAACTTTTCCATTTCTGGAATTCGATACAATCCTCTTCTATTTACCATGGTAGAGGGGTTTATGTTGTCAAATACATGCTCCCTATCATAGTATGAAACATCTGGATTTTCAGGCAATTTTCACGACTTGATAGATTTAACCATAGAAGAAATTACAACTCCAATGATAGTATTTTACCAGAAAACAATTTCCCTTCGTATTTGAAAATCATGTATTCTCCTACAACTCTCTTTGCGGCAATTATGCCAAGATTGCAGCTTTTTCTTCCTTTTCCATTTCTTTTACCATTTGCTCCGAGTATGTTTGAAAATTGGGATATTCTTCATCTGAAGAGTCCTGCAATACTGGATCATCAATGTCATCATCCCGCTGGATTCGCTTTGTCTTTTCTGATATATCCTATTGCCTTTCTTGTGTCTTTTATATATTTTGTGAATTAAAAAAAAATGTTTCACCAGTTTTAACAGAGTTTGACGTTGGTGCAAAGTCTCCCCATATTGTGGTGCAAAGTTACCCTACGTGTTAAAAATGTTAACAAGTACTTACCAGATGATTTTAAATATAAACTAATTATCAAAATATATAGCCAAAGATGTGTAACTGGTACTAAAATGGTGGCTTATCTGATAGTATTACACACGAATCGGTGGAACACGCAATTTTTCAACACTTAACAAAACTGCAACAGATTGGTGTCATAAACAAGTCCCGTCTATGCAGGAGGCTCTATCAATCAACTCAAGTAATGAGTGGGTAGAGATAACAAAGAAGGCGAGCAAGAAAAAGCGCATTCCGAATGAAAACAACATTCTGGTGAAAGGTAATAATGATAATAATACTAGCATTAAAAGTTCAACAAAAATGGCTTTCTTACATGTTTTTCGCCTTGATCCCAATACGTCGGAAGAGGATATAATTAAGCATATATTACATGAAAAATCAGTTAAAGTTAAATGTGAGAAGCTTAATAATAAATATCCAGAGAGTTATGCATCATTTAAAATAACTATTCCATTTGAGAAAATGAACGATGTATTAGATGAAGAATTATGGGCAACTGGCATTTGTATCAAACGGTTTTTTCAGAAGAAACCTATTGCTCTGGGAAAGAAGTAGAGAAAATTGTACAGTGTACCAAAAACATAAATAAATTATCCAATATTAAATTATACTATCAGAATTTACGTGGATTAAAATCAAAACTTGACAAGTTAAAGATAGGTTTATTATCAAACCATACAGATTACTCCTTATGTGCGTTAGCTGAGACATGGCTCGATGCATCTGTGCTAAACAATGAATTTAATAATGACTTCAATATATATCGTAAAGATAGAGACAAATTAATCGCAGGAAAAAGTAAAGGAGGTGGTGTGATGCTCCTAACAAGTAAAACCATTAATTCTTATGAAGTGGATGTATTTAATACAACTACGGAGGGTATCTGTGTTAAACTTAATTGGACAAACATGGAGTTGTACGTAGTAGTACTGTATGTACCCCCTGCAACTACCGCGGATACTTATGAAGATATCTTCGAGCAAATTGAGGATCTACTAAGTGACAAAAAAGTATTAATATTAGGTGATTTCAATATCTCACATTATGTCAACTATTTTGTTAATGAAATTCATAATTACAATGTTATGGGCTTAGATAACTTTTTAAGTTTCAATAATTACTTGCAATATAATGATGTGTTAAACTACTTTGGTGCATGTCTTGATCTAGCTATTAGTAATATGAATAACATTAATGTTGTGCGGGATAGCTGTCCTCTATTGAATGAGGATAATTATCATACAGCACTAGATATTACTATAATGATAAACATTAAAGAAAAAGAATGCAATGCATCGAAAACAAGAAGCTTTAACTTTTTAAAAGCAGACTTTCAGCAACTAAGTAATCAGCTACAAACTATAAACTGGTCTGAATTATATTTGCTGGAGGATGTTGATAATGCTCTTTCATATTTCTACAGAAGTGTTACAAATGTGTTTCAAAAGACGGTACCGCTTACTAGTTTAGCAAACCAAAATAAAAAAATTCCAAAATGGTTTAATAAACCTATAATTACAAATTTAAAAAACAAAGAGCATTGCTTAAATATGTATAAAAAAACAGGAGATCGAACGACTTTACGTAGTATTACTAAACAAATGATCAGAAAGGAATACAATAAATACTTGGTAAATATTCAAAATGATTTGATACCTAATCCAATTAATTTCTGGAACTTTGTAAAAGATCAAAAGAATGATACATATATTCCAAATACTATGGTCATTGATGGAAACGTTTTCAGTGATTGTCACTGATATTTGCAATGCATTCGCCAACTACTTTGCATCGGTATATACGAATGATCCTTCTGAGCGTAATATTGAATGTAATAGCAGCAATATTAATATTAAAGATTATTTTTGTAATGACTTAATATCAATTACTGAATTCAAAGATGCAGTCAGAAAGTTAAATTGCAGTAAATCCAGTGGACCAGACGATATACCGCCATTCATTGTTAAGGGCTGTGCTGATTATTTCATGCATCCTCTTATATATATTTTTTACTTAAGCTTACAAAACGGTATTTTTCCTAGTTATTAGAAAACAAGCAAAATTATTCCAATTCTTAAATCAGGCAAGAAAACATTAATAACAAACTATAGACCGATTAGTATATGTAGTTCTTTATCTAAAATCTTTGAAATAATTATCTATAATCGTTTATATGAACAAGTCAAGTTCAAAATTACTGAGATTCAGCACGGATTTCTTCGTCGAAAATCTACTGTAACAAATGTATGTAACTTCACACAATTCATACACGAATCATTTAAAAATAATAGCCAGGTGGATGTAATTTACACAGATATGGAAAAAGCCTTTGATAGAGTTGCCCATAATGATATTATTAATTCATTGAATAGTGTGGAGATTGATGAATATCTTAAATGTATAATAAAATCGTATCTTTGTCAGCGAAAACAAATAGTTGTGTTAAAAAGATGTAGATCAACATCTATAAATGTATCATCTGGAGTGCCACATGGTAGTAACTTAGGACCCTTATTGTTTATATTGCATATAAATGGTATTTGCAATACTTTAGTAAATAGCCAAGGATTACTACTTGCAGATGATTTTAAAATTTTCAGAGAAGTTTCTTGTACTTCGGAATGTGATCAACTACAAAGTGATATAAATAATGTGATAAATTCATGTGATAATAATAGTTTTAAAATTAATATAAAAAAATTAATGTGATGTCGTTTTCATATCGCAAAGAAATACTCATATATGATTATAAAATAGGTGATATGATTATAAATAGGTGCACAAAATGTGTTGATTTAGGGGTAGTTTTCGATCAGAAGATGATCTTTGATGATCATATCGCCAAGGTAGCTAATGAATGTTACAAAATATTAGGTTTCATTATTCGGTCCTGTAAAAAGTTTAGTAATATCAATACAATTATAGCTTTATATAATTCATTAGTCAGATCAAAAATGGAATATGCATGTGTTATATGGTCGCCATATTACGATAAATATAAAATTCAATTAGAAAAATTACAAAGAAAATTTTTGAAATTTCTCTACTTTAAAACACACCGTGTATATCCGTGTAGGGGTTTTCCACATGATGAACTACTGTTAATGTTCAGTATAAAATCTCTTGAAAAAATGAGAATAATAAATATGATATTGTATTTATATAAATTATTTACTAATAAGATAGATGATAAACTGTTCTTGTCATTATTTAATATAAGAGTTCCTTCGCTAAATACTAGGTGCAACGATTTATTTTATGAGACCACTGTGAAAACAAATATATATATAAGAACTGTCCTTTGTATAGATTGTCGCATGTTTTTAACACATATATTGACATTAATTTTTTTAATATGCCGAACGCCTCTGTGGTAAGTGCTATTAAAAATATATAATTTTAATGTTCATTATATATCTTTGTGTTATGTTTTTTCTTTCTTTTATTTGTTATGTTGTTATTATATCATCTGTAATTGGTTTCTGTTAAACTGTAGATGTCTATATTAAATAAATAAATAAATAAATAAATAAATAAAGTTAGGTTTTGATGTAGAAATCTCCTAATCACTCTCTCACAAGATCTACAGATGACACTTCCATCTTGTGATTAACATGTTGCGCAGTTAAATTAGAAACTACACATATGGCTCCACGATGAATCTTTTTCGGACGTTGGTGTAAAGTTACCCCACGCGGTGCAAAGTAACCTCGTTTTACGGTACTAAATAATAAATGTGTGTTTATCATTATACATAGTACATCTAATAAGCTAATAAGTTAGAAGGAAGAGGAAGAGCTGCCGGAAGAGTGGCGTGTGGGGGTGGTGGTCCCGGTTCATAAAGGGGGAGCGGCCTCGGAGGTGCAGAACTATAGGGGGATTACAGTCATGAGTGCGGGTTATAAGGTGATTAGAGAGGGAAGTGAACAGTAAAGGGCTGCTGCCGGAATGCCAGGGTGGTTTTAGATAGGGAAGAGGGACGAGGGAGCAGATTTTCACGCTCGCGAGAATGGTGGAGGAAGCGTTGGAATGCAAAGGGAGAGTGTATGCGATGTTTGTGGATTTGAAAGCGGTGTATGACTCAATTCCTAGAGGAAAACTCGTGGAGTGTTTGGATAGATTGGGCATGGAAGATGAAGGTGTGGAGTGGGTGAGAAAGTTATATAAAGAGTCGTGGGCAAAAGCTAGAGTGAATGGAGAAGTGTCAGAGAAATGTAGGGTGAATCTGGTAGTAAGGCAGGGATGCCAACTAAGCCCCTCCTGTTCAATCAATACACAAGCGAGTTGGAGGAGGTGCTGAGGAAAGGACAGGCAGGAGGGGTCGTGGTGGCGCGAACCAAGGTGTGGATGTGGGCGTATGCGGATGATAGTGCAAGAGAGTGAAAGAGATGCAAGAGATGCTGGACAGAATGGGAAGGTACCTGGATAGGAGAGGGCTAGTGGTGAATGTAGAGAAGACTAAATGGATGATGTTTAGGAATAGGGGTAGGAGAGGTAGAGTAGAAGAGCTGAAATGGAAGGGAAGGATGATTGAGAGAGTGAATGTCTTTAAATATCTGGGCTTTTGATTTGACAGCGGAGGAGGATTTAGGGTGCATGTAGAATGTATGCAGGCGAAAGCGAGAATGGCTTGGGTCAGAGAGAGGTCAGCGAGAAGAAAATGGGAGAGTTTGTGGGGAGGTAACCTCGTAATGGTGTGTAATATCTGGGATGCTTGTCCCCCCAACCGAGTGTTTTATGTCCACGATAGTTGAAACGGGTATAAGACGTTATTGTACTAAATCAAGTGTAAAGCGTTAATTACATTGTAGTCGATTCGTCAACTAACTTGAACAACTTTCATTCAGGACTAGTAGAGCTGAAACTTGAATCTATAAAAGAGCAATTTTAACGCATTTGTGAAACAATATTGTAATAAGGTTAGGAAGAGACTGTTGGGAAGGCGGCAATCTAGGAAGAGACTAGTTTTTTCGGCGAACAACTACCCTCGGAGTATTGTAATCGACTGTTGTATGTGTTGCTGGTATTATAAGATTGTGCATAAAACACATTAAACATTCATTAGTCCTCAATAAAACAATCTCAAATTCACACTAATTTATCTACTTACAGTACTATTATTAATATTTTTCATCAACAAAAACTCGGTTCGAATGGTGTGCCGGTTGAGCGGCTCCATGTTTTTCGGTCTAAACTTCTCGTGGAACCATTTCTCCGTAAAACTAACGCAGCCGATGTCCTCGAAGCACTTGTCAAAGACATCTTAGGGGAACAAAAAGAACGTTCTTAAGTTATAGGGGCTGGCGGCCGATCGGCATACGTACTAGGCTCAAACGCCTTCTCCCTGACAATCCGAAAGCCGTAAATCCGGTCAACTAAAACGATCAGCAATAGCTGGACAACGGCGGCGCGCATTTAAAACGGCTCGACGTTGACATCTCGTTTGACAACGCGGTGACAGCGACAAACTCGCTTTTCAAAACACAGGTGTTTGGTGGGAATATTTAGGATTTAAAAACCGTTTTTTAGCTTGAGGGGAGTAATCTTCATAGATATTCTAGAAATTTATCGCTGGAAGTGCTGTATTTCGACTCATCTAGAGCCGACCTACCTGCTAAACCTCCACCCCTTTTCTACACCCAGGCCTCCCCGCGGATGCCCAACGAATGATCAGGAGCTACATAGAGAACGGTAAGCTAAACATGGAAAGCGCGGATGTGGAGATTCAGATGAAGTTGTGATGTGGAGTTTCAAAGGGGTCGCCGCTGGGGCTAACCCTGTGGAATATATATGTGTACTAGCTACGAATAATTCAGAGTGGAAAAAATTTGCAAATGCATAAATAACAACAATAATATAATAATCTGGCGGCACCACATCAATTAGCAATGCACACCCATATGGTAATAACCGTCAACATGCTCATGCCATCAGGATCACCAGGTAGTTCCCGCTAGGGAATTATATGTGTTTCAATGATATTACTTACAGTAAGTTATTCTGAGATTCAAGATATATAAGAAACAGCTTAAACAATCCAAAATACAGAAATGTATTCCCAAAAAAATCAAAATAAATAGTAACTACACAAGGGTAAGAGACAACAAAACCAAATTCTAAGTCATCATATATATTTCTTTCAACAATAAAAGTGTTTTTGTATTTTACCCACGGCCGCCCACCACAATAAAACCTTTTTTAAAATCAGCTATTTATATATCTTTACAAATTGGATCTATTTAAGCCTAAAATCCTATATACATTATTTACAGCAGCACCCCCCAATAATCCCCCCACCCCCCTCTCATGATCAATCAAAATACTTTTATATATTTATAATAATTCATAACATCATTTAGTTTGTTTTCATCTAATTAAAAGTCGTACATATATATATTTTTTATATTATTTCTCATCTATTTACGACCGCAGACACATCAGTGCGGCCTATTTATTTTTTTATTATTTATTATTACAATATATTTTGTTTAGTTTTAAAATAGTCACCCATATTTCGCATTATATAAAACAACAAAAAAACAGTGCCATCACATTTAGTATCTATCAATTCCGATCAATAAACTATCAAAAGTTTCAACAACAGGATAGAGACTCGCGTTTTTTAATTTGTTACGCTATAAAATAGACGGATAGAGAGAGAGAGAAACGGTACGGTATGGAATGGTATGGTAATTTTTCTTCTTTTTTTTTATTATAAATTGACGCGATTTAACGGACTGTAGTGCGTTTCATCAAGATTTTTTTTTAAAATTATTATTGGTGTTTTCGTTGCGACTCCCTTAGTAGCGCTAAAATTTATCTACACTAAAAAATAACTATTATTAATTAAATTTATTATTATGTATATTTTTCTTAATTTGGCATAAGACTTCAATATCACCCACTCTACTTTTGTTTAAATTTTAGTTTTTAATTAATGCTAAGAATAATTGGCAGTAGATATTGTTTATATAATAAAATTATATATATATATATTTTTTTTGATTATTTTGGCGATTTTTAAACTCAATCAAATCAAATGAGATTCTATTAATAAATGATTTGTAATGAATTAAGTTAATTGAACAGTCCTACAATGAAGGCTTGAGGATTTTCCTCGTGTTTAATAAGATGAAGGCGACTATGTAAACTTTTGTTGTTTTTTAAAACACTTACTGGTCGTTGGTATTATCACTCTACGCATGTCTTCCTAAGGCGTTTATTCAAAAGGTTCGAACACTTGTGTTTGTTGTCGCGTTCCCCCCGTTTAGCCGGGTTGAGTAAACGGCATACAAAAATAATTTTCGCGCCCCCCGTTTGTTGCGGTTTGTGTTTGCATTCAAGGCGGATCGGTCACTTCTTTCTCTCTTATTGCTTTTAGTAGGTGGCTGCGGAGCTCTGATTCGGAGCTCCTCCAAAGGAGGACGAGTTCGTCTTTGGAGAGCCGCTCGAGCGGGGAGCGGCCGTTTGAGTTGCGCGGGGAACAGTTTGGGGGTGGTGGAGCTGGTGGTAGGCTGTGCTCATTGCAACGGCGCGTGTTACCGTCCAAACTCTTGGAATGTTCGGGTAGTTTGGAGCGACGCGCGGGTTCGGGGTGTTTGTCTGTTGTGAGACTTTGGTGGCGTTTTGTTCGGCGGGCAGCTGGTTTGGAGTTTGAGGTGTCTTCCACTTGTATTCGGATGTGGGGGTTGGTTTTAGTGTTGTTATTGTCTTTACGAGTAGGGGGTGTGGGTTTCTGGACTAGTTGCACTTGCAGTTGATCCATTGTGAGTTTATTGCGGCGAGCGATTTCGTCATCGGATAAATTGCTTTTTGGATCGGGCGCGAAATTTACGGTTGGCTCTACAATGTTCTGAAAACTCTTCGCTGGGACTACTTGTTGCTCGGCTACTATATTGCTTTTGCTTAAAGTCTCGTCGCTTTTGCCTAAATTTAAGCTGTATTGTGGCTGCAAGCGGTTTTTATCGAACGGCTCTTTGTATTTGGGTAAGGTTGCTAGCTTTCTACCGATACTTTCGGAATCCGACAATTTCCTTTCGATAGTACTTATATCGGATACATTTTCAATTGATAACACAGGACTTTTTCCACTCAATTTCCCCCCTGTTGTGATTATATCTAAATAACTCGATCGCCTGCTATTGATATCCGGCGGGCTGCTCGATAGAAAAGCGGACGCGTCTTTGCTCAATCGCCGCCCTACTGCGTTCCTGTCGGGTTTTAACGTTTGCGAGTTGAGCACGCTGTCCGTACTAAAACGACGCACATTTAAATTTGACGAACTACGCGATTTGTCTTTAGACCGAGGACTGAATAAGGGCTTTCCGAAATACGTCGGCGATTTCGCGATATCAGCTTTTGGGCTAGTTCGCATGAACGTTCTTTTGATTATACTGGGGCTTAATTTAACGCGTTTTTCTTCTGTGGGTGAGTGCTGATGGTACTCCGACTCGTCCTCCGTCACGGATTCCAGCGGCGGCTCGCGTTCTTCCTGCTGTTGCCTGCGAATCGTACTTCAAATTGTTATCGATTATTTTCTGACCACTAGGTTTCCTATACAACTTCATAATGACGAATAAAACCTACCTTCGTATCTCTTGTATCATCTCGAAGAACTGCGCCTTGCTTTTCCTCCGTCTACGCTGTTCGTGTTCCTTCTGAAACAATTAATCATCAAGAGAAAAGTTTTCCGGGGGGGTCTGGGTAGAAGTCACTAACCCTTTTTATACTTTTTTGGAAGAGACTGGTTATTTGGCCTTGTCGGATCGTGTGCACCAGCTCTCGAGCGGCGTGATGTGGGGATACTAGCTCGACGCAATTAATGAAACGATATAATTTCTGAAATAGTTTTGTAATTTACTGTTTCATACGGATGCGAGACATAATAAAATACAAGCAGTTGAAATGAAATGTATGAGGAGAGTTAGAGGAGTGACAAAAAAGGACAAAATGAGGAATGAGGATATAAGAGAACTAAATGTAACACCGACAATAAATTACATAGAGGAAAGACAATTAGGATGGTGGGGACACATAATTAGGATGGCAGAGACAGCACCAGCCAAAAGAATATGGAGAGCAAAAATCAAAAACAAGAATAAAGGAAGACCAAGAAAAAAATGGGATGAAGCCATATCGGAACTATTAGAAAGGAAAGGAAAAAACTGGAAGGAAGCAAAATAACTGGCAATAAATAGAAGAGAATGGAAAAAATTTATAAAAGAATAGAGGAACATTCAAACCTTTACACCACACTGTGGTAGAAAATGCCAGCAGATATATATATATATATATATATATATATATATAGGGAAGGAAGCGACACGTGGTGGCACCTTAGCGAAGAATGTGAGGGTGTGAAAGCAGAGTGGGTGGAAACTGCAGAAAGCTGAATGAATGGTTAAGCGAGGATGGGGAAGGCGTGAAAATCTGGAGGCTGACGTGGGAGAGGAAAGTGGCGAGGGCACAGGGAGCGGTGATAGATATACTTTTATTTATATTTGTATTTTCATTTTTATTTTTGTATATTTTTGTTGTGGTTTGCGATGTGGAAGGGCAGTGAGGAAAATGCCAATAAAGGTCTTTTATATATATATATATATATATATATATATATATATATATATATATATATATAATTATATAATTTAGTGTTTTACAAAATAACGATTTTGTATGGTTTGGTCGCTAAATTGTATATATTGAAAAAAATACTCGATGTATATCTTTCAAATGTCGCTAATGCATTAGCAATATATAAGTGTATGTATTGAAATCATAATCAAAAATTACAGGGTTGCAAATTTCATGCAATTTAATGTGAAAATCTGTATTTCATGAAATACGATATATTATGATTCTAATTTATAAATAATTCATAAATCCGTGAATGGATATTTTTCAAACTTAGTGCATTAGCCATTAATGCCTCAGTCAGAAATTATGATGTTACTAATATCATCCTATTTTTTTAAAATTAATTACTATACCTTCTTATAAACGGCATAAGAAAGTAAAAAAACTTTATTTAATATTTTTATATACTATATGAATTTAGATAGGTAATTAGTGGGTGTGTGGTAATTTTTCTATGAAAACTTACTTGACTGAAGAACATAATATTTCGACTTCTCCAAATGGAGCCTTTCGGTTTTTCTCGCAGTATTGGCAGGGTGTAGCGAAAAAACAGATGCTCCACCAAAAGTATCAACAACCCCATAACCATCCCAACTCCCAACAATATGAATACACCCGTCACCGCAGCCACCCCCAGCGGTCTAGGCTGTGCTATGTCAGCGACAAATTTATAACACGGCAGCCCTCCATACCACTTTTCCTGCAGAATGTCCATGTAGCCATTACTCGAGTATTTAGCTATGACTGCTGATATACTGTCCTAGTAAGGAAAAAACATTTGTTGTTGTAATTATCATAATATATGAAAATGATGTGGAATTAATACCTTCAAGGGAAACCCTTTAGCCATTCCAATTGCATACGTATCTTCGTTAATAGTATCGCCGATCTTCTGCAGCTTACACCCATGGTCTGTTGCTCGGTAGTAGTCTAAGATTGGCGTATCTGCTATAAGGATATCTAAGGAACCATTACGAAGTCTTTCGATGCCATCCTCCATATTGTCCAATGAGTACTTGTGCATATGCTCCCAGAGCAAACGATTCGCTTTTTGTACGTAGAATTCCGATGCGGAAGATTTTGGTGTGCCCACTTTCTGGCTTAAAAGCTATAAGAAAATATCTGCATTTAACAAATTATCCCATGTTCTACATTTGTAAACATTGGTTTCTTCCTGGAATTGTAAGCCGGTAGAATTGTTTAGTTTGGTCAAACGCCAAATCAAACGCGATGTAATTCTCATCATATCATGTCTCGTAACTACAATAACATTAGTGATAGCATAGATATTGATATATTTCATCAAACATTTAGTTCATATAAAAATTTTAAGCACTGTAGAGTTAAGTTAATTTAGGTATATAGGCTTTAAAATATTATTATGTCTGATATGTATGTATGTAACGTAGTGACATTTTCTTCACAATTTGCATGTGTTGCACCTGGATGTAATTCTGTACAGTAATAAATCTATTATTATCATTATTAAGTGAGCCACTATATATATATATATATATATATATATATATATATATATATATATATATATAAATATATAATATAATATGGGAAAATACATCAATGGAATTATAAAATTAATATAGCTTTACCCGCTACAAATATATCAGACAGAGCAGGTTGTTTGAGCTGTAAACAAGGCGTAATTGACTTGATTGGGGGCTCATCTTCGTCCCGCGTTACGGTAATCCGCCATTCATTCGTTTGCGGCAGCTTACAAGGTTCTATTACTGGAAGATTGGCACAACAAAGCCTCATTTATGTTCAACACAATCAAATTGATATCTGCTTTTAGATGTTTCTTGTCTGTTGGTGTAAAAGTTTAGTGGGGAAAACAAATCTCGTTTCCTGCATGTTTATCGTTTAAATAATAAAAACTGGTTTACTGTTACTGTTGCGCCAGTAAAATAAAGTTTAGTTTAGAATTTACAGCACCTGATTGTCATATCGATTGAGAGTTTAGAAGACGATACACATTATATGGTGTATTTAAATATCTACATTTCGATTTATTAGCATTAAAACTTCCACCTATTGCTATTAAGCTAGAAACATAAAAGGATTCCTTTGGTAGATCATTCTAAATTCCCGCATAATATCTTCATGACGCGAGCGGATGGAAGAGGGAAAGAAAGCACGTGATGGACTATTTGGACCAGCTAGTGAAGATAGGAGAGAATCAGAACTCCGATTCCGGTTCAGTTCCTGTCGACTAGCATATATATATATATATATATATATATATATATATATATATATATATATATATATATATCCGACTGATAAGCTTGATAAGCAAAGTGTTAATAGTATTCCTAAAAATCCTACATAATAGAATACGTAAGAAATGCGAAGAAGACCTAAGCAAAAAACAGTTCGGTTTTAGAGATGGACGGGGAACAAGAGAAGCGTTGTTTGGGCTGTCAGTTCTCATGCAAAAATGTAGAGACCAAAGAAAGGACGTGTACATCTGTTTTATTGATTATATAAAGGCATTTGACTGTTTAAAACACGACGTCCTAATTAACATTCTGATGACCAAAGGCCTCGACGAATAAGATATCTCCTTCATAAAAAATTTGTACGAGCACCAGACTGCTGCAGTAAGACTCAAGAACGATACGACCAGCGATATTCCTATTAAACGAGGAGTAGGTCAGGGCTGTGTACTATCACCATTGCTGTTCAATATCTACTCGGAGCAAATATTCCTGAAAGCCTTAGCTGGCCTACAATGTTTGGTGAACCAAATAATAGCTTGCGCTAATATTAAATACGGCCAAAACGAAAACAATGGTTATCAGTAGAACACCAGATATCCAAGCCAATTTGCAAGTATACAATAAGCAAATAGAGTTGGTCGCTAAATTTAAATAGTTGGGCAGCTGAATCACCGAAGACCTGGAACCAGATCTGGAAGTAAGAACACGCATCGAAATAGCCAGAACAACGTTCCTTAAGATGAGAAAAGTATTCTGCGAGAGAAGCCTAAACCTGAAACTACGATACCGGTTATTTAAGTGCTACATTCAATCAGTATTGTTGTATGGTGTTGAGGCTTGGACGTTGAAGATCAATACTATGAACAGAATAGAATCGTTTGAGATGTGGATCTTTTGAAGAATGCAGAGAATATCTTGGGTGGAGCATATTACGAATAATGAGGTTCTTATAGGGAGGGACAGAGACAGAGAGCTATTGGCTACTATGAAGAAACGTAAGACAGCATACCTAGGACATATTTTCAGAAGTACAAAATATAGCCTTCTAAAATTAATAATGGAGGGCAAGATAGAGGGTCGCCGTCGTCCAGGACGAAGGAAATGCTTCTGGTTAAAGAACATAATGGTCGTTTAAGACAAGACAATTTCTTAGCTCAAAAGTTATTCAAAAAATGAATTCATATATCCTCCTCCCATACAATTTGTCCTTGAGAAATAGAACGCGTTATATTTTTCCATTCGATCTACCATCCAATTTATTATTTCAAATAATTTGTTGCATGATACGAGACAATTTAAATTCTCTCGCATCTTGACTAACTTTTAAGTAAAGAAATTGTCTTGTCTAAAACGATCTTATGGGACTGGACTGGTCTGGACTCCTACTCATTGTTTAGAGCATCACAAAACCGTGCGAAATTTGCCATGATTGTTGCCAACGTTCAGTAATGGATTTTCTTAGGTGCCTTACCTAACGAAAAAGACCACCACTTTGTCCTTGGTTGGTGATTTTACAGACGGCAACTCTAGTCATAATATATCCCCATATTGTACATATGTATACTTTACAGTAATTCTTTAATTTGGGAGTGATTGCAATGTAAAAAAAAATTGTACTTACGCTTCGATCGTGGTAATTGCTAACGGTGTTGTGAAAGAACAGTCCAGCAATGAGGGCAGCAATGTTGGCCGTGTAGCTGGCGACGAATATAACCGAAAATCCGCCCCAAACGTTGATGAGAAACTTGTTCGGCCAACTCTTCGGTGCCTTGAACGCGACCAAGTGCCCACACAGCAGCCCCCACATAACCCACAACGCGGAGCTCATGCTGAAATTTTTGGACCGCTGCCGCCCCCACGGATTCAACCCAAACGGCGACAACCATTCGTAAATAGCAACCGCAATAGCCGTAATATTCAAACTAGTAAAAATCGCGATCCACAGCTCCGGCGAGAACGGCAACAGAAACGCCATCAGCGGTATCTCCGACTTCTGCTGCGGGGCGGCAATAAACGACACGCCGCTGAAGAAATACGGCACGCTGTAATCGATCACTTCACTCCTCGCACTGGACACGCTTAATGGTGCGAACGACATGTGCGCCGCCCCCGACACCAGGTCCCCGACGATGCCGTTCCACTTGGTGGCGAGGTCGTCGGGCAGCGCGCGCGTCCTCTCATCTATTTTAGAAGTATCGTCTTTACTAAACCTGTAGCTCAAAAATTTCTTGCCGACCTCACGTTTTAGTCGCGTCGCCGCCGCGGACCGCGCTCCGAAAAAACCATCCGCCACCACGTACAACCGGAAATCAAACTCCAGCTCCTGCGCCACATTCTCCAGCAGATCCATCGAGAGGCCATAGCAGCAGTGCGTGCGGTATTTAAATTTCTGAAACGGAAAGAATTTTTCCTCGTCCTCCAGGTAATCGTGCGTGGAATGCGACGCTTCCGATTCCTCCTCCTCCTCCAGACGGTGCTTGTATTCCATCTCGTTAAACACCAGCGTCAGGTTGTCTTTATCTGACGTGAGGACGCGATGGCATGGAAGTCCTGATGGAATAAAAAACACAATATATAAAGTTACTGTGCGAAAAGCGATGGGGTGGCTTCGAAAATACCTCGCAAACACTGTCCGTCCTCGTCTAGATCGCTCGCCATCACGAAAGGTGGCGCCAGAGCGGTTACTACTCTAAAAACGGTTCTGGCACGCGTGGATATTGCGGCGACGGAGAGGTCACCGCCGGGCCAGACGATAGTGTCCAGACGTACCGAACGGCCGGATACCATTCCAACTTTTTTCCAACGCAAACCACTACTTTCTAAAATGTTAATCATATTCATTTCTATAATTAGATCATTTTTAACTGAAACAAGGTTTATACAGAGCATTCATCCTATTGTGCCTCATATAAAATCACAACATACATAGTATGCTAATCGGGTCAATTCTTTGTAGAAAAGTTTCCCGACTGGCGGTGGATTTGAAACTAGAAACGTCCCGTGCAATGGCTTCACACCGTCGCTTTAAGCCCGTGTGACATAATCTTATTTCTTATATCGTTTTCGATGCAGACACAAACTACATAGTGTTATACACACATGTAGAAAATGATATAGCGGCGGAATAAATAAATTCACTTAACAATAACAACACCGTAATACACAATCTTAATTTTCCGTTTAGAAATAGTTATATAGTTTAATATATCAATTCTTATATAGAAAACGATATAGGAAACTAGATAATGTCATACTGCCCTACTAAACGGTGAAGGACTATTTGATAACATTTTTGTGGCTCTATTATCAATCCACCACAAAGTATTGTAAATAAAAATAACAGATGCTAGTATAAATGAAAACCATGTTTTTCAAACACATGCAAAAATATAGCCTATGTTAATTGCAGTTTTAATATTTCTTACCATAGTCTGCGCTTCTATTCTGTGCGTTGCTACTATTAATGCTATCCTCTTTCGATGTGTGATCAGGAACTAAGTTCAAAATTTCGAAAGTTGCTACTAATGATTTGTCCACTTTGTCAACGCCAATTTCTTGTGTGAGTTTTTTGCCCGCCAGTGCGTTCGCGCAGGCCACTTTTAATTCTCTGAAACAATAAAGGTGTTAATTATGTAATAATTAAATATGACTATTACTTTATTTAAATCATGTATCCATTATTTATTTAAATCACGTATCCATTATTTATTTAAATCACGTATCATTTATTTAAGTGTATAAGTAACTAGAAATCCTACAGAGCAACTCTGAATAGATAGTATATATGAGGATGGTATATAATAGAAGGATTATTGCTGATACCGATACTATATAACAAATAAATAAAGATTTGGAGGAGTTTAAACATGTTAGTATAAGATCTGAGGAATTATAATTGTAAAAAGAAAAAAATAAATAAATAAATAATAATAAGGGTATATATATATATATATATATATATATTGGGAAAATATTCTTTTAGATTTGAAACTGATTTTTGTGTTTTGAGTACGAGTGGGAAACACGTTTGAAAGAACAATTTATATCATTTTTAAAGGATATACTAGCATAGTAGGGATCTAAAATAAATGTTTGAGTTTTAAAAATATTTGTGATAAACCATACGACTATTCCGACTACAACAAAAACAATAGAAAGATGCCGCAATAATAAATGCACTATTTAAAGCTGGTGTACTATGGAAATGTTATATAAACTCATTATATGCGAGTTGAATTTTGCTTCAGTTTTAGGAATACACAAGTATTATGAAGGATAAATACAATGATTTTTTACTTTGTTTTTTATCACACTTCAGTATGATAAAAACAAAGTAAAAAATCGTTATATTTATCCTTTAAAAAGAATAATCACAAAGTAGACGCCTTAACAATCCAATATTTGAAAAATATTATGGTTTCGGGTTGGAAAAGACGTTTTTTATCGGGGATTTTTTGGCTTTATATTTGATCCACAATTTTCGGCATTTTATGTATATATTCTCAACCCTTAATAAATCACAACTTGCATATTATCGGGGTCGGTGATTTCCTTCGTTCGCCCCCTTTGTATCGACCGCCACTCGACGGTTCGTTGGCCCGAGACGGGCCGCCGCCTCCTCCTGCTTGCGCTCCTTCACTTATATTCCGTAGAGAGGAAAAAAAAAACAGCAGTAGCCTTTCCGCCCTTCTATAAACCGACGTTTGTTCTAATTAATTACAATCCCAGCCTTGTTAATAAAACCGGATTCGGTTAGTATTTAAGTAGCGGAAGGGTTAAATTGAACCACACGGGGAATGAAATCATTGCGCTTTTTGCACCGCCACGCCGGCGGTGATTATGATCGGCGGAACGTGCGCGGTCGCGAAACGGGTCAATTATATTGGCCACTTGCCATTGTGTTCGCGATCGAAGCGAACGGGGTTACATTATGAGGTCGTTAGAGAGAGTTTGCACAGGTTGAGTCTATATACAATTGCTTGTTTGTAAAACCTGGTTGCATTTAGTAAATCGAACAATCATTTACAGAAGTTTACTAGTGGCCATTTGCAGCAACTACTAGATACTTTATTATTATAAAAACAGCTATTATAATACTAAAGTATCTAGAATAATTCAATATCTACAAAATTACGGTGACCATACGTCCCGGATTTCTTAGGACACTCCCGAATTTTCAGTCCCTGTCTCGACTAGCTTGTTGGTGTCGTATTTGTCCTGAATTATCTCGAAAACAATAGTATTATAACGTAAAAGTTTAAATACATATATTTATTTAAGTAGTGTAGAGTTTGTGTCTTCCTCTAACCACTAATGTTGCAACTGAACGAGTATTTAGAATTATGGACAGTTATTGAACTAGTGACTAGACACAGTTTAAAGTGCCCACGTTAAACTATGTCTAGTCACTAGTCCAATAAATAATATTGAAGGGTATGTTAATCACCAAAAAGTTTGAATAAAATTGCACGAACTTTTATAAAAAGATTAAGGCTAAAAAAAAAATTATATATATATATATATATATATACATATATATATATATATATATATAGAGAGAGAGAGAGTCCCGAATTCGGATATCTGGTCACCTTAAGAAAATGATACCATTAACAATATAAAATATGCGGTATATTAAAAAAAATCCCGGCGCATTCACCATTTATTTTTTGTAATCATGTCCTAAGACAAGTCATTTCCCGCATTGATTTGGGTGCGGGAAATACTACTTCCCGCACTAGTGCGGAAAGTAGCCAGTGTTGTCAACTTAACATTCGGTACCAATGTAAATGTGTATTTATAAATATGAGAATGAATGCAAACACAGCGTACACCTCTTATACTTCAAATAGCATTAAAATTTAACGATATGGTACTGAATAAATACAATTTTGAAGAAAATATAGATTTTATATTATATGCAGTTGGTAGTGTGACATAACCTATTTGTCACAACAACTTTAAATAACTTTAAATAAATGTTAATTATTTATTCGTACAAAAAATAAGATACATTATTCGTGCGATAAGGCCGTTTCCTGAATTCGCTCTTAATACAGAACTCGCCTTCGGCTCGTGCTGCAAACTTATTCGCTCATTCGGGAAACGTGCCTTCCTGCACTAATAATGTAAATTACTATTACATTACAAGTATAGTGATGTATTTAGTTTTCAGAATTTAATAAAAGTTATTACTGAATATTCACGAAAACTTGAGTAAGGGATGTAGATTTTTCTTTAAACTCACCAAGATGTTCTTTAAACTCATGCTCCCCAATGCTCAGTACGAGGCGAACGACGCTACAACCACTCGGCCACTGAGCTAGGTCATATAATAGCATTATTTCAAAAATTGTATTTTTTCAATGGTTTTATTTTTATTATAAAGAAGTCAGGTTTTTTTTTAAAAGACTAAGATATAATAATAAATACAAATGTAATACAGATTGTTAAAAAAATCATGTATCCTGCAAGCAGATGAACCATAGCTTCCTCGGTGAAGGGCTTGTCCGTTTGCTTGATTTAGAAAACTGCTTCCATTGTCCGTTGTCTTGGATGGCTAGTTAGATTTTATTTAATAAAGTAATTACAGGAAAATTGCGATAACTTAAGTCAGGGTTGTTGATTCTTGTTAAAATATAAAATACCAGGAATTTGACTATAGGTAAAATAAAATATAACGCAATGTAATATAATTGCCGCAGTATCATAATTATTACGTTCAGAGTTATGCGGATACTGAATCACCCACCAACATCGTAGTGGTGAGAAATTATACGGAGAGTCTTGATATTTAGTGCCATTACGCGGTTCCCCCTCAATAACTCTCTGGTTTTATTGTACCTCGTACTGATCGTAAACAAGCACATTGGAGAGTAATTAATTACCACGAATCCGTTGAAGCATTTCAATAGCGTCTGTTGTGCACTCACATATATTAATATATAAAATATGTTTTGATTTTTGTCCTCTAATTACTGGTGATTTGTAAACTAGACTCTATTACAAGACATGTATTCAATTCATAAAGCAATCTTGTAATAATACAGGTGAACATCGTAAAATCAAACCTGATGACCAATAATATATTAAAGCTGACTGCCTACTTGGACGTTGCTCAACATCATGAGCATAAAGGTAGATGTAGCACCGCAAGCATATTCAAAACTAAAACTATTTGCAAAATGCATTTGTCTACCTACCTTACTATTAAACGCAATAAAAAGTCGTACATATTGTATGTGACCAAATATACACAAATACAAATTTTCAGTTGTGTGATCCTTTTTCAGTTTATTGTGCTGTCAATTTTGGTTTAAAAAAAACTTTTATTTTTATAGGGCTATCAGTCGTGAGGCTTTTCCGCCAGTAAATTCTTGTAATTAGAAGGAGAAAAACACGACAAACACAAATATATTAACACAAAATAGAGGTAACAGCGAGATGCGAGCTGAGATGATAGATAACATAAAGAAGGTGTACTTATATATTAATTTGAATACTTAGGGACATAACACTCGGTACCGATAAGGGAGAGATCCGCATACGAATAAATATAGCTAATAAAGTGAACTTACACTGTCACATATGTTAAAGTCAAAGAAAGTACAACGCAACAATAAGGAGGGAGGCAAATAAGAGGACATACTTCCTAATTGTTGACACCGGGAGCCCGGAGACGAGGGCGAGGTCCCTCTTCCCAGCCCTGTAAAAACTCAGGGCTGGCAGGGCTGGGAAGCAACATAAAGGATATAGTGGATGCCCCCGGGTTTAAGCTGGAGAACCTAAGGCCCAATTCACACATAGGCGGCGTCGGGCGGAGGCGCGGTGTAGGCGAGGTGCAGGCGCGACGTCGCACAGGCGATTGTGATGTCCATATGCAGTGAAGGGGTGGACATTGCACCATATGCCACCGTATCTTAGGCGAAGAGGCTAAGACGCGGTGCCGGCACGGCGAGAGACACGAGGCAAATACCCGCGCCTCGTCACCTAAGTGGGCATTGCACCATATGTTTATATAGAGGTGGCGTGAAAGCGTGGTGTCTCTCGCCGCGCCGGCACCGCGCATTCGCCTTTTCGCCTCCTATGTTTGAATTGGGCCTAAGTAAACCAATTTTCAAGAAAAAGGAAGATAATGTGCATTCATCCAGATGGGGGGAAGAATACGGAAAAGGCGACACAGAAGTGGCCCCCTGTAGCCGTGTAGAATAAAGCACTCCGCAGGAAAGTCAGGAGCGAGTCCATACTGGTCCAGCGGCATACGTACCCCTATGCCGACCTCCTGAAAAAGGTACGGGCAGTAAATACCGAAGGCTTGGAGGTACAGGCCGGGACACCTGTACCTCCTTCAGTACTTATTGACAGTGCCTGTCTCAAAGTCAAGCATGCGAGTATACGTATGCGAGTAGAAGACAATAAGACGACCTATGGCGAGTTATGGATGCGAAGCTTAGGTAATCACAGAAAAAAAATCAAAAAACATACTCAATATAAGGAAGTAGTAAAAAGGATACTAGGGCTCATCAGAAATATATGGAGATCCAGATGCAACAAAGATCTATATACACTCCATCAAGAACCCCATCTATCAGATCTCATTATACTACAACGACTAGAGTGGAAGTACATGTGACAAGGATGGATGATTACAAACTGTTAAAGAGAAATTTAAACAGTATAATATACGGGAAAAGCCAGTCGGAAGACCCCAAAAACGATGGCAGGACGAAATACACTTGAATGCGCGTGACCTTATGGGATTCCGAGTCTGGAGGAGATTGGCGGCAGATAAAGAAGTATTCTAGAGGCGGATGCTGTAAGAGACTAAGGCCCAAATTGGGCTGATGCACTATAGAAGGAAGATATTTACAAATCTTATAAAAAAATCTCTATTTTTTTCAACTAGCGCCCGGCGCAGTCACCATTTATTTAATTTTCACCGTTATTTGTATCTGAAAGCAACATTTCATTGCTTAAGCAGCAACAGTACACGTCTAAAATTTTCTTTGAGATTAACAGAGGATACAAAAACTGATTATAAAATGATTATTAGATTTATATTACTCTGATAACTAGTTTCTTATTTTATTGTTTATAATTCATTTATTTGAACCGGGATTAATTTAATTCCTCCAATAAACATTTTATCATTAGTATTTCTTTCTCCTGTCAACCTCAAATAAAATTATATATGCCATATATAAGTGTGAATCCAGCTCTTAGCAATCTACGTATCTAGATTTCGATCTTATTAGATCTCATCAGTGTAGCCCAGCTAATGAAGGTGAATTCACACAATATCTCGAGTGGTTATATACAAAAATGATACAACTAACCCCTTAAGAGAAAAGTTAAACGCCATCTGGCGACACCAGACCAATTAACAATGCATTATAATTGATGTGGTGCCGCCAGATGGCATATAACTTTCTTCCTAGGGGGTTAGTTGTATCAATTTTGTATGCTTAGACGACGATTTTTTTCAATAAATAGTTATTATCAAAAAAAAAACACGTTAAAATTAACTTTAAATAAAACATAAGAATGATCCGGTACAACTTTCGAAATTTTCTCTTTTCTCCACAGACTAACTCTGCAAAGAAACTTATTTTATTTACGATATGTTTGTCCCAATGTTAAAGTTCTTTTAATAATTTCCTTTGAAATGTGTTCCAAGCTTTCACTTTTGCCGGCTGTATTTTTCCGCGCTGCTGAGTATCGGCTCCGGAAGGGATAATTGAAAATTTTTCCGAACCCGTTTTATGTCGCCACGAATTGTTGCCATGCCGTCTACCCTTAACCCATTATAATAAAACCCAGCTCAACAAGATAGTCCGCTAGCTGAATATGATATTGACGCAACCTACTGGAACATATAATTTACATTTACATGCAAATGTCATAATTTTATTACCGTAGCGATTAGTTTAGTGATGATATAAGCAATGAATAAAGCTGGAGATTAATGAATAATAGTATATTAAAGTATAAGTGGATGCGTATTTTAAGCACGTGGAAGTTCTTGCAATATAAAATAATGTAAATCATACTAACTCTTATGTTTTGCATTATTTTATATTGTAAGTTATAATAAATCAGCATAGTTAACTAATAAACCCAATAGAAAGTCGTATGTGACCAAATATATACAAATTAAAATTTTCAGTTGTATTGTATTCTATGATCCAGACTTTTGTTACTTTTGCAACTTTCAGTAAATTAAAAAAAAACTTCTATCTTTATAGGGCTATCAGTCGAGAGGCTTTCCGCCAGTGAATTCATTTTTTTTAAAGAAATTATTTTGAAATAATAATAATAATAAGTTTATTCCCCCATTTTTTTACAAACAAACATACAAAGCCAAATTTTTAAAACATATAAATGCGAATCCACCTCTTAGCAATATACATATCTAGATTTCGATCTTATTAGATCTCATCAGTGTAGCTCAGCTAGTGAGGATGAATTCACACATTATCTCGAGTGCTTATATACAAAAATTATACAAGTAACCCCCTAGAAGGAAAGTTAAACGCCATCTGGAAAATCTAGATATGTTAATTGCTAAAAGGTGGATTCGAATTTATAAATGTTTTACAAAATTGGCTTTGTGCTGATATCTCAAGCACTCTATTGGAATATTATTCCATAGAAGGCACTACTCGGTGATCCTGATGGTATGCGCATGTTGACGGTTATTACCATATGGGTGTGCATTGCTAGTTTATGTGGTGCCGACAGATGGCGTTTAACTTTCCTCCTAGGGGGTTAGTTGTATAATTTAAATACATTTTTAATTATAATATAAAAAAAACTAAAAAAATATATTTATATTTACTACATATTGATATTGTATATATGGGGACGCTTATGGGGATCAAATCAGCTGCTCTGTCATCCTGGTATGATGATCCCCTTCCTCGTTGGATTATCTCTTTTTATTAATTGTTTACAAAATGTTCTTTCAGTAAGATTTTAAATTTTCTATATGTTTTAATATCTTTGAGATGGCTCGCAATAACATAATATATACCGATTTGAGTGTTAAAGTAAATTAAACTTAAAGTTTTAATACGCTGCAGGTATTAAAACTTTAAGTTTAATTTACCTTTCAAACTGACATCAGTTATCACGTTGACAGCCCGTTACATAAATTACACCATGCAAACATTGTTTGTATGACATTTTTCTGAAGTCAGTAGTACCTTGGTTTATAAAAAAAGTTGTCAAAATTAAAGTTTTATTCACGTATAAGAAATTGAAACCGGAGTTTATTCTACTTTTATATAACCGAGTCTAAAACTTAAAATTCGTCATTTCCATATTATTTGTCTTGATAAAATCTAACGCATTTTTTTTATGGGCAAAGCAAATCGCTGGAAGCCCGCTCGCTAGGCTTTCCAATAAAGACGGGCGAGCACACGACAGGGAATCATTTGTGGAACAAATCGCGCGTTTTCCACATCGCTGGCCCGCATACAAATGGGCTTCTGGCTAATTAAATTTGATTCATTCTGTTTTTTTATATTCTCCCTGCGCTCAGGCCTGTTTTTTTTCTTCCAGTGCTACCTTTTGCATCCTAATTTGAGGCACAATTAATAAATGCCGACGTCTGTTACGAGTGAAATTTCTAATCTGTTTCACAAATGAATATTTAATTATCTTTCATGTTCATTGTATATAAAATTATTAAAGCTGATGTTATTAGTGTAATTCCTTCATCCTACTTGAGGGTTTGGTGTCGTCATTGATGCCCCGATCTGGCTTCTGCCGCCTATACGTCTTGTGCAAAGTTGTCTGGCTTATGTAAACTGTGACTAGTATGTTTTCGCATTTTTATCTATTCTAGTTTCTATTTTCTATTATTCTATTAGTTTCGTTGTTACAGTAAACATGTGTTGATATAGTTTTTATATGTATAGAATTATTTATTTCAAGGTAAATAAAGGTCACTATTATTATTCAACGTGTGAGTTAGTTTATCAATTATAATTAGTGACTAATTATTGTTTCGAAAAATCTTCCTTTTCCTTTTCGACTATGGAGTGTCGCTTTAAAGATTTCTTTGGGGCATTTATATCATGTGTCTAGCTCATCTGATACTCTATGCTTTTTTGTATCTGACTATCAGCAGATGTAGAAGATATTTTTTGCATAACATCTTATAAATTAGAGGTTACTCAATCTAGCGAATTTTATTGAGATTTGGGACTGCTTAGATCCACTAAACAGTCCCAAATCACAATAAAAATCACAGTAACCTCTAATTTATAAGATGTTATGCAAAAATTATCTTCTACATCTGCTGATACAAAAAAAGCATAGAGTATCAGATGGGCTAGACACATTATATGAATGCCCCAAAGCGACACTCCATAGTACAAAAGGAAAAGGAAGGTTATTAGAAACAAGAATTAGCCACTAATTATAATTGGTAAACTAACTCACACGTTGAATAATAATAGTGACTTTTATTTCCCTTGAAATACATAATACGAGCCAGATGGAAAGGTAAGATAGTATAGGATATGATTTACTTAAAAGTAAGAGATTGGATGGTAGCTGCTGAAAACAGATCCAATTGGAAGGGGATAGCCAAGGAATCCAAGCTCACCCTGTTCTATAGGACATAATTTAAATAAAAGTATAATTTAACTAATAACAAACCATAGCCGATATTTTAAACATTTATAAATTATATATACGCCTATATCAAAGTTCAATCCATAATGAGCAGCAACCAATAAACTCTTTCTTTTGCCTCTATTAATTATTGCTATGTGCATATTAAATTACGTTCACACCAAGGGCCATATTATTGGTCGGTGTGGGCCCACTGAGAAATTCCGAACATCTTGGTGGGGTAGCACGCCCCTGACAACAGGTAACTAAACAGTAATGGGCATTCACAATAAACGTGGTAGGGGTATCGTAGCGATAAGCGAAAGTATACACATGTATAAAAATGCGGGCGTTTACAGCAGCGTAGTAAAACTATGACAGAAGATGGGTAATAATCAAATTTTTATAGCCATGCAAAAAAATGCTTGCCGCTACCTTACCACTACCGCGCTTATTGTGAATGGCCCATAAATGTGATTTAAATCAGGACCTTTTTATTTGACTTTTAAAACTTTTGCGAAACCCATTTCCACGGACGTTTATAAACGCTGTCCATCAAGTAACATTGAATTTTAACTACCAAAAAGTTTAACGCAAATTTATTCGTGTACACCTTTCTGGCGCCATCAATCATTCCCGTCCCCCATCACCGTTGGAATGAAGTAAGTGGCGCGTGCAAACAAACACCGGTAGGGGGCATGATTATAAATCACCTCAGTCTCGTAATTTATGCACAAGGAACGCGCATCGATTATGAATCGCACGCTTTTAATTTGTTTACCCTCGATTGCCCGGGCTATTCTCGGCGGCGGCGGCAGGACAAATTGCCCGTCGGCCCAATTCCCCGTAATTCCTCCGGCGGGTTATCGGTCCGGTTCAGGCCCCGATTCGGACAATTGGATCTGCTGTGGTTATCGCGTTCCAGTTTTTTTTCTTCTCTTCTTTCCCCCCCAACACCGGGGATATGTGCCCGGTTTATTGCTTCGTGCTTTAAGGACGGATTTGTTATCGTTTGGAGAGAGAGTGATATGTTTTTTTTCTCGGGCGGAGGAAAGATCGGGCGTGGTGCCAATTTAAAAAGGATTTATTACCGGGAATATATTAGACAGTTTTGGGGGAGAAAGGTTACGGAATGTGTAAGAAAAGTGATCAGAAATAAGACATATGGTCTTTATCTAGTAAGACAGACACGTGTTTTATATACAGGACGTTTTACATCCAACCATTATTTCGATATGGAATGTGCAAGAAAAGTGTTCAGAAATATGACTGGTACAATAGAATTAGTCGCGGATAGGGGGTGTAGTAAACTCTAACTGCTTCAGGTATCGGTATTTATTTAGTCAAAAGAGTATTTACCCGCACCATGTTACTTAAATATAGCTTAAAACTAGACTATATTTGACTATATATATATATATATATATATATATATATATATATATATATATATATATATATAAATATATATAAATATATATAAATACATATATATATATATATATATATATATATATATATATATATAAATACATATATATATATATATATATATATATGACTATATCATATTAAGTAGTCTAGTGAACTTTCTCTCTAGAAGGAAAGTGGTACTATTTTATTTTAACATACTTTAATTAAATTTTTTTTAACCTTTTCTAGATTTCCCAAAATCAGGTGGCCAGGACGACAGACTCCAGAGCTACCGCAGGGCAAATTATATTTTTCAGTTAATTTTTTTTACTAAATAGTATTTATGTATTTATGTATTATTTATGTATATCTTATATACATAAATAATACAAATAAATAATTTAAAAAACAATAATATAATCACTCGAGATATTGTGTGAATTCATCCTTACTAGTTTAGCTACACTGAGGAGATCTAAAGCCCGTATGACATTGTCTAGTTTCCTATATCGTTTTATATATAAGAATTGATATATTAAAGTCCGTATGACATTGTCTAGTTTCTTATATCGTTTTCGATGCAGAGACAAACTTCATAGTTAATTTAATTTTTTAATTTTCCATTTGGGAATAGTTATAAAGTTTAATATATCAATTATTATATATAAAACGATATAGGAAACTGGATAATGTCATACGGGCTTAACAAGTTCGAAATATAGATATGTAGATTGCTAAGATTTGAAGCTACACTTATATGTTCCAAAAATTGATTTTATTGCATAAATGTGGCCATTAAGTTTAGTGCTCAAAGTACGAGGGTTTCAATTCATGTGGGAAATTTGTGCATTCACAATTAAACTAATTACCAACATTAGTGAGGCACCCCGGAATTTTGATAAGCGACCGCAAACTTTCCGGCTTTCCGCTCCCGCACAACGGACCCAATTAAATCTAATTATAATTACGATCAACACGTCGTCCGTTAAAAGGACTATGTAACTGAGCCTCAATATAGCCTGATTCGACAGGGCTAATTAGTCTAATTAATACCTTTGTCCATTTGGAAGTATTCATTCCCAGCTACAAATAGCAATAAAATATAAAAAAATATAAAGAGAATAATATAGGATTTCCCAGTAAGAATAATATTGTCACAAAGTAATCTGATATTTAGGTATAAATGGGATTAGGGAATATAGAATAGCTATTTTATATATATATATATATATATATATATATATATATATATATATATATATATATATATATTTATGTTTATTCTCTAACATTCGAGAGAATATTTGTTTCACTTTTTTATACCTTTATAACCAAAATGTACACACAGGGGGAAAGACCCGGGAAGGGTCGATAGCCCAATAAAGATTGTTTATATATATATATATATATAGAATATATTAAATACATTAATGAGTAGTCATAGGTAAAAGATTTCATAATACTATTTAATAGTATTAAGATTATTTAATGACTATATGATCTTTGGGTTTAGTTTTTAATTTATATTGTTTCTTTCCTCTACTAACAACACCCAGAAGATTGTTATATTATAATAATAATAATTATAATAACCATAATTATTAAACCCGAATTAAATCACCACCATATCAGCCTCTACTAATTCTTAATTTCTCCAATGTTATCACATCGTCCCCATCAAAATTCCCCGTCGCCGATTTTTTGGCAATTTCCGTATTCCGATAAATTCCTGCGACGGTGTCACGGCCTCAGAAGAATATCTCTGACTATCATCATCCGACATCCGCCTTCGCCGAATGTAATTGCGTTTGGATATTTTCGTGGCGGCCGCCCCATACCGACGGCAGCATTAATACGCCCTGATTGCACGTGAGCCCCCCAAGTTCTACCCGGCGCGGCCGCCATAAATTCACGGCGTGGCGGCGTAATCCGGACGTCCTGGGGGATTACAGAACTAATGACGCCGCTGAGGTTTTCGGATGCGAAAAAGTAAAACGTGTGAGTGTGTGTATGACTACGGGCGTGTATGTGTGTTGAGTTCGTAAGTACGGATGAACACGCGAGGGACTTGAACTGAACAAATCTCACGAGTTGGATACAAAACAGTGCGAACAATGTGTTTTATGGAAACGGTTTCGAATTGTTCGGTATTTGTTTGAAATCATTCTTATTTAGTATGAACGAAATCATTTATTATAAAAGTTAGTTTAGTATAAGTATCATATTAAGTAGAATAAATCATGGAGAGAATATGTTTTGCTTTTCAGATTATTGATCAGTTAAAAAATATCCAACTTTGCCCTAATTTAACCAACCTCGTATCTCTTAATTCGAGCAAGATGCTAATGCCTGAGGTCGAAAACCAAATATTCTGTATATTTACTAAATATTAGATAAAGTATCAGATTAAAAAAAAAATTATACTAAATTATGTACAGTTTTATTTAATTAGCCCGACAAGGTTTCTACGCCACGCTCCTTTGTATTCTCGTCGACTAATAAAACCTGAAAGCGAGTCAATGTAATTCCGCAATGATACCCGTTTTCGAATGAAGTGAAATTGTTATTAAATTATATTCGCATTGCCTAATAAACGGGCTATTGTTGATTGTCGCTGATACGAGCGCCGCGCCGTTGAACAACGACAGCCGGCGTGTAATTCAATTACCGCCCCTTTTAGTATGTGTAATTGAAAATTTTGTTTACTGCAATATGTTCACTGCTAAAATAAAGCATTAATGTTGTGTGGCGCGATAATTTATATAAAATACAGCCAGTGTTTATCATTTAATTGAATTTTTGTTTGCTTATTGTTCATTTAATGGGGTATAAAAGTGGAGCGGTTGATCTTTAGTGTTTATGGTTTGTTAAAATATATGATGAAAATGTACGAGTAGATTAAAAAAAATAATAAGGGAATAGATTGGAAATACGATGGAGTGGTTTCAGAGAGGGAAGGAACACACAAAATCATGTATTTACAATAAGACAGTTGATACAAAAACGAATACAGGAAAAAAGAAAAATATTCGTGGCATTTATAGACATGCAAAAAACATTCGATAAAGTAAGGAAGAGAACATGGAAAATAGTTAAATAAGGAGGGATTAGTAAAAAAAATAAGGCACATTTTTGTGGAAATTAAATGGTTTTGGGGTCTACTACGTGGTAATTTATTTTCAATAAAGGAGATGAATAAAACTACTATGTTTATTAAAAACTTGTTTTATTGTTTGAAACAACTAGTTTCGCCTAAGCTCTAGACATTATCAAGTTTGTCCCGATGACTGAAGGTACAAAAGAAGGTGCGTGCTTATATAAGTTTACAAACATCAATACACAGTATATGATTGAGCAGCAATACAAAAAAACGTATATAAGCGCGCACGTTCATTTGTACCTTCCGTCATCGGGACAAACTTGATAATGCCTAGAATTTAGGGGAAACTAGTTGCTTCAAACAATAAAACAAGTGGGAAAAAACATAGTAGTTTTATTCATCTCCTTTATTGCAAATTTTTGTTTTTAAAATATAGTTGGAGAGCTAATACATTTATAAAGATATATACTGCTATCACATGAAAACTCAATTTCAATTTCTTATTACTTGCTTAGCAAACCTATCAAATATTGAAATAGCCTAACGAATAGTTTACTACTGTCCAGCACTTTTAAGTGGCCAATAGAATGTTATTAGGTCTTAAAAGTTTATACCGCGCACTTAAAGGAGGCGATCAACTTAACGATTTTTCTATAAATATGGCAATAGCAATAGGGATATAAAAACAATAAAAATAATTCGCAAATCAAAGCAATCTGTGTAATGTTCGTAAATATAAACCCTCGTGTGGTTTTAAATTTATATATTTATTTTACTTTATGGAACACCTTGTTCCTTTTTATAAATAGTTCATCGCAAATTATATATGAATTTTAAATTCATATATTTATTCTACTTTAAGAAACACCTTGTGGCTTTTTATAAATAGTTCATCGCGAATTATATATGAATTATAAAATATAAGAGTTTTTACCCAGCTCAGTAGATGAGTGTTTAGAGGCGTCGTCCATCTCGTACTGTGTATTGATGAGCCTCAGTTGAAACCCAATTCTGGCGAATTTTCACAAATCACCTTTCAGAGGATTTTCAAAGATTTTCTATAAAGTTAAGGCAAGTACCAGTTAATTAAATTCCTCTGAGCATGTTCCTCTACCGGCGGAAAAGTCTGTATAAAGATAAAATTTGTTATAAAGTTTTATTTATTTATTTAAAATATAGTGTAAATAAACTTAAAATTGATAAACATGACCAGAAGTTGTGTATAGTCGTTAATTGTTTTAAACTCGATTATATCTTGTGTGGACTCTCTGTGGAGTTTAAGTTGCTTGATAACATAAAATAACGTAGAACTTTGCAACGGATCGATTGAAAAATTCAATCCCGTCAGAATGTGAGCGGGGGAATTGATTCGAAACGAACGTAACTCGAGGGAGAAGCGCGGCATAAAAGGAGAGCTTTTGTCTGGAGATTGGGCCGAGTGCGGATCGGATATAAAACGTTCAAAGATTTATGAATGTAGTGAAATAAGGCGAAAAGGTAAATACGAACATTAGAGAAAATTAGATACAGTTAGGGATAGTGTATGATATTAACTTAAACTTAAAGGGGTTATATACCTTCTTGCGCGGAAAAATTGAGGAAAGTTTGAATTTTTGTAAAGGTATGTAGCAATAATTTTTTTACATCAAAATTATAATTTATTAATAGTACGTTTTTTTAGTGAAAAAAATAAGTATTAGTTTATAAAAAAAAATCATAATTGGCGGTGTTATGGCCCTTTCCCCGAAACCCTCTTTTTTCGCCTCATCGAAAAATTGCGGTGATCATCATGAAAGTCAAGCAGGTTAATTGAAATCATAAAACCCAAAAATATTCACTAGTATAGTGGTATAGGGACCTTCCTAGTACTTGAACGATTATTTAAATAAATATTTTGTTTTTTCAGCATACGGGAACGTTTTTCCCAAAAACTCAATGTTTTGAGCTTTTTATTACAAAATGAAAATTTATACATAAAAAAGGAATCGTTCAAGTACTGACAACATTAATTACAAACAATTTAAAAAAAAAATGAAGACGATCGGTCAAATAGTTTTTCGGCAATCGTGATCACGGCAAACGCACTTTTGGAAAACACCATTTCGAGATAATCGAGTTTAGCGTGTAATTTTGTTTCGGGAATCCATACTGATTTGCTAACGCTTCGGAAGCTCGTATACAACTGATTGTAAGGGATTTGTCACAAAACATACGCGATTTGTATGGTCGAGAATGGAGTAGATGTTCCAGGAAACATGGCACCCCGCTTCGAAACGCTGTAACTTTCGATCTATTGCTCGGATCTCCATGAAAATTTCGTAAAATATTCTCAAAGAGTTTTACTTTCAGATAAAGCAATAAAAAAAATCGATTTTTTGAAGAAAATAAAGGTATATAATAACCCCTTAAAAAACTTAAACAGCAGAAAAGCTACATCAGGATACTTATTATTCTGATCATTGCCATTTCTTTTTGCGTTCTTTTAGAGCTAATATAGATACTAAAAAGAAAAGGCAAGGTTCAGAACAATAAGATGCATACATGCATCTATATAGGGTGTGTACTAATTGGCAACAGAACGTCAAATAGATTATCAAATTTGGAGTCGAAAATTTTGATAGAAGAATTTTTTACCATGCTCACGGAATCTCCAAAGTTAGACCAGAGTCACAAAGAGGAGAGAGCGAACAGGAGTGTCGATACTAATCCACAACACATATAAAAAAAGATATAACCGGATGGGATGTGTATACGAAAGAATATTGTTCATAAATAAATTATTACTGAAAAATAGAATAAAATTTTTACGATTTCATCATGGCATACCAACCATGATGAAAACGTAAAAAATAAGGAGAAATTCTAAACGAAGCTGCACAATATCATATGAAACATAGAATAAAGCAGAGAGATCATAGATACAAGTTAAGTAATTAAAAGAAGTGAAAAGAAAAGGAAATATGGCAGATGGTAAGGATAACGCCACTGGTTTTCATAATTATCCCCGAACAACAACAGAAAATAGCTATAAAGATTTTCAGTTGTTGTTTGGGCGATTATTATGCCCGAGGACTTTTCAGCAAGTAACGGGAAACTGTCGGAGGAATGTAGTCACCTAGTATTTATCTTAACTTCCCAGAAAACCTGTGAAGGCGGTGATTAGCGAAATTTCGCCTACCACGAGGTTTGAACTTTCGCTCCTCAATTCTGAAGGCGCTTTCGTTTAACATGGTAACCCCGTGACGTGCAGTATTGTGGTGTGCCGCCGGTTGTAAGGGCCGAGGTAGAATTTTGTTTGCATCGGATACAGCAAATAGAACAAGAAACAACAGCCCGTACCAGCCCAGAGTAAGGCACTTCAATAAGAGACGGACGACGCCTGTAATCACTAGACTGAGCTGAGGCAAACAAAAACATAATGCTAAAATATTTCAGGACCTTATAATAAAAAATAACATCTGTATAGTTCTGGATATTTGACCGGAGAGTAGAGCGTTTATAAATATTAATGCATCAGGGCTAATTGTATGAGAATTTTACTCGTATTACATATAACATACAAACATATAAGTCATACTAATATTTGCGAAACCCATATAAGTATATTTAAGTTGTCCCTACATTTGTTTTATGAAATAAACATAAGCCCCTTCGGGTGCAGCAGGAGCAGCGTTCAGAATACAAAACGTAACCGATCCGTTGTGCCTCGCATTCTCCCGCCTACCCCATATACATTCCCGCCTAAAATATTTACACGTATATATTATCTTGCCGACCCTCCAACCCCCTCCCAGGCGCACTAAAATATTTCATCGCAATTACCCAGACTGGCTATAAATTACAAAACGCAACCTTAAGTTTGTGAATTATTAACAAATTGTCGCAGTTTTGTGTACGTGTCGCGCTCAAGATAGCGACGCGTATGCCTCTGCCGCCCCCTCGTTTAGATTAAAACTTAGTTTTGTAATGAGACTTGTTTTTAGGGTGCTGCCGAGATAATAATAACATACACACTTTGTGTTAGTAGATACTTTCAAACTCTTGAAAGTATAAACAATGTTTAATAAAATTCGACAATAAATAGCTACTGATAAATATTATTTATAGCGTTTTAAAAGTTTCAATAGATATGTGTATGCTGTTAATTAAAAAAATGTATGCCAATTAATACTCATTAGGATGCTAATTAAAATTTTGAAAACCGCTTGTAAATATCTCGTTATGTTTTCGCGTCACATCCCTTCAAAATTCGTAAAAATTGCTTGAAATTACCATTTCAGAAATACCCATTTCAAGCTGTATTTCAGTAAGTGTTTGTCGTATAGACTTGTAGTTTGTATTTTTGGATTCAGGGGGTGGCTTTCCATACGAGAACTATATTATTCCCAATCCACTTCGTATGGAAAGCCGCTCCCTGAATCCAAAAATACAGACTAGAAGTCTGTTGTTTGATTCAGGGGTCGAGGTTCCATACGAAAACAGTATTATTCCTAGAACTTTTAAGGTGACATGTAAAAAAAACTAGAAATGTTCAAAAGGGTAGAGGTCAAATTTTTACAATAAAAATAAAAATTTAAAAATTCGGTTTATGTAATAAATCAATACTCATTAGGATGCTAATTAATAATACGAAATCCGTTTCTGGATATTTCTTCAGAAATGTTCAAAAAGGTAGAGGTAAAATTTTTACAATAAAAATCAAAAATTCATTTTATGATACTAATCAATACTTTTTAGGATGTTAATTAACAATGTGAAATTCTATGTATATATATATATTTCTGTTTTCGCGTCACAACCGTTCAAATTTCGTACAAATTGCTTGATATTAGCATTTCAAAAACGCCCTTTTCGAGCTGTATCTCTGTAAGTGTTTGTCGTACAGACTTCTAGTTTGTATTTTTGGATTCAGGGGGTGGCTTTCCATACGAGAACTATATTATTCCCAATCCACTTCTTATGGAAAGCCACTCACTAAATACAAAAATATAAACTAGAAGTCTGTACGACAAAAACTAGAAATACAGCTAACAGAGAAGTATATTATTCCCAATCCACCTCTATTAGTTTTAACGTGCAATGCGAACAACCGAGAAAAGATCAAAGGGATCGAATTTGTACAATAAAAATCAAACTGTTAAAAATTCATTTTATGCCACAAATGAATACTCCTGAGGGTGCTATTTAAAAATGCGAAAACCGTTTGTTGATATCTCTTACCAATTTCGCGTCACAACCCTTCAAAATTCGTGAAAATTGCTTGAAATTACCATTTCAACAATGCCCTTGTATCTCTGTAACATTAGTAGTACAGCCTTCAAGTTTATGTTTTTGGATTCAGGGGGTGGCTATTACTTTTAACGTGCAATACGAAAAACTAATAAATGATAAAAAGGGTTAGAGGTAAAATTTATACAATAAAAATCAAAATTTTAAAAATTCATGCTGCTCCTTAGGTTACTAATTAAAAATGCAAAAACCCCTTGTTGATATGTCTTTCCGTTTTCGCATCACAACCCTTATAATTCGTAAAAATTGTTTGAAATTACCATTTTGAAAAGATATACAGTTATTATATATATATATATATATATATATATATATATATATATATATATATATATATATATTGTACATAATCTTGTATAAAAGATCTGGGTATTGTATTGGATAGCAAACTTTTGTTCGGCGCACATGTTGACCTAATAACTAAGAGAGCCTACAGGATGTTGGGTTTTTTGATTAGATCTTGTAAGGATTTTAAAGAAAGTCAGACTCTCCAAGCACTATTCTGCACTATGGTGCGGAGCATTCTAGAGTTTGCATCATCGGTCTGGAACCCCCAATATGCCGTCTATATTGAAAGGATTGAAAAAATACAATGCAAATTTATGATGTATCTAAAATTTAAATTTCCTAACTTCACCAATTCTTTCAATACTCTCAAAGCCAGACGCAGACTGATTGACATGTGTGTCCTACATAAGTTATTTAACCATGATATGGATTGCCCAGAACTTTTATGCGAATTTAATATACGAGTACCAAATGTACCAACCAGGAACGGTGATGTGTTCTCCATGAGTGCTAAAAACACAAATTCAGCCATGAATTCTCCAGTTTATAGAATGTGCGCCGAATATAATAACTTCTGTCGTTTGCGGTCATACCCGGATCTATTTAATTCGCCATTTATTGTGTTTAAGTCTAGAATTGCTGTTATTATTTTTAGTAGTTAGTGATTTCTTTTTTATTTTATTTCTATTTCTATTTCTTGTATATTGTATATAACATACATGTAATGTAAAACGTATGTCTGTGGTGCATTGTCATAGGGTTGGGGTATATCTATCCCATACCTGTTATGTACCCGAAACAAATAAATAAATAAATAATTTTCTAAATAAAAGACAATTTTTAATGTGAGTCCAATTTCGAAACAACTAACAATCGTGAATAAAGTAATGATCTAGTATTGATACTTTAAGAACATCGTGCAGTTTTTCGGTCTAATTACTTTCACTCGCACCGCCACTTCTCGTAATGAGACTTCGTTATTTTCCCCGAGATTTTCTGGCTTTGATAACGCGCGCATTTGAAGCGTTTTTTTCTCTCTAAAAGCGTCCCGCGGGCCATTGTTCTCGCATGCCGCCCCGTAATGGGAATGAAAATTGTGCAAATCGAATGCGCGCCCCCGCTAGTCGCGTTTAATGCTATCAAGTAATGTAAGCCGCGGCAATCCGCGAAGCGAATGCCACGGTCTGGTATTAAATATGCTAATGTTAGGGTTGAATAAACTTTTTTAAAGGCGCTGAGAAGTGTAATTGCAGAATGTAAAGATTGTGGGTGCTGCAGTTTTATAAGTGCAGTTTCGCTTAAGGAGCCGTGGTTACTCCAGTAACAAGTTGAGAATGTTTTAGATAGTTTGGATTTAAGTTACAAAGATAAGTATGCGTCTATTCAAGTAGTTCACGAATAAATACGGAAGAGAATTTGATATCTCTGCAAAATGTTGTATTATTATTACTTTGTAGCCAAGAATTTGTGTGCAAGTTTCTACTGAATACAGTTTGTTTCTGTTTAAATATTCCGTATATAGAACCGGCTCAGGACCGTAGCTAGTTAAGCAATGCATCCTTTGTTCTGTCAGCCGGGATATGTATATATATATATATATATATATATATATATATATATATATATATATATATATATATATATATATATATATATATATATAGGATGTTTGGTAACTGGATTGCTAAAATAAACTGTTATATGTAAAATCAAAGTCTATACAATATAAAATTCTTTATAAAATAATAACTTTTTTTCAAATCGGGTTTCGGTTAGGAAATAATTAGTTAAAGCATTGATTAATCATTACCAAGATGTTCAACGTCTGTCACCATCATGGCGTTTCCGGTGGCGATCTATCGATGGCTCTGTCGGTCAACATTTAGACACTTCGATATGTGTTTGAATAGAAAAGACGTGTAAATAGTTAAGATGGTAATACCACCACTCTGCCCCAGGTATTGTAGTAGCAAGTATGCATGAGCGTGAAATATCTTGGGAATGTATTATTTTATTATCATAAAGCTTAAAAAACAAATATTCAGTATACACACATATATATATATATATATATATATATATATATATATATATATATATAAAAAAAATACCTTAATTGGCATTTCCCTCACTGCCCCTCCACATCACAAACCTCAACAAAAATATACAAAAATACTACTCCGCCAAAAATTACTAATTACCCCCATCTATCGCCGCTCCCTTTGCCCTTGCCACTTTCCTCTCCCACGTCAGCCTCCTGCAGATTTTCACGCCTTCCCCATCCTCGCATAACCATTCATTCAGCTTTCTGCAGTCTCCCACCCACTCTGCTTTCACACCCTCACATGGCTAAGGTGCCACCACGTGTCGCTTCCCTTACTACACAGCGCACACGCGGTGTACCCTAAACCCATCCACACTTTCCTCCCTCTCTCATCTGACCCACACCTCGCTCTTGCCATGCATACCTTGTCCACCCTGCTCCACTCACCCCTGGCTAAGTAACTCGGGAGTCTCCCACTCACTTGCCACTCTACGTAGCCAGAGTTGTAAGAGCTCTCATTCATTCTAGTCTGCCGTTCTTGCCACTCAATATCTCTCAATCTCTCTCTTACCTCAGTTCCTAGGCTTCCCATTTCTCTCAGCTTCTCCTCTACCCACACCTCAGACATACCCACTCTTTCATACATCCTTCCTCTATCCTTTCTCCAACCACTCTCCGTCCTACTCTTACACCTCATCCATACCTCCCGCACCAGTCTTTCCTCACCCAATTCCTGCAATCTTTCTTCAAACTTCACAACCCTTACTCACGACTCCCACCACATACTCATACGATTCGTCTCCTGCAACAGCACTGCTCTCGGTGTCGACCTTTCGAGACCCAGCAGACTCTTCAGGAGCACACCTTGCTCTCACTCTATCACATCCCACTCACGCAATCCCCACACTTCCACTCCATACAACAGAATAGGTTTTACACACGCATCCCAGATCTTGCACGCCATTACGAGGTTACCGCCCCACAACCTCTCCCATTTCCTTCTCGCTATTCCCCAAGCCATTCTCGCTTTCGCTTGCATACTTTCCACATGCACCCTAAATCCTCCTCCACTGTCAAACCAGAAACCCAAATATTTAAAGACATTCACTCTCTCAATCATCCTTCCCTTTCATTTCAGCTCTTCCACTCTACCCCTTCTACACCTATTCCTAAACATCATCCATTTAGTCTTCACCACACATATATATATATATATATATATATATATATATATATATATACATATATATATATATATATATATATATATATATATATATATATATATACTGAATATTTGTTTTTTAAGCTTTATGATAATAAAATAATACATTCCCAAGATATTTCACGCTCATGCATACTTGCTACTGCAATACAAGAATGTTTACGGTTATTACCATATGGGTGAGTATTGCTAATTGATGTGGTGCCGCCAGATGGCGTTTAACTTTCCTTCTAGGGGGTCAGTTGTATCATTTAAGTAATCAGTAATTTTTGGTTATCATAGTGACACTGACAGTGGTATTAAAGTGCCAAGTACCCTAAATACTACCTCCATAACCCCCGTATTCACCAACGTTCCATGAAAGTATCAATAGCTATTGAACCCATAATTATTCGTTGTTATAGTAACAATAAATACATTACCTAGAGAATATAGTTACTTTAGATTTTCTCTATTGGAAACACTGAATAATTAAACAAAATGTATCATCAAAGCTCCAATCACAAGCGCTAATCAAGGTGTTTGACATTTGTTTTGGCATATTCTATCACAATGACTTTGTCGATTTATACTTTCAATAGCTTATGGGACCTATAAAGCTTATGGGATGTTGGTGAATACGGGCATTAGTAATTATTTTCACACGTCTAGTCAGTTTTGTTATTACTTAGCAATTATGATAGGTACGGCATAAATTGGCAGGCAGAGCCATCGGTAGGTCGCCACCGCAAACGCCATGGCGTTGACAGACGTTGAACATCTTGGTAATGATTAATCAATAGTTAAAGGCAAAAATGACTTATTATGTTTTTAAAATGCCATCATTTACCTGGCAACGCAAAATTGTGTCTATGTTCTTTAATTCCAATCTAGGAATATAGGGGCCCAGATAGCTCCCTAGTATGCTACTCTGGGATTCTTTTGCCTGATTTTTACGTCGTTTGTGTGCAAGTATCATAGCAAGTGATACGTTACTGATGAGACCAACGTCTTAAAGTGCCTTCCAAAGTATCGTGGAGAGCAGATGTTCCAACTAAGACAAACTATATAAACGCGACGCCGAGATTTGAACGCAGGTCTGCTGCAAGTCCGGCTATGTGCTCCAGCAAAGCAAAATTAATTAATTGTAAACTTCTGCAAAGTTTTGAATATTATTTACTGAATTTAAAATTCTCTCTTTTAATTGCTCTATAGCATCAATTGTCTCGGCATAAACTAACTGTATTAACTGGGACGTTTTGGCGAATTTCATTACGTTCGTACATTCTTTCGTATTTATAATAACGAAAGAAAAAATAAAAATAACATGATCTGAAGTACTCAATTAGAAAGGTTTTAAGTGCATATAATAAGGCTAGATTTTGCAGTGATAAATTCCTTATGTATACGTGAATGCATTTCGCTGTAAATCGATGCGATCGTGGTTACGTCGCGATCCGAACGAGGAAGTCGTTTCTATTTAAAGCGAACGTTAACAAGACTATTTCGTTAAATTAATTAAATATTCGAGTGTTCCACGTGCTGCCTCTGCTTCTAACTTTAATTGCACTCTAGTGTTACTACACCCTCAATTCGGCTTTGATTTCGGGGACGATGCGGGGGGATAATTGATGCGATTAAATTTATACTGCTATTGTCTTAAATTTTTGTTTCAATTACTTGTCAGAGTAAGCAAGTTTAGTTATCCAAAATGAAGTATGTATCATCGTTTTGTATGTAATAAAATTTGAATACTAATTCTGTTATATTATAGTGTACAGGGTGTTATGTAATTCGAGGGCAACCAATTAAGTGGTGGTAGAGGTGAGTTAATCTAGTAAGAATTCTAATTTTTTATTAGTAAATTAGTCTTCGAAGACACTTAAGAGATTGCCCTCGAATTACATAACACCCTGTAATCCATTAAGTGGTGGTAGAGGTGAGTTCCATTAAGTGGTGGTAGAGGTGAGTTAATCTAGCAAGGATTCTATTTTTTTTATTGTTAAATTAGTTTCGGAGACACTTAAGGGATTGTCCTCGAATTACATAACACCCTGTATACTAAAATATAAAAAAATTAGTATTCAAATTTTATTACATAAAAAAGAGAATACTTCATTTTCGATTTAAGTTATCCAAAATGAAGTATGTATTCTTACTTACTCTGACAAGTAATTGAAATAAAAAGTTAAGACAATGGCAGTATAAATTTAATCGCATCAATTATCCCCCCATTCTGTACATTAAAATTTTGAAATGCACATTTATAATTTTGTGTCCAATCTAATGTGTATGAATCTTTGATATATTATCAACAATTTAAACAAGATATATCATTGAATTATCTACAATCACGGGATATAGATCACAATTATACCACGAAAAAGAGATGTAAAAATATCGTTACTATGCACCATGATTAAGAAACGACAATTTTATACAAACATCTGAACTAAGGCAGGTATTTTTTCGTGTTGCATATTATTTAGGATTATAATATAAGTAAACAAATGTATAAAGAAGAACAATAATTGTAAAGTATAATATTAAGTAATGTAAATTTAATAGGCTACACCGTAAGGTAAAAGGCAAATAGATAATATATATATATATATATAAGTAAACTAAGCCCAAAAAAAAATACCATCTATTTCAACGCTCATTTATTAATTGTCTGTCCTTTTACTTCGAAATTTTCAGGTACTAAATCCTTAATAACTTTTTAACAAACGAACATAAAGGCTTCTGGTTTGCAGGAATATGTTTCCTTTTTTATTTTAAAACAAGTTGAAATTCCCGACTTCCGACGGGGTATGATGAATCAATTATTTCGCCAACACCTGTGAGCCCGATTTGTATTTGTGTACGATTTGTATACTTTTCCTCTCAAAATATTATCATAACAAGCAGTGCGCTCAATATTAGCGCACTGCTTGTTATTTTAACTATACAGTTGCAAATTCTAAGATGATCATACATTCAACTATGCCACTATCGCGTTGTTTTTGTCATAACTTGACGAACATAATCATTTAAAACTCGCGCCAAAGGGTTCGTCGTTAATAGGCTGGGAAATAATAATGGCCGCTGTTATGAACGCCATGATGGTTTTGTAACCTATCAATAGTAAACAATAAAGGCGCGGAATTTAAACTTTTGATGATGCTAGGTGAAATTCTCGTCATACGACGGAGTACTATCATACTATCGCGTTGTTTTTTCGTAAAAAAAAAAAACTGTCAGTAATAAAAATATTTGTCACGAGATACACTATCAGCACAAAAATCATAAATGACTGGTAGGTCGGTCTCAAAAATTTGTCTTCGTTTTGATATTATAGCGATGAGTAAATCTCGATAAGAGTTGCAGTCTTAAGAAGCTCACTTTTTAAAATAGCTCCCCTACACGACACCCCGAAAGGTTGGGGATAGGATAAGCCATCACATAAAGTAGTGTTCATGATACTGTATAAGTAGGGAATTTTTTGAAAAAAATAAAACAAGCAATCAAAATATATAATTATAGTGCTGTCCTGCGAGGCAGTCTGTATGTGATTCCATATTTGACTTCGGCCCTGTCCTCAACTAGGTTTGGCTTACTAGTGGCTACTACTGGTGGCTACAACTAGTGGCTACTACTAGTGGCTACAACTAGTGGCTACTATTAGTGGCTACTACTAGTGGCTACTACTAGTGGCTACTACTAGTGGCTACTACTAGTGGCTACTACTAGTGGCTACACCTAGTGGCTACTACTAGTGGCTACTACTAGTGGCTACTACTAGTGGCTACTACTAGTGGCTACTACTAGTGGCTACTACTAGTGGCTACTACTAGTGGCTACTACTAGTGGCTACTACTAGTGGATACTACTAGTGGCTACTACTAGTGACTACTACTAGTGGCTACTACTAGTGGCTACTACTAGTGGCTACTACTAGTGACTAGTAGTGACACATGCTGACGTTACGTTCATACTAATAGAACAGCGTGACATCAGCATATGTCACTACTAGTTACTAGTAGTAACCAATCGGACAGGGCCTTCATGATTGTTAGATAAAAATAAACAAAATACGCCGTAAAAGTAGTAAAAGCTCAATACAATTATATAATTCGTTCAATAAAAGTGTAATATAGACGTAATCGCACCCTTAATACACTGAGTTTACCGTAATCTCAAAATACTGGAAGGTGATCTCATTATTTTTTATATACCTCTTATAACAGAAATTATGCGCAATCTTCCCAGTTTTTTTTCCTTCGTCTCTCCGACAAACTCGGATAACTTCAAATAGAGATGTTTATCTTTGTGAAACCTACACCCCAGCCGAGTCATTCCGTATAAATGGTGACGGTTCGCGCGTTTTCCCCCTTTGTCGGGATTATCGCGGTCCGAGGTTTATCCGGCAGGCTACTTCTTTATCCAGCGAGATCCCCACGCGCCTCGCCTGCCAATCCGGGCAGTAATAAATTCCGTCCATTTGAATAAAACACGGCACGCAAAAGACTGCAATTTAGAGATTAAAAATAATAGAAACTTTTAATAGCTAGGTTTTTATTAAATATAAAACATAAAAAAAACTTCTATATTTCTAGGGATAGGCCGTGAGGCTTTTCCGCCGGACAAGGGAAGCTAATAGGAGATTAATTCACAGAAAACCTCTGAGAAACTATGAAAGATAATTAGCGAAAATTTTCCAAGGTGGGGCTTGAACTCAGGCTCCCCAATACGATATCGGATAATTAAGGTCCAGAGGAGTTTAATTCACAGAAAACCTCTAAAAAAACTGTGAAAGATGATTCGTGAAAATTCGCCTCGGTTGGGTTCAAACTCAGACTCCCCAATTCTCAGTACAAGATCGATCAATGGAGGTTCAGAGGAGTTTAATTCACATAAAACCTCTAAATAACTGTGAAAGATGATTCGCGAAAATTCGCCATGGATGGGTTCGAACTCAGACTCCAGAATCCTCAGTTCGAGATCGGTTAATGGAGGCCCAGAGGAGTCTAATTCACAGAAAACCTCTAAAAAACTGTGAAAGATGATTCGTACACATTTGCCACGGTGGGATTCGAACTCAGGCTCCCTAATATTCAGTACGAGATCGGCCAATGGAGGCTCAAAGGAGTTTAATTCACACAAAACCTCTAAATAACCGTGAAAGATGATTCGCGAAATTTCGCCACGGTTGGGTTCAAACTCAGACTCCAGAATCCTCAGTTCGAGATCGGTTAATGGAGGCTCAGAGGAGTTAAATTCACATAAAACCTCTAAATAACTGTGAAAGATGATGAGGCCCAGAGGAGTTTAATTCACTGAAAACCTCTACAAAAAAACTGCCAAAGATGATTCATGCAAATTCGCCTCGGTTTGGTTCGAACTCAGACTCCCCAATACTCATTACGAGATCGATCAATGGAGGCTCAGAGGAGTTTAATTCACATAAAACCTCTAAATAATTGTGAAAGATGATTCGTAAAAATTCGCCACGGTGGAATTCGAACTCAGGCTCCTTAATATTCAGTACGAGATCGGTCAATGGAGGCTCAGAGCAGTTTAATTCACTGAAAACCTCTAAATAACTGTAAAAGATGATTCGCCAATGTTCCCCACGGGTAGGTTCGAACTCAGACTCCCTAATACTCAGTACGAGATCGGTCAATGGTGGCCCAGAGGAGTTTAATTCACAGAAAACCTCTAAAAAACTGTGGAAGATGATTCGTAAAAATTCGCCACTGTGGGATTCGAACTCAGGCTCCCTAATATTCAGTACGAGATCGGTCAATGGTGGCCCAGAGGAGTTTAATTCGCAGAAAACATCTAAACAAAACTGCGAGAGATGATTCGTGAAAATTCGTCTCGGTTGGGTTCGAACTCAGACTCCCCAATATTCAGTACGAGATCGGTCAATGGAGGCTCAGTAGATTTTAATTCACAGAAAACCTCTAAAAAACTGTGAAAGATGATTCGCGAAAATTCGCCGCGGTGGGGTCCGAACTCCCGTTCCCGGCACTCACTCAGTACGAGAAGTACGACGCCTCTCTAATTGTTGAGAGGAAGTTTTGGGATATTTTTTGGATTTTGGTTATGTAAATAAATATTATTATTGTAGAAAAGTAACATAGGTTACACTATCTCCGTTGAATTATATAAGTAAATAATAATGTCAGTCCATAAATAATAGTGGCTTGTGTTAACAGTTTTTGAAAAAATATAAAATAAGAAAAAACCTCTTAATGAATAACGTTCTATATGAATTCTTCCACAGATATGAAAAACCAATATTTCTACCAAACAATATTTTAACCACATCCTTATATTATATAGGTCGCATACGACTTATACAACCCTGACCCACGGTTTCTATATCGAAAAATAACAAATACATTTTCGATCAATTAAAGCCACCACACATCGCCCGCCTCGCGTTCCACTTTAGGTAGAATGGTACTGGCATTGCTTCCCCAATCACACCCCAAACTACGCCATTTATTTCCAGATAAAAAAATATCTACGTATCGTTGCAATCGATCGACGTGACACAACAGAACATAACATAAAACGGGGTGCACTTTTAATTTCCGCGTGCGCTTCCCAAAAGCCGCTTTGCTTTTTGTAGTAAAGTGAGGCTTAAAATGCACTCGCGCCTACAGTAAGTGTGTCCCTGCGGCGACAAAAGAGAACCGCTCTTTTGAAGGAAGGCGAAAGGATGGAAGAGCTTTACGTGTAATTTAGCGTTTTGTTCGTTTTCACAGGTTTAGTAAAGTGTTATTTAACAATATTTTGGTATGGATTTTAGATTTGTTTGGTTACAGTTTAGTACTCGTGTGCACACTTTTATCATAGTGAGAATCAATGTTTATTAAGGCTATTGGCCTAATAATAGAGTAACCCCCGTATTCACCGACGTTCCATAAATCTGTTACTTTTCTATTCTATTAACAGAATTATTATTTTATTTCAGCATAAACCCATCTTATACCGCGTAGCACCACCTCGGTCCGTAATAAAGTCTACAGTTAGTACCGGCTGAGGGTAGGTGGAATGGGCATCATTTTAGTAAACGTTTGACACTGACAGTACAGGGAAAGAAAGAGCCCCCCCCCCCTACACTGTCGTCTCAGTGCAGAATTTTTGCATCCCAAAAAAAATATAATAAAACTTGTACCTTATTGTACATTACAAATAAAAAATATACATAATTTAATATTTCTAAATAATTTTTGGAATACTTTCAGTTGCTTTGTTACTAAAAACAACCTGATCACGTTTTTTTGCACCAATTTTAACAAATATTAGTTTGTGTTACAGATAAATGTTTATATAGAAACTAAATTTGTGAATAAATTCTATGTATTCCAATATAGCTTCAGTTAATATTTTAAAACAATATTTTGAACGCCATAAGTCGCATCTTTATATATAAAAATATCGTACTGATGTATGATTTATCAACCAATGTCCAAAAATGTTGATATGATTTACAACTGAATGTTTATATACACATTCAGTCGCTGCTTTATTAATATAAATAATTTGAGCTAGTTTCCTCTAATTTTGTGTTTATGGTTAATAGAAAATTAATTTGAAAACGTTATTATGTAGTGTCAAAAAACGGCCAATTTTGTCGCATCTCTACCTGGAGAACAAGGACTTTAAGTAGCATGATAAAAGATGGTGAAGAACCACTCAAAGTTTTTGTGTGAACTTAAATTAATAAATTATCTTAATTACTCCCACTTTCGTTCGTATAGCAATCAAATATATTTAATTTACTACTAGTGTACCACCTACACAACAAGTAGTAGTGCTAGGAGAGTTCTGGACTACTTTTTGCAGTCGGATTATTCCAAAATTCGGATTTAACTAAGATGGAGAGTGAGTTTTCGAATTTATAAGTCCCAGCAGCTAAAAAAAATGTTTGTGTGTACGTATATGTTTTACAAAATTGGCTTTGTGTTGATATCTCAAGCACTCTGTTGGAATATTATTCCATAGAGGGCACTACCCGGTGATTCTGATGGCATGAGCATGTTGACTGTTATTACCACATGGGTGTGCATTGCTAATTGATGTGGTGCCGCCAGATCGCGTTTAACTTTCCTCCTAGGGGGTTAGTTGTGCAATTTTTGAAAGTGTACGTGTTAATATAGTGGAGTAATTAGAAAAAATCATTGTTACATCAATGATGTAAAAGATAACAATATAAAAGTAATACAACTCTAATTTATTTTTTTCATTTACACTACAATAATAATAATGGTATTTATTTTAGCTGTATTGCTTGTGTGTTGGGTATTTGTCTCACTTTGGCTCAGGACGGCCCTGGAACAAGTAAAACATCGTTAGCCACTACAGTGACTAGTAAGCGAATCATCATATAAAATACACATAGTGGGGGTTTAGTCAATATCACACCAATTGGCCACATAATAGGAATGGCTTACTAGAACCAATTCCGGGGTTGCGCCTGCACGATTACTCCCCAGGATTAATATCCCTACTTTCACCATACAAGCCCAGGACACACCTTAGCGGTAAGGGTTATGGCGTGCCCAAGAGCGCATCTTGAAGCTCGCGCCCCTACTCGACAAGCCCCACATTGAACGCCCGTGTAATAACGTTGATTGAAATATAAATACCTCAATCAACGGTACTAATGATGTTAGACACTTACCAATAATTAAACAAATAGATGCACACACACACAACTAATTTCTTGATTACACGGGAGCGAGTCAGAATGGCTTATGCGCAACTGTCGACTGCTGAGTACGCGACCACACCTACTGAGCAAGGGTAGGTAACTACCCCTAAAGCAACCCCGTGTCAAGGGTAGGTGACTACCCCTAAAGCAACCCCGTGTCAACAGATGGCGAGGCAATTTAGTTTTTATAATAAAATAATATATCACATAACAGTCGACCATCCTGACATTACGAACGCCCCCGTTCGTCAAAACTTACATACTCGCTCACTCGCATTCAACTTACTAAATTAGCTTAATCGTCTTCGCTGCTAGACGATGATAATTTTGCATGTGGTTGCTATCTCTTCAACTTCTCTGCTGCCTCTATTCCTCTGAAAGGAGCCCTGAGGCTTCGATGTGAACCTTTAATCTCTTCCACCACATACCTGTCGTTATCTAGCCTTTTGGTTATTTGGAACGGTCCTTTATACTTAGGAAGAAGTTTCTTACTCCCTTCCCCAAATCTTTGCTTGCTTGCCACTACAAAATCACCCGCAGAATAATTCTGCGGTCTCTTTCTTTTCTTGTCGAACCTCTGCCTCATGCGCTCTGCTTGATCTTTAATTCGTTCACTAGCCCTTCTTCTCTCTTTATCCAGTTCATTGACTGGTCTGTTGGGCTGTACTTCAATAGTTAATATTGAGTCGGCTGCATGTCTAGGCTTGTAACCCATTAGTAATTCACTGGGGGTCTTTAAAGTTACGCTACTAACACAATTGTTCATGGAAAATTGTACAATTCCAAGATTCTTTTCCCAGTCTTCTTCCTTTTCAATAGTCGTAGATAAAGCAGACAATATGCTACTATTGTAGCGCTCTATCTGTCCGTTAGCCCTTGGAGTAGCAGTAGCTGTTAAAATATGTTTTATTCCAGAATCGTTAATGTATTTGTGGAATGCTTTTGATGTAAAAGCAGTTCCACGATCTGAGACAACTCTTGTCGGAACTCCGTAGGTTAGAAAAAGACTCTTCATTGCTCTAATCACCGGCAATGTACTAGTGTCTTTCGTTGCGTAAAGAAATATAAATTTCGTAAATGCGTCTATTATCGCCAAGACATACTTCTTACCTCCTGAGCTGCGATTAAATGGACCTAGGTGGTCTATGTGCAGTGTATGGAATGGCACCGTCACCTTCTCTATAGGATGTAAAAAACCTTCTTGCTTACCTCTCGTACTCTTGTGGTACGTACACGGTATACAATTATCAATATACTTTTGAACATATATTCTCATTTTCGGAAACCAATAAGTTTCCGTTAACTTTTTCATAGTCTTATCAAGTCCAAAGTGACCAAACTGATCATGGTTAGCTTGAACTACTTCTCTACGCATATTTTTCGGTACCACCCACAGTTTTTTATCACTTAATACTTTGTAAAGCCTGTTATCATTGATTTCATAATTTTTGTGTATCTGTCTTTCAAAATCGTCCTGTGCTTTTCTAGAAAGAATTTCATGGTATAGTTTAAGTTTCTTATCATTTAATTGTCCTGCCAAAATCCAATCTTCTGTTTCAATTCTCAGTACAATTAAATCATCCGTTATTTCTGGTTCTTCTACAGGATTTCGACTTAAAGCATCGACATGTAACATCCTATCGCCGGGGCGATGTTTAATTTCGAAGGAAAATTCCTGTAAACTAAGCCACCATCTAGCTATACGCGGAAGCAAATCTTTCTTCGTACTACACGCTTTCACAGCATTACAATCTGTTATAACAGTAAAATGTATTCCCAGAAGATAAACTCTAAAACGTCGCAAAGTTTCGACTACAGCCATTGTTTCGAGCTCATACGAGTGATATTTTGACTCTGCTGTGTTTGTTTGTCTACTAAAATAACTTATTGGCTGTAAGCGACCATTTGATCGCTCCTGTAATAAAATTCCAGCAATACCAAGCTGACTAGCATCAGTATGAACTTCTGTTCGTTTCGTAGGATTATATATTGCTAAGAGAGGTCTATTAATTAAAATCGATTTTAAAGTAGTGAATGATTGTTCTTCTTTCTCGGTCCATTGCCAAACTGAATCTTTTTTTAATAATCTTGTTAATGGTTGCGTTAGTATAGAATATTTTTCGACAAACCTTCGGAAAAATCCAGTCAACCCTAAAAATTGTCTAATCTGGTGTATGTTCTTTGGCTGCGGAAAATTCTCCACAGCTTTAATTTTATTGTTTCCTGGTTTAATTCCGTCTCCACTAATTTCAAAACCTAAAAAATCTATTTTATTTTTAAAGAAATGGCACTTTTTTGGGTTTAATGTCAAATTATTATCTCTGATTAGACCGAATACGGTTTCCAAATTTTGTAGACCCTCTTCAAAAGTTCCACATGGACATAGAATATCATCCAAATAGGCAATCGCAATTTTCTCTTTCAGTTTTGACAACATTTTATTAATATAACGCTGAAATATGCTAGGTGCATTGGTCAGTCCAAATGGTACCCTATTAAATTCATATTTCCCTTCATAGGTTATAAAAGCCGTTTTCTCTTTAGAAGTTTCGGCAACAGGAATCTGGTAATACCCGGAGAATAAATCTAAAGTTGTATAATAAGAATACCCTTCTAATTGATCTAATTGGTCATCCATAAGTGGCAGAGGAAAACGATCTTTCTTAGTAACCTCATTTAATTTTCTAAAATCAACGCATAGTCGTTTATCCCCATTTGGTTTAGAAACCAAGATAATTGGAGACGAGTAAGGCGATTCAGAATCTCTAATTATTTCCGCCTCTTTAAGTTCCTCAACCATGGTTCTTACTTTTTCTTTTTCCATAGTGGACATTCTATATGGTCGATACGAGATCGGTACTTCAGTGTTTAAAGTTATGTTCATTTCAGTATCCTTCGCACACCCAATTTCTTTTACCGACAATGCAAATATATTTCTAAATTTATTTATTAATGTAATTAATTTTTGTTTTTGTGTCACTGATAATCCATCACTAATATCTATATCTGACTCTAGAAGATCAGTTGTTCTAGTCTCATCTGGTGTTTCAGTACATGTATTCAGCATGCAAATCTCACCTCTGGCTAATACATCATTACCCTTTAAAATAAGGTCCTGATTTGAGATATTAATTACTGGTACACTGCAAAATTCTTTTTCAATTCTTAAAATGCATCCAGGCACCAGATGTTCTTCTCCTTCTTTAGCCCTATAACTATCATCTACAAAAACATCTCCTCGCTGATCAGCATTACACTTTACATATTGAATATAATTTGGTGGAATAATTGTGTCATCACATATTTTCATAACACATTTCTTAACATTCGATTTTTGTAAAAACTGGAGTGTTTCGCTATCTTTTCTCACTTCAATATGTGGTTGTTCAGTAAACGGTTGTCCAATTATGATTGGAACATCTTGACAATAATCCGGTACAATTAAAAACTCAATGTATGCTTCGCAACTATCTACTTTTAAAAGATAAGACTTAGTTTTTCCTACACATCTAACTACGCCACCACCGTAACCTCTAATATGCTGTGTCGTAGGCAATCTTTCTATATTTAAATTCTTTGCACACTGCTCGGTCATTGTAACAACATTCGCACCAAAATCTACAAATGCTTTCATCCATTTCCCTGTTACTTGCACTCTTTTATAATATTTATTATCAAAATTTATATTATTAGTAACTAACAGTACCTTTTTGTTTGTATCAGTTTTCCTTAAGGAACAATCAGGGGACTTGTGTCCTGGTTTGTTGCACCGGAAACAAATAATTGCCTGCTGTCCTCGAGGTTGGAATCTGGGCTTTTGTCTATGAAAACTGCTATACTTTGACGTACTCGGTTGTTTCTGTTTATATACTCTAGGAGTCGGCACCTCAGTTGAAATGCTCTTCAAAAATAATAGGAGAGCAGATGGCGTTTTGAAATCACCTGCCAATGCAGCAGCTTTCAAACTCGTACTCTGTAAACCCCCTATCAGGAGACTAACAGCAATCTCATCATTAAAACCAAAACCATTTATCATGGCTAACTTATCATAATAATAAGTCATCATATCTTCGTCTGGCAACTTTGATCTGCTGTGGATCTTACCCAACAGTTTATGATAGTCCACCTTTTCGCGGAAAGACTCCCTTAACTGTTCCTTCCACTCATCCCAGCTAAGGTTGATAACCTGCAAAGAGTTATACCATGTCTTTGCATGGCCTTCTAAATTAGATGTAGCCTTGTAAATCATTGTGGTCTCATCCCAATCATACACTTCAGCTAGCTGTTCAATCTTATGGATGAATTTATCCACAGAGTGAAATTCATTTCCTGGGTCGAATGCTGGCACAGGTTGGTCAGGTTTATGCATTCTGGGCATCATTGACCTATCCTGTAAATTTCTAGAGATTCCCAACAGAATCTCAGATGCTCTACTTAAATTTGCTGAGACATCATTGTCACTGGCTGCATCTCTCTCTACTTCCATGGCAGTAGATTCAGCTGTAGGCTTTCCTCTTCCACGTGGCATTTTCTGCAGATTATCACACACAATTAATAGCTTTTGTTCACTTGCAATCCCCAATGTTCGATAATATATTTTTTTTTTTTAATTATCCTATTGTTAAGAGTTATTACTCTACTTTACTAAATAGGCACATGTATGCATCACAAATCATTCATACTAATTTAATAATATTAATACAAAATAGCTCAATACTCAGCAGACCGTCCAAAGTGTAAGAAAATACCCAACATATATAATAATCAATTCAATATTTTCTATAATATATAATTACTGTCAAGTAAGGCTCATGAATCATGAGATCCCACTTCTGAAAATTACCTGTTACATCAATGATGTAAAAGATAACAATATAAAAGTAATACAACTCTAATTTATTTTTTTCATTTACACTACAATAATAATAATGGTATTTATTTTAGCTGTATTGCTTGTGTGTTGGGTATTTGTCTCACTTTGGCTCAGGACGGCCCTGGAACAAGTAAAACATCGTTAGCCACTACAGTGACTAGTAAGCGAATCATCATATAAAATACACATAGTGGGGGTTTAGTCAATATCACACCAATTGGCCACATAATAGGAATGGCTTACTAGAACCAATTCCGGGGTTGCGCCTGCACGATTACTCCCCAGGATTAATATCCCTACTTTCACCATACAAGCCCAGGACACACCTTAGCGGTAAGGGTTATGGCGTGCCCAAGAGCGCATCTTGAAGCTCGCGCCCCTACTCGACAAGCCCCACATTGAACGCCCGTGTAATAACGTTGATTGAAATATAAATACCTCAATCAACGGTACTAATGATGTTAGACACTTACCAATAATTAAACAAATAGATGCACACACACACAACTAATTTCTTGATTACACGGGAGCGAGTCAGAATGGCTTATACGCAACTGTCGACTGCTGAGTACGCGACCACACCTACTGAGCAAGGGTAGGTAACTACCCCTAAAGCAACCCCGTGTCAAGGGTAGGTGACTACCCCTAAAGCAACCCCGTGTCAACAGATGGCGAGGCAATTTAGTTTTTATAATAAAATAATATATCACATAACATCATTAAATAAATAAATAGTGTTTTTTTTTAAGTTAAGGTCCTAGAATGTTACACCATGATATACGTAATTAACGGAATAATAATCTAATTCATTTTAGTTAGAGATGAAAAAGTGGTTTAGAATTCTCCTAGCACTACTACTAAAACATGTTGCAATTATTTTAGTTTTATCTTCACTACTACAATTTGAGCTATTTCTGACGTTTCAGTTCCATACTTTTTTGATAAACCTTGTCGCTGTTTCAACACGATTCGCTCAATCAAGAAAATCGCCATCAAACCGTCCCCGTATAATGCGTCCAATGCTTATTATTAGTTTCCCAAATGGAACGTTAAATGCCCCAGCGCACAAAAAGCCATTCAACCACCCGGAGCTTATCGCGGCTCGCTTCAATCTAATCGAATTAATGATCATCCGCCCGCCGCCCCGCGCGTTTGCCACCACCGCCACCCAACCCAAGCCCCATCGAGGGAAAACGTATGCCGCCACTAAATTCCCGTCCTAATTCCGCCGCCGCAGGATAAGAGATAACCGGGCCAGAACGATTTATGGACGAGAATTATACATAATTGTACATAGAAGAGGTGTAATATAGAGGTGTAAACTAGTTCAAAATAGGGTTGGAGGGTTAAAGCTGTTATAGACGAGATTATCTAAACCATATCCATATATAGTGTATATTAGTTTTATCAAAAAATCTATTTAAATCATATGAGAGATTCCATTAGATTAAACATATGTATTTCATGTACCGTAAATATCCACATGCAATTAATTAGTTTGATTATAATACTTAGTCGAATAACAACAATGTCCTCAGCGATGTCAACAGCACGATAATTATCTTGTTTATATTATAATATAGCCTTCGGTATGATAATATCTTACCGTCTACAAAAACATGATAATTTACAGCACTTTTAGGTAATAGCGGCAGTATTAAAATAAAGGGCATGCTCAGTATCTTCTTTCTTTCTTACGTCTTTCCTGTTTTACTCGACGAGGTTTTTGGATTCTGTGTTAAGGATGCTAAATAGGTCACATAACGAAATTTCTGATAAAAATCATTTCAAATGTCAGAATGAAAAATACACAAAACGCGAAAAAATATTTAATTAAACAATAAAAGGCTAAAATAAATGTTCACACTGTGCATAATTTACAGTCTGATAATGAGCTAATCTAAAAACAAATTTGTTTTCAACATTTTCAATAATATTGGGAATTATTAAAATTATCGATATTGGCTCCCAGGAAAACTACTATACTATTATAGAACTAACCCCCTAGGAGGAAAGTCTGGCGACACCACATCAATTAGCAATGCACACCTATATGGTAATAACCGTCAACATGCTCATGCCATCAGGATCACCGCGTAGTGCCCTCTATGAAATAATATTCCAACAGAGTGCTTGAGATAAAAGCTAATTTTGTAAAACATATATAAGTGTGAATCCACCTCTTAACAATCTACATATCAAAATTAAAAATCGAAGCAATTGTTGCAAAAATCATAAATAAAAGTTTTATTGAATTTATTTCATACTTTTGAGACACCCTGTAAATTCATATATATATATATATATATATATATATATATATATATATTGTTGTAGAAGAGTAGTAAGTATATATCTTCTTCGAATGCAAACTACTGTTATGTAAATGAAAAATAAATATAATAATAAATACCCGGCGCATTCACCAATTAAACACGTACGAAGTCTACGGTCGTAAGATGGATTACTTAACTCCATACTATACTACTAATATTGTACAAACAAAATCTCTAACAATATATAAATAAAATAAATATAATAGTCTAATGAATGAAGAGAAAGAAAATATTTTCCTTCAGTTGCATTTCGGTTAACGAGAGATAAAGCCCGAGCGCCTCTTAATTGGGGCACTTTAGCCGCATCGATTTTTATTGTGCTTAATTAATTACCTCCTCTTTAAACCCGAAGGCCTTTGCCAAGCGGGCGGGATAAATACGGGGTGTTTATTTAAGATAGACAAATCTCCCTCGGGCATGCTTTTGCCGGAACGGTATTGTGGAAGCGCAAACAACGGCAGCTCGTACTTCGGACATATGAATTATTCACCGGAAAGTTTCGGCTAACAAAAATTTTCAACTTGGAATAATATTTCACAAAACTTACACCAATAATCTATACTTAACAGAAAAAGTGTTTTTCAGATAAACTCAACGAATTACCAAATAAAAGAACGATAAATGTTTAAGAACATTGTGTTAAAGATGATATAACTTGAGTTTCAGTGGAGTTATGGTATGAAATTAGTTTCATGGGACATTGCAATGTATAAGTACTTAAATTCATTATAACTGTTTAATAAACCAACATAATGGCTTCTAGTTTGCAGGAATGTGTTTCTTTTTTCCTTTGAATCTCGGTAGGGGTTGAAATTTAATAAAATAAGATAATTCTCCTCATATGACACCCCCAGAAATTAGGGAAATTCGAAACCATTACATAATTAATGTAGCATTTATAATACTGTATAAATGTGTACATTTTCAAAAAAATTTATATATATATATATATATATATATATATATATATATATATATATATATATATATACGCAATCAAAAAATACAGCGCTATCCTGAAACTTTTGCTGAACCTTGTACGTATCAAAAATTTAAATGGATAGTACTTTTTAGCGAATTTACCAAGAGAAACATCTTCAATTTTTCAAATGAATTACTTCTAAAATTCCTACCTTCCAAATGCTGCCGAAAAATTATACTCCCTCCCGCTGAGCGGCCGCCAGCAGCTCGTCTCAGTCCTGCCAACAGCTCCACTATCCGCCACCCCGCTCGCAATAACCTCCTTCAGCGCGGAAATAAGCAACCGCACGGCTCCCTTCACCAAGTGCCTATCAATCTTAATCGGCAACGGCCTTAAACTTAGCAACCCCAACGGAAGCTCCGCGGACGTCTTGTCCGCCACTGGCGGCGGCAGTGGCGACGGCTCCGGCGGCCTAGCATCGCGCGGCACCCGTTTCTCGCGGTGGTGGTTGAACAACAGGAAGTGGTCATTCTGCAGGAGGTAATTGACGCCCATCTCACTCAAATCGGCGGCGGGGCTGCGGGCGGCACGTCCGTGGCCGCTATGTTTGTCGTACGGCGGCGGCGGCGGCGAAGGTTCGCTGTGGTTTTGCGGGGCAGCAACGGGAGCGACGGTTGTGGTGTGCGTGTCGACCCAGATCCATACGAAGTGGCCATCGAGCATGTTGAGGCGTTTCGCATCCTCCAGGATGCGGACGGCTGTGGCGTGGTCGCTGAGCAGGATCACCACGCCGCGGGTTGAGCGGGATATATCAGCTAGTTTCCTGCAACAAAATGTAAAGCCTAATGTTTTTTTTCAATAAATGAAACACATAATACCTAAATGACAAATTATAATATTTAAAATGAACCGGAATTGAACCGTAAACTAGAAACAGCCGAGACAACTAAATTACAATAGAACCTGGGAAGATTCATCTTCCTAATCGCAATGTACTGATTTGGAGAAGAGACCAATATGAAGGGTTTGTAGCAAGGAGAATGCAGGTGTAGATGCTGTCATATACGGATGGTGTAATAGTTGTGGTCAAGAGGGTTCAAAAGATGTTGGAGAGAATGGGAAAGTATCTTGATAAGAGGATGTTAGTTGTAAATATGGAAGAAACTAAATGGATGCTGTTTAAGAATAGGAAGATGGTGGGTAGAGTGAAAAAGTTGAAATAGAGGGGTGTAATGATTTAGAAAGTGGAGGGTTTTTGGTTTGACTGCAGAGGTGGGTATAGAAAACAGAGTGGAGTGGGCACACGCAAAGGCGAGATGGCGCGGGGAATAAAAAAAGAGACCTTTATTTGGCATACCGCTCAACAAATACACACCTCCCCCAATGCTCATACATCTAGAGCAAGAACAAAAAAAAATACATAACAATAAAAATAAAAAGTAACACTCCGCACATTCCGCGTGGGGAGAAAATTGAATCAAAACAGAATGGTAAATACTATAAATAGTGATCAATTATTTATCTGCATAAGCTTAAGTTTTTTGTAAAAAGTAATAATCTGGTATTACAAATTTAAAATAATTTTAAAATAATTTAAATCTTTTCATGGGGTATCTTGTATAAACTAATAAATAAATAAAGGTGAAACAACATATGAATTCTTAATTGAATCGGTAAGTGGAAAAACCATATAACTCTTTGGAGTATGTTTTTTCCACCCACCGATTAAATTTTAGAACAGAATAAATAAAGAATTTAATAATGAAATAATATTATTGAAGGTATTAGTAAGTAAGTTATTTCCTATTTTCCAACCACAAACATTATTTTTAACAATAATTGGCTCCACCACAACTTTCAAACTTCATCCAACTTCATCCAACTTCCAACATATACAATATTTTTCTAAACAACTGCAGTTGTAGAAACACGTAATCACATTTCGGCTACGGTGTCCTTCCGGCACGGGATAATATCGACCGGAGCCAACCACCGGGTCTCGGCGTCGCAGCGCCGCCCCCTTCCGAAAAAAGCTTCATCCCGTTCCGTGCGGCGTGTGCGGCGAACGCGAGTCCCCCATATATAACATTCCCCGGGCTGGATAAGATTTTTCAACGGCTCGGGGGCGGCCGCTTTATCCCTGACGCTTAACCTTGGGGAACTTAATTACGCGCGGCCGCCCCATCCGCGCGCCCGCATCAATCACTGTCCCCGGTTTAACGGGAGACTGTGGCCCATTTTCCCGACACACTTGAAAATAATAGATGCGTGTATTTGTGTGGCTTTGGCGAGAGGCGGGTTTATTGAGCAACGAAAGGTAGAAGTGAAGGATCAACTTATGGCTTGTATTATCAACATATATTGAGCTTTATAGAGGCAAATGGCTAGGAAAGTTATTGAGCAACCCTAAACGAGCATCCAAATAAAAAAGAGCATTATACACCCCTAAAAGAGAAATTTTCGAATGCATAATACTCGATTTCAAATTGTCTAAGCCCTAAAGCCTGCAATTTAATTAATTGAGACAATTTGCATTAATGAAGGGCTCAGGGCGAGAAACCCCATTAATGCATATACATTTCTGTGTCTCTATGATTTGATGACTAATATCCTTCTTGCACTTTAGAATCAGAAAGGGAATTTTATTACCCACCAAAAAGCAGTATTTCAGTTACAGATATGTCTGCAGAAATCAAGCTACAAGCTCTATTGAATATTACAACGTCACGACCAGTTTTGGCACAGTCAGTTTTAAATTTAATTTTTTAATTAAGGTTTTTTTAATATGAAATTGCTGTCAAATGTATTTATTTTAACCTTTATATATATAAATATATATATATATATATATATATATATATATATTAATATATATATATATATATATATATATATATATATATATATATAATGTTTAAAATCGTATACATATTTTATTTTACTCGGCTGTAAATTCCAACCCATCGTATTCGTATCGTGGGTACGGAACAGCCATGTGTTTACGCAGACCTATTTTACGACCCCCAAAACGATCTATTTGTCGCCAGTGTGTTGCTAGATTTTATAATATAAGGACGTACAGTATAGGACAGTGCAGTATATTAATTTTTACCTCATCACTACGTCCCAGCATCCCTCGAGAATTAAGAACCAATTCCACAAAATATAATTTAATAAAATAAAATAATAAATAAAATAAAATTTAATTGTTAGTATTATTTTTATTATTTGTTTCTTTTTGTATAACAACTAGAACCAATATTTTAAATTGACGACAGTATTTAATGGCTGTTCTGCTGTAATTTCCTTCTAGATCGGGGCATCCATCCCACTGTGAGGCTGTTCGGAATGAAATCACGGGTAGTCGTTACCATTTTTTGTTAGGATACAATTAACAACAATTATCCATTGCATACTGTTACTTTATATCGATGAATCAAGTAATTTGTAATACTCAATAAAGCTATTCCTTGGAGAAATACGCTTGATCCCAGCACCGGAATTAGGTTAAATTTTTACGAGAGAAAATCCGATAAGTGCGCTCTCGCTAATTCGTCGACGATTTTATTCCACAGGGAGCTCGCGGTCGCATACGGCGGGGGCAGCAAACACAATTTCAATTTCGAGTTGAATCTAATCAAAAGTCGGAATGAAGTAGCTATATGATTGACTTTAAAGTTTTTTTTTTGTTATTCTTGTTTAAATATGTATGAAAAACTCAATTATAAAGACCGCAATGAGATATCTTTAATATCTTCAAATATATGGCTTGTGAAATTTGAAATTGGTTTTATCACACATTTCTGCAAAAATACCTATTCATCATGATGCAATTTTAAGATTTTTTGTGTTATTCTGATCTAAAACTGTATGAGAAACTCAGTTATAAAGACTCCAATGAGATATCTTCATTGTCTTCAAAGATATGTCTTGTAAAAGTTGAAAGTTGTATTATCACACATTCCTGCAAAAATACCAATTCATCATAAAGCAATTTTAAGAGTTTTTATGTTATTCTTGTTTGAATATGTATGAAAAATACAATTATAAAGACCGCAATGAGTTATCTTTATTATCTTCAAATATATGACTTCTGAAATTTGAACATCATTCATTCCTGCAAAATCTCTATTCATCATGATGCAATTTTAAGATTTGTTGTGTTATTCTTGCATAAAAATGTATGAAAAACTCAATTATAAAGACCCCAATGAGATGTCTTTATTATCTTCAAAGATATGGCTTGTTTAATTTGAAATTTGTATTATCACACTTTTATGCAAAAATACCTATTCATCATGACGCAATTTTAAGATTGTTTTTGTTATTGTTGTCTAGAATTTTATGAAAAGCTCAATCATAAAGACTCCAATGAGATATCTTCATTATTTTCAAAGATATGGCTTGTAAATGTTGAGATTTGTATTACCACACATTCCTGCAAACACCTATTCATCATTATGCAATTTGAAGATTTTGTATGTTATTCTCTTCTAAAAATGTGTGAAAAACTCAATTATAAAGACTCCAATGAGTTATCTTCATTATCTGCATAGATATGGCTTGTAAATTTGAAATTTGTATTATCACACATTTCAGGAAAAATATCTATTCATCATGATGCAATTTTAAGATTTTTTATATTATTCTTGTTTAAATATGTATGAAAACATCAATCATAAAGACCGCAATAAGATATCTTCATTATCTTCAAACATATGACTTGTGAAATTTTAAATTGGTTGTATCACACATTCCTGCATAAATACCTATTCATCATGATGCAATTTTAAGATTTTTTTGTGTTATTCTTGTCTAAAAATGTATGGAAAACTCAATTATAGAGACTCCAATGAGATATCTTAATTGTCTTTAAATATATGTCTTCTAAAAGTTGAATTTTGTATTATCACAAGTTCCTGCAAAAACACTAATTCATCATAAAGCGATTTTAAGATTTTTTATGTTATACTTGTTTGAATATGTATGAAAAACATAATCATAAGACCGCAATGTGTTATCTTCATTATTTTCAAAGATATGGCTTGTGAAAGTTGGAAATCACTCATTCCTGCAAAATACCTATTCATAATGATGCAATTTTAAGATTTGTTGTGTTATTCTTGCATAAAAATGTATGAAAAACACAATTATAAAGACCCCAATGAGATATCTTTATTATCTTTAAAGATATGGCTTGTTTCATTTGATATTTGTATTATCACACATTTATGCAAAAAAATACCTATTCATCATGATACAATTTTAAGATTTCTTTGTTATTCTTGTCTAGAAATGTATGAAAAGCTCAATTATAAAGACTCTAATGAGATATCTTAATTATCTTCAAAGTTATGTGTTGTAAAAGTTGAAATTTGTATAATCACAAATTCCTGCAAAAACACTAATTCATCACAAAGCAATTTTAAGATTTTTTATGTTATTCTTGTTTGAATATGTATGAAAAACACAATTATAAAGACCGCAATGAGTTATCTTCATTATCTTCAAAGATTTGGCTTGTGAAAGTTGGAAATCACTCATTCCTGCAAAATACCTATTCATAATGATGCAATTTTAAGATTTGTTGTGTTATTCTTGCATAAAAATGTATGAAACACACAATTATAAAGAGCCCAATGAGATATCTTTATTATCTTTAAATATATGGCTTGTTTCATTTGAAATTTGTATTATCACACATTTATGCAAAAAAATACCTATTCATCATGATACAATTTTAAGATTTTTTTGTTATTCTTGTCTAGAAATGTATGAAAAGCTCAATTATAAAGACTCTAATGAGATATCTTAATTATCTTCAAAGTTATGTGTTGTAAAAGTTGAAATTTGTATTATCACAAATTCCTGCAAAAATACCAATTCATCACAAAGCAATTTTAAGATTTTTTATGTTATTCTTGTTTGAATATGTATGAAAAACACAATTATAATGACCGCAATGAGTTATCTTCATTATCTTCAAAGATATGGCTTGTAATATTTGAAAATCACTAATTCCTGCAAAAATACCTATTCATCATGATGCAATTTTAAGATTTGTTATGTTTTTCTTGTCTAAAAATGTATGAAAAACTCAATTATAAAGACCCCAATGAGATATCTTTATTATCTTCAAAGATATGGCTTGTTTAATTTGGAATTTGTATTATCATTGTTTTCTGCTAATGAAATCTATAGCTCATTATGTAATTCGCGGTTTTTATTTATTGTCCTAGTCAAGAAATGTATTAAGAACTCAATTTTAAAAACTCTAAAGACCTTAGTGATATATCTTCATTGTCTTTAAAGATATGGCTTATTAAATTTCAAATTTATATTATCAGTCTTTTCTGCTAAGGAAAACGGTATCTCATTATGTAAATTTAGGATTTTGTTGGTATACTAGACCAACGATAGGAACTCAATTTTAAAAACTCAAATGAGATATATTTATTATCTTCAATAATATGGCTTGTAAAAGTTTAAATTCGTATTATCACACATTCCTGCCACAAATAGGATTCATCATGATGCAATTTCAGATTTTCTTGTATTATACTTGTCCAGTAATGTATGAAGATCTAAATTACAAAGATCCTAATGATATATCTTTATATCGTTATTTTCAAAGAAATGGTTATTAAATTTGACATTTATATTATCAGTCGTTTCTGGCAATGAAAACGGTTCCTCATTAGCTAATTTTAGAATTTTTTTTGCTACAGTTGTTCAAAAATGTATTATAAACTCAATTTCAAAAACACAAATGAGATATCTTCATTGCCTTCAAAGATATGGCTTCTATAAGTTGAAATTTGTATTGTCACATATTTTTACACAAATACCTATTTATCACGATGTAATTTTAATATTTTTCATGTAATTCATGTCTAAAAATGTATGAAGAACTCAATTATAAGCCTCGGTTATAAAAGATCCTTCTCAGTATTTGCACAGATTAGCGTTTATAAATGATGTATTAATTTCTCCACATATAGAGACATATGTCCATTTTAGTCGAAAATATTTCTCTGTTTCTCAGAAACTGTCGCGATCATCAATGTTCCATCCAAAAGATTTGTAACGATTTCGAACTGTCCAATGGCAGACACTGTCCGTATAACAACAAAGGATGAAATCTCAAAATCTCCACGAAATAATTAAATACTTCTTAAAATTTTGGCACTAAAATTCAGGCGTCAGCGGTGGATACACCTTCTGCCTAAGGGTTGGGAAAGTTTGGGAATCCATAGGGTTTTGTTTATGATAGTGATTTTCCGTTCTCCTCACTTACCAGGGAGCCTCATACGGGACGTATTTATGCAAATCGTACAGGCACGCCAGGGCTATATGATCAAAATCGGAGTCACACACAGATAAAATATGTACCTCTAACTCCTTACATCCTGCATGTTTTCTGTTAAGGTATTAACAACACCCATGTATGTTGCACAACACACATGTAATATTATGATGAAACATTAATAAATTATCTCTTTACAGCTCACCATTCGTCAAGGCACCCTAGAGTACCATGGCAGCATATTTCTAAACCTGCATTGATCTATGCAGGTTTAGAAATAGGCATCCCGTTTTGGAGCCAAAGAGGCGTATTGGGGACGATGAACCATCAGGTACTTTGCAACTACCAGGATCCTGTCCTCATCCCTCATAGGTCACCGCGCACGGAAAACTCACAGGTGAGACATCTCTCATTAAGAATCACCAGATAAAAACAAAGACGAACAGAACCCATAAAAGAAGCAACAACCACTAATCCATATATTCAAATAAACAAACAGGACATCGGACTTCTTGTGAATCTCAAGGATACCCCTGAACATACCACAAACGCCAGTACTCATTGGTCGCCCCTTACGACATACTGAGTAGGCAGTATCCATAAAAAAAACCAGAAAAAACATACAGCACAAAAACAATCGGTTGTGTTTTTAAATTAATTTACACTGATGGTTATATTAAACATATTTTTGAACTTTGCTTTTATTCAAGACTGTGAATATAAAAATATCCCGCACCCCTAACTTATTAATACACTCACCTCCGACAAAACCCCGCAAAACACGTCCACCATGAATATTCATCCCAAATTTGCCATGAACACTCTGAATTTTATTAAGGCCGCCCCAAAACGAGCACAACAGCCACAATTTGCATTGCTAATTGATGAGGCGATAAGTGATTCGCGGATCGGTTGGAGGGTACAAGGACACCCACCCACTTTTTTTTCAACGCCAGGGCGCCGCGGCGGTCGCGACGCACTAATAAACATCCCGTTGCTTCTACATGTCGCCATAGCTACGGCGGTGTGGGTGAGAAGGTCGAGGGCTCCATAAAATATTTTCCACTCGAGGCAGAAAAAAAATACGTGTATCGGCGACGGGGTTGAAGAGGGTGGAGTGGGGTTTTAATTCGACAGTACAACATGGTTTTGTAAATAAAACAGTGGGCTGGGAGTTTTATGTAGTTGTTGTTCACGAAGGAGAAAGAAGTTTGCGGAATAATCTAGTTATAAAAGCAAATCGGTTTGAGTGATTTCATACAGTTGTTGCAGCAGCTTCTGCGTTTTTATTTAGCGAGTTAAGAAGGGTATATTGTAAGAAATGATGAATATAATTTGTAGTTACTAGAGCATAGAACAGTGGTGGTTAAATTTTGATCCCTTTGGGCGACGTGTGTTTCAAATTATATGCTATACACAGAGCACAGTAACCAAAGGTATTACATCATAGTGCCTTTTGTTTATCACTCTGGGCTGGTACGGGCTTATTGTTTATGATTCTATTTGCCGATTCCGATGCGCATAATTCGGCCCTTACAATCGGCGGCGCACGACCGCAAGACCTGAGCCATACTGTACGCCGCGGGGGCGACTAGCAATGATATACCATACAAAACGAAAGCGCCTCATATGCAACGGTCTACCAACATCGTATCATATGAAAAGGAATAATACTATTGAAGGTTATACTATAAAAAAAAACTTACATATAAGACAGAAATCCCACTATATATATTCATATTCCATTATTTCTAATCCACTCTACACATATCGCACTATTATACTGCAACAATTATATGTATACTTATAAACATTTACAACATATTTATATATAGTGATAAGTGTAAATGCATCCATCGAACACCATTTTGTATAATAAATGTGTTTGAAACAAAAACTGGCCTTTTTCCGCAAACGCACGCTTCATTACCGACTTTTTGTTTTCACATCGTCGTCGGCCATTATGAAATATTTGAGACAGAAATAGCGTGTTCTTAATGTACGACAAAGATAGCAATATAATTTGATATTCCTATAAACAACTCTAGCAACAATAATAGCGATATGTTCATTAGAGGGTACCCCTATTAGAAACAAAAATGTATAAAATGGTTTTCAATGCTTTTAAAGCTTTGTGTTGACATTTTAGTGGTACTGATTTCTAGTTTGGTGATCAAGGGACGGTAAACTTTTGAGCCGAGCCAATTGTAAGGTAATACATACCATATTACATAATAAATATAATTGAAAGTGAAATGAATATAAAGGCACCTTACACGGTAAATAATACTGTCAGTCCTAGTACCGTCAGTATTTGCTTTAATCCTCCTTTTATATTTGTCAAGTAATCAATTATCCGGATAAACATCTGTATTCTCTTGATTCCATCATTACTATACCTTACACGATCAGTAATACTGACAATATTTTAGAATAATGAATATTTTAAACATATTATCGTACAGTAATACTGTCATTATTCTAAAATATTGACAGTAATATTGATCGTGTAAGGTGCCTTATATGTGTATTAATTATTTTACTTTTACAATTACAATTATAGCAAGAGAGTTTGCCGACGCCTGAATAATTTTTGAATAACGCTATTTCATCCTATTACACGATATTTCATGTTAATTTGTTACTGTTAAGCGTCGGTTGTTATATAGAATTGTAGTGAAAATATAAATTCTAAAACAAATATCACACATTGAGGGCGAGGTCGATTAGCAATGACAATAAACCCTGAAAATCGAATTTTCATTATGTATCTGTCAGATCGAACGATAAGGGATGATTACTTCGTTGCGCGAAAACTATTTTAGTCCATTTTATTGCACCTCCGCTGAATGGGCGGCGGCCGTTATCCGCGGATCGTTAGCGCCGCCGCCGCTAGTTCCAGAACAATATGCGGAAGGTAAATCACAAGTTTAGATAGCACAGAAAGCTACTTGTGTTTATCCAACTTTCGGGTTTCGTAATGGGCTACTGCAAAATGTACACACAAAAATAACTAGCCGAGTGAAAAATGGGCTAGAAAGAAATTGTTGTTTGCATATTTGGTCCATTAAGTAAATTTACGTGGAACAGGAAGAAGTTCTGGTTCATTTATCATAAAATTATATACAGTACAAAAAAAATGCACGACTGAGGAAGGAAGTGAAAGCAAGATTAATTCAGGGAAATATGATTTATGAGCTATGTAAATTAGTTTAATAGCTATACGTATTTCTTGAAGGAACTTAAACTTGTATTACAGAATCAAATGTTGATTATTTTAACAAACATAAATACATTCGCTGAAACGCAGTTTGATATATTTAAGTAATGCAAGTTTCCCACTAGAAAGAAAATTTAACGCCAACTCAAGATACCACATCAATATTAACAATGCACTCTCATATAGGCTCCGATAATAGAAAAGTGGAACAAGTAAAACATTGAAATTTATATCTTATATAATTATATCTTCAAAATGAAACCTAGACTCATATACTTAAGCCCGTATGACATAATATATAGTTTCCTATATCGTTACACACATGTAGAAAATTATATAGCGGCGGAATAATAATAAATTCATTTAACAATAACAACACCATAATACACAATGTTAATTTTCCATTTAGAAATAGTTATACAGTTTAATATATCAATATATATATATATATATATATATATATATATATATATATATATATATATGAATTGATATATTAAACTGTATAACTATTTAGAAATAGTTATACAGTTTAATATATCAATATATATATATATATATATATATATATATATATATGAATTGATATATTAAACTGTATAACTATTTCTAAATGGAAAATTAACATTGTGTATTATGGTGTTGTTATTGTTAAATGAATTTATTATTATTCCGCTGCTATATAATTTTCTACATGTGTGTATGACACTATATAGTTTGGGTCTGCATCGAAAACGATATAAGAAACTAGATATGTCATACGGGCTTTAACCCTTAATATTGTTTCATTGCCTATTTGTGTTTTATCATCAATTCAGAATTCTTCATGTAAAGTATTTATTTTTGATATAAACAAAACATATAATGTTTAATTTTCCAATAGTGTTTTACTGAATTACTTGTTTGTTTAAATATTGTTCAAACAAATTAATTCTAATAGTATAATTCAATTACAAAGTTACAATCACAAGCATCTTTACTGATTTATTAAGTGATTGTTAATAAGTTTCATGTGATTAAAAAGCAAAATATAACGTGCGGACAATATAATAAAAGTTGCCAAGTTAGTTAGCGCCGGCAGCTTATATTAATTAATTCGCAAACAAAAAAGTGTAATTAAACTTTTTTATATCGTCCGCATTATCTGCAGGTTTACGCGGCGTGGGGATAATATTTTAAAAGCATTATGTTTTTTTAGGCAAATTAATTTATGAACGCTCGACTTTTCCTCATATAAATTGGCAATTAAATGGAATAGAGATCGGGTGTAAAATCATTAATGGGCAATCCAAAATGTATTGATAAATATTATCACATATTAAATCTGGCTATCATATTAGTAATTAATTTAGCGTTTATAATATATCCCATGCGCTGATAAAAGAGGAGAGTTATTAGGTGAGGCTAACAACCTGCCAAATGTAAACCATAAATAACTGATCAAGATGCCCGGGACCATGGAAGTGAAAAAACGATAACGGCAATGCTAGGGAAAGGGAAAAAAACGATTTTGGAAAAGAAACATATTATCATGTTGCAATATAAATTCCTAATACACAAAGCAACAGGAGCTGATGGAATATCACTAAATAGATTTCTGCTCATTATCAGAAACAAAAATGCACCATAAAACAAAGAAACTATCAGTTGGCATACAATGGAAAAACAACAAATGAACGAGTGAATCCGGCATAGGACTGTTAATACACGAGAAATACGAAGTATATTTGCTTCCTAATAGCAAAATGCCCGGGACCATGGAATCATCTGGAAAAACACCCCTAGAACCTACACCTACCAACATCAAACGGAATATCATAGGCCTCAGTGAAACCAGGTAAAGGCCGAAGCTCAAAATCGGTCACAGGTTGTTGCAAAGGAACTCGGAAATAAATTAGCACATAGGCGGAGTAGCAATACCTATATCGGATAGTCATATACATCGTAGTCACTCTGAATAACAGATACAAGATGCACGTCATATAGACTTATCCGCCTACAAGTGCATCGACAGACAAAGACATTGAACAATTCTACGAGAATCTTAGCAGCAAAGCAAACAAAAATTCAGGCTCACAATTGTAATAGGGACTTCAATGCAAAAATAGGGCTAAAATTATACCTATGCCCCGGGCGCTACTCACAAAGGGGCGCCAAATGGTTATATTATATGGTTTCCGAATGGAGAGGGGCGCTAAAAAGGTATTGTGCCCCGGGCGCGAGTTAAGCTCGCTACGCCACTGGCTTGGGTTGACCCAAATCAAGATGGAGAGAAGATATCCAACGTCCATGTGTCTCCATGATTGTCTGTCTCCATGATTGTCTCTCTGTGTCCAGTTGTTTGGATACCGAGAGACAATCATGGACATGTACAGACAATATCAAATATAGGCCCACCAAAATTACCAGAAAACATTACCAACAATATCCGTGTTGCTCTAAAGATTATCCACTTTATAAATAGCAAAATAAACAACTCAAAAAATTATGTTCATGATTGTCTCTCTGTATCCAAACAACTGGATACAGAGAGACAATAATGGAGACAGACAATCATTCAGACAGACAATCATGGAAGACCGACAATTATGGAAGACAGACAATCATGGAGACAGGCATTTATGGAGACAGACAATCATGGAAGACAGACAATCATGGATATAGACAATCATGGAAGACAGACAATCATGGAGACAGGCAATCATGGAGACAGACAATCATGGAGACAGATTGAAGTAACTTTCGCTGAAGAATGGACGTCTACGGGCTGATTATGAACATAGTCATGATTCAATCATATCACTACAATTAAATAATATTTATTTGATAAATGAATACATCGTTTATTACTACGGTTTACTATTATAGTACACTAGTGCCCGCAATAAATTATTTATAACTTGTATATTTCTTTATTTAAACAGACAAAGGCTGCTAGATAAATATCCAATAAAATATGTATACATTTACCTGCTATAAATATCATAAAATAAATGCCGACTCAATCTGAAATCACTTTTGTTTTATTTTTCATTTCTTCAGCTTTAATGCCACAATGGTACAGACCACCTGAGGGATGGCCACAATTTTGACGCAACGGAGGGTGGTTTTGGAATGTTTACCGTTTTTTTAGTACTTTTATAATTTATCATCTTATGGGGTTGTCTTTTATTTTAGGAGAGAACTGTGCTAAGATTTATTTCGTTCAACAATGTCTATTCAACACAATGAAGCCGATTTTGATTTGAGAATTTTGATTTCATTTTCTTTTCACTTCTTCGGCTTTACTGTTACAATGGTACACTTTTTGTAACAATATTTAGACAAAATGAGATCAATCACAAATGTTTATCATAAAAGTTTCAAAAATTACTAGCTTTTTCGTTTCAATTTGAAACAATCTCGATATTTTCCGCCATCTAGACTATATTTCCTATAAACTGACATTAGTTTCAGTATCAGGTAACTTCTACGACGACCCCTGTTCCGAATGGAGGATAGTTTTGGGAATATTACCGCTTTTTATTACTTTCATAATTTATTATACGACTAGGTTACCATTTTTTGGGGAGAAAATTGTAATAAGATTATTTATTTGGTTGAAAATTGTATATCCAACAGACTAAAGTTGATTTTGATTAATTTATTTTTCTTTCCTTCTTCGGCTTTACCGTCACGACGATACATTTTTTATAACATATTTTTTTCGGTATCTTCTTGGAAATTCAGACCTACAATTATCTTTTGTTTTAGGGAAAAATTATACTAAGATTTTATATTTGATTGAAAATTGTCTATCCAACAGGCTGAAGTTAATTTTGATTGAACAATTTTTATTTTATTTTTCTTCACTTCTTCGGCTTTACCGCCATAACGGTACACTTTTAATAACAATATTTTTTCGGAATTTTCTTTGGAATTAAAAAACCTACAAAATGAGAGCATGCATAACTTTCTATCATAAAATAAAAATTTACAAGTTTCTAAACTTTGCCAAGCCCTATAGCTATTTATCACATTCATAATTTATTATGTGATGGTGTTATCATTTTTTGGAGGGAAAATTGTAATAAAATTATTTATTTGGTTGAAAATTGTCTATCCAACAGACTAAAGTTGATTTTGATTGATTTTTTTTTTCTTCGCTTCTTCGGCTTTACCGTCACGACGGTTCATTTTTTATAACATAATTTTTCCGGAATCTTCTTGGAAATTAAAAGACCCACAATTACCTTTTGTTTTAGAGAAAAATTATACTAAGATTTTATATTTGATCGAAAATTGTCTATCCAACAGGCTGAAGTTAATTTTGATTGAACAATTTTCATTTTATTTTTCTTCACTTCTTCGACGTTACCGCCACAACAGTATACTTTTAATAACGATATTTTTTCGGAATTTTCTTTAGAAATAAAAGACCTACAAAATGAGATCATGTACAACTTTCTATCATCATATAATGTTCCAAGTTTCTAAATTTGCCAAGCCCTATAACTTTTTAGCACTTTCATAATTTATTATGTGACGAGGTTATCATTTTTTGGGGGAAAATTGTACTGATTATATATTTGGTTGAAAATTGTCCATCCAACAAACTGTAGTTGATTTTAATTGATTTATTTTTCTTCACTGCTTCGGCTCTACCGCCACGACGGTACATTTTTTATAAAACATATTTTTCCGGAATCTTCTTGAAAATTAAAAGACCTACAATTATCTTTTGTTTTAGGGAAAAATTATACTAAGATTTTATATTTGATTGAAAATTGTCTATCCAATAGGCTGAAGTTAATTTTGATTGAACAATTTTTATTTTATTTGTATTCACTTCTTCGGCTTTACCGCCACACTTTTAATAACAATATATTTCTGAATTTTGTTTGGAATTAAAAGACCTACAAAATGAGAAGCACAACTTTCTATCATAAAATTAAATTTTCCAAGTTTCTAAAATTTGTCAAGCTCTGTAGCTTTTCTGTTACAATTTGAAACAATCTCGACATTTTTTACTGCCATCTAGATTATATTTCCAATAAACTGACATTAGTTTCAGTGTCAGGTCACTTCTAAGACGACCTCTGATTTGACGCAAAGGAGGATATTTTTGGCATTTTTACCGATTTTTATCACTTTTATAATTTATCATGTAACGGGCTTATCTTATGTTTCAGGAAAAAATTGTACTAAGATTTTATATTTGATTGAAAATTTTCTAACCAACAGGCTGAAGCAATTTTTATTTAATGTTTACACACCTTTTCGGCTTTACCGTTACAACAGTACACTTTTAATAACAATATTTTGTTCTGAATTTTCTTTGGAATTAAAAAAACCTACAAAATGAGATCACGCACAACATTATATAATAAAATAAAATTTTCCAATTTAAAAAAATTTGTTCTTCGGCTTTACCGCCATAACGGTACACTTTTTGTAACAATATTTAAAAGACAAAATGAGATCAATCACAAATGTTTATCATGAAATAAAGTTTCAAAAATTTGCCAAGCCCTATAGCTTTTCCGTTTCAATTTGAAACAATCTCCACATTTTTTTCTGCCATCTAGATTATATTTGCAATAAACTGACATTAGTTTCAGTGTCAGGTCACTTCTAGGATGACCTCTGATTTGACGCAACGGAGGATAATGTTGGCATTTTTACCGATTTTTTATCATTTTTATAATTTATCAAGTAACCGGCTTATCTTTTGTTTTAGGGAAAATTGTACTGAGATTTTATATTTGATTGAAAATTATCTATCCAACAGACTGAAGTTGATTTTGATTGTACAATTTTTATTTAATTTTTCTTCATTTCTTCAGCTTTATCGTCACGACGGTATATTTTTTATAATAATATTTTATCGGAATCTTCTTGGAAATTAAAAGACCTACAAAATGAGATCAAGCACAATTTTCTATCATGAAATAAAGTTTTCCAAGTTGCAAAAATTTGCCAAGCGCTATAGCTATTCCAGTTCAACTTGAAACACTCTCGACATTTTTCCCGCCATCTAGATTATAATCATAATCATAATCGTTTGTTGGTGTTATCACTGTTACAGTTTACACAAGTCAATACAATATAAGAACAAAATACACATTTACACAATAAAAATACGTATAAAAAAGAAAAATATAGATACTATATTTCCAATCAATATATCAATATCAATATTTTTAGTGTGAGAATCTTTCTGAGAGGACACATACTTTGATGCAAGGAAGGATAATTTTGTGGCGTTTACTGGACATTTTGCATTTGTGATTTTTGCAGCTTTGTCGGTAAATTTGGAACCCAATTTTTCGGAAATGCTTAATTTTTTGTCATCTTGCACTTTTCTGGAAGTACACGCATACTGATTGACATTTTGTAATATATTTTCCCGATATTTCCTTGGCTTTTTAGCGCGCACAACCTGGCAGTTTTTCTCTACGATGAATTTCATGTTACACGCTTTTCCGACTTTAAACGTTCCCACAGCTTTTCCCTTCAGACGAGAGCTGGCTATGTAATATTCTCACAAGAACTCGATCTCAAGATAAATGCACCACTTGGAAGACACTTCAGTCTTCCAAGCTGAATTAACAGGAAACTAAAGTGTGTTCAAATTTTAGCTGAACGGAATATTAAGGATAAACATATCCTAATACTCACCGACAGCAAAGCAGCTCTAAATGCACTAAATGCTAACACTGCCGACTAAACATACACCTACACACGATGGGTCTGGTGGACCATTTTGAGGCCTAAATGTCTGTAGCTATGCTACCCTCCAGCCAACTATCCATAACTATCCAGAACTATACAGATCTATCCCTTAAGCTCCACAATGCTCGACCTATTTTTCCGACGTATAGAAGGATGGCTCTTTCAAATTACACCTTTTCCAACGTTCTACCACCCTCCTGGCTCCCTCTATTTTTTATTTTATTTACTAGAGATATAAGCCAAAAGGCTTTTCCACCGGTAAAGGGAGAACTTCAAAGATTTATCACCCGATATTTACCTTAACTTCATAGAAAATCTTTGAAAATCTATGAAAGATGATTCATGAAACTTTACTCGCAATGAGGTTTGAACTCTCGCTCCCCGTATTAGACAGTCGGCTAACTACTAGACCACTCAGCTATATATTAATATTAATTTACCTGAATATTTGTTGCGCCATCAAGGGATTCGGGAGTTGTATGAGCGTGGGGTGTAAGGGGGCGGCGGCCAGTGGTGCCCAAAGCTCCGGACGGTTAAGTGCGCTCGAGGACGTTCGGTCCGCCAACACCGTGAATGTGTGCCAATGCGCCTGCAGCAGGATACCTCGGAGAGCTTGCACAACTTCCCTGCCTGTTGGCGCCAGGTGCATTTCCAACGCGTGCGATTCCTGCAATAATAACCTAAATGTAAACATTGTATGGTAATAATAATAGTTAATAGTAAATAAATAAATGTATTTATTGCCCAAAAGAATAATAAAATTCCAATTACAGACAACAACAAGATATTACATACTAATATAATATAATAACTATATACTTTATAATTACTATCATAAACGATTAACTGATTTATCAATATTACACTGAAGAATATTTCCGTTTGTGGCAACTACGCTCATGTTGACCCCTACCGGACATACCATGATGTTACGCATAAATACCCGTTGCTTCAGACAAAAACTCTCTCTCTATAAAGATATATACCGATACCGGAAGATCTTATAATCTTCAGCCCCCTATCCGCGAGACTAAAACATAAATAGAGATACTACCTATATCATATTTATTACTTAGTACTTTCAACAATGGAATATGTATATAAAATTATAAACTATGTTACTACTACGAAGTTAATTCTAATTTCGGACTGAGCTCCTAGTGTCCTACAAAGTGACGGATTGGAAACTCGAGAATTATTTGTTTTTTTTTCAGCCGAGCCTAACATTTGTGGACAAAAACAAATAAAAAGTATGAATTTGTTATCATCGCGATGAAATTTTTTTGATATTAATTAAAATACGATTTCATATCTTTATTAGGTTCATATAAAACTGCCATTAACAGGAAGATTTAAAAACTGCCATAACACCCCACTAAAATCAACTCCGTGCTGTAACCAACTGCCCGATTTTGCATAATTTAATTACTCCGTGGGTTAATTAAGCCCCGAAATCTACCCTCCCCCGCTGAAACAGTATGATATACTGGTGGAGGCGGCGGGCTTGCGTTCAATGGCCAAACTTGCCAGTATGTTACCGCTTCTGTGTGTGCGTTAAGTAAGACGCCTGGCGTCGTTTCGCAAAGTTGCCGTCATAGCGGATCGCTATCAATCTATATGGGCCCGAGATTAATTCGCATCCATGCAGATTGGGTGCGGCCCACTCGACCCGTTCCCTCCTCTCGACCGCATTTCACTTCACTCGCAGGCGACGTTCGCAGGCGCATCCTGACACCTGCATCCATCCCCATAACCAAACCGAACGGCTGTGTTAAATTGAGAAACGAGGGCTGTCTAACTAAAGCGGCATGATTAAATGTCAGCTTATAAAGCTCGATTTAATATGCTAATGTCAATGGACATTTTAGTCGATTTATGTGACTTGGAAACTAAATAATATAATTTAATGTTTTCATACAATAGTTTTGTTGGACAGATAAGTTGATAATCAGTATGTGCGGGTAACGTCGTACAGTATTTTTATTAACTTTATGTACATGTAAGTTTTATTCATTTCAAATCTACATATGTCTTGTACTACACTCATCTGGGACATACAATGAGGCTCTACCATTTACCAAGTCTCCTTGCTTCCAGGCCCTGATGATGCTGGCACTGGCTGGCAAACGTTGGCACGTAACATAATACACCGGAACCACACAAGATCTTGGCTTTAATTATTTCTCCTGGCCCTTGGTTTCCAGTATTTCCCGTTTGGACTTTGGACTTCTACCCGTCATCCACATTATATCCTTAGCAGTCCGTCAATCTGGATAGTTCTGGATAGTTCTGGATAGTTGGCTGGAGGGTAGCATAGCTACAGACACTTAGGCCTCAAGATAGGCCCATTGTGAAACCTCCCTTTAAAGGCTGCTCACTCGTCCCACCAGTCAATTTTGCGTGCAAGCCGCAAAACCCTGGCGGGTGAGGAGCTGCCAATGCTGACCATACTAGGCCAGCACTCCCCTAGTATTTGATGCCTGGTGTTTACTAGAGCTGGGCAGAGGCATATTACATGCTCTGCTGTTTCTAGTTCTTCATTACACCCTCTACATAACGGGCTGTTCACCAGGCCCATCGTGTGTAGGTGTTTGTTTAGCCGGCAGTGGCCGGTTAGGATGTTAGTCAATAATTTCAGACTGGTTCTAGATAAGTTAAGGCGGGCCGTGGCTGCAATTTTACAAGGCTGCCTGATTGCAACCTTTGATTGTTTGCAGCCCGGCGTTTCTCGCCATCTTACCTTATGTAGAGCATGTGTCCTATGCTCTATTATTTTTTTCAGAGTACCTGCGGAAAGTATTTCATCCTCTTGGGTTATTAGAGGATGTGAGGATCCCTTCCTGGCAAGTTCGTCTGCTATTTCGTTCCCCTTGATGCCACTATGTCCTTTTATCCAGCAGAGTTCTAGTTTGTTATATTTAGCTAGCTCCTCCAGGCTGTGTAGACATGAATATAACTCTTTCGACACAAATGTGTTGGCATTTAGTGCATTTAGAGCTGCTTTGCTGTCGGTGAGTATTTGGATATGTTTATCCTTAATATTCCGTTCAGCTAAAATTTGAACACATTTTAGTATTCCTGTTAATTCCGCTTGGAAGACTGTCGTGAGTCTTCCAAGTGGTGCACTTATCTTGAGATCGAGTTCTGGTGAGAAAATTCCATAGCCAGCTCTCGTCTTAGTTTTGGATCCATCAGTATACATGGTTATGTTGGCGCCTTGTGGGGTACCATCCATTGTGATGATGGTCTGAAAGTGTTTGACAAAACTGTATTTGGGTAGAATTCTGTCGCACTTACCTTCTATGAGGGGGTCTAGTTTGATAGCTTCACTCAGTATGCTCCTGTGTCCAATGATTCTACCTTTATCATGCCACAGGTTGAGTGAAGATAGCCTTAATGCTGTTTTTACTGCAGTCTCCCTTATTAGAAGGTCGAGTGGTTGTAGACATAACAGTGCTTCAAGAGCTGCTGTGGGCGTTGTTCTCATAGCGCCGGTGATGGCAAGACACGCCATCCGCTGGATGTGTGATAGCTTTGAGATTGTTGTAACTTGTTTGGTTTTCGACCACCAGACTATTCCGTTCTAGTCCGTCAATCTACTTGCTATATATATATATATATATATATATATATATATATATATATATATATATATATATATAAGATAAATTTACTTTTGGCAAACCTATTTAGGTCGATTCCTATAACCTACAATGTTTGCCGTTTTGTACGGACAATAACGCGTGCATAAACACGAAAAATCTCTTTGTTCTATCACTTCTGTCATCATGAATGTTAACTCCGCTTTACTACATCTGAGGATCTTTACTATTGCCCAATCAGCTATTCATTATCGGCATAGTTTTAAGCGCAGCCCGGGGGATGCAAATTGTGCGAGGGCGCCCGAAAGTTACCGTTGATAAACAACCCGCCCGGAACCGGAGCCAAGTCTGAAGCGTGTTTGAACACTCAGGGTAATTAGTCGGCTGCCCTAAATAATTCCATCGGCCCTTCGCCGCGCAGACAATTGAATTACCGCTAGAAATATTGGGAGCACGAGCGCGCGTTTTAAAATCCCTCTCTGCCTTCTCTATATGGAAATATTCCTGACGGTGTGGCTGCGGGGGGTAGTAATGGAAATCCCGGGGTAATTGGCGTTTTTGGGGGGAAGCGCTCCCGGCGCGATTTGTATGCGGGGTGCATTCGCGGGTACGTGGCATCGATTCGAACGCTCCTGCGGCGATATTGTTATAGGATAATCGGGCTGAAATGACTGTAACTTATGCAAAATGCAGTTTCAGAGAGAGAGAGTTTTAGAGCATTACGCAAAGTACATACAAGTTTGAGGGCAGATGTGCAAAGTAGAACTTTATTTAAATGTATTTATAGTAGAATTATATGGTTTAATATTAATACTATAGAAAAGCTATTTCTGAAGTTATTCGTAATTGAATTATCAACCTTCAAATTAAGACAAAATCTGCACACGTTCTCAACACTTTAGGTTAAATTTAATACAGATGTTACTGTTCGTTAGAAAGTTAAAAATATTTAAAGCTGGATCAGGGGCCAATTTTGAATATGATTTAAAAAATGGATATTGGAAAGTTACTTCAAAAACACACAAATACAGACTATTTATTTATATTTATTTATTTATTTATTTTAATGTTTATGCATTAATCATACCTCAAATATTAATATGCAAAAACATTTCATATGTTTAAAGAGGCAAATTTCAAATTAATTCAATCTCAAATGTTCCGCTGTAATCGTTTCATACAATAGTCGTGAATTCAATATTTCTAATTTCTTCATTCCACTTCTCATCAGAAAACCACAAATTACATAAACATCGTAAAATACCATTTGGAATATGAAACATATAAATTACATCATGAAAACACAGTTTGTAGCGTGAAAATATCATTTTATTTTTAATGTTTTTTGCATGAAGTTTTTTATGCTTTTCAGGCTTTATTTGACGTTTTTCAGTTACCCACACCTGATATTTAAATATGCTAGATATATTAAATTCCCAAGTAACTAAAGAACACAATAACTCGAGTTCAAAAGGGTTCTGGATAGTTCTGGATAGTTGGCTGGAGGATAGCATAGCTACAGACACTTAGGCCTCAAAATGGGCCCATTGTGAAACCTCCCTTCAAGACTGCTCACTCGTCCCACCAGTCAATTTTGCGTACAAGCTGCAAAACTCGCATAGTTCAAAAGGGAGAAAAATTAGTACATTTTGGTAAACCATGATAAATTATAAGAAATAATCATAATTTTATTTTTTAATTAGCTTAAACATACATTACGCACTAGTTTAATTGCATCGGGATTGTAATAGTGTGTTGAAATGGAAATAGAGCCGCGGTGAAGGCGAGAGTAGTATGCGTCGAGCGTATTATTATCCCGAAGTGCCTCCGCCGCAAAACAATGCCATTATATTTAGTAATTAGTTTGTAATTAACGGGTTTATTCGGTCGTAATTTAGTTATCCTCGTCGGATAATTGTGTACGTTGATGAATTGTGCCACGGGTCGATCCCACCGAGGCCTTAACATGTCTAAATAACGAAAATGTGTTGCGGTTGTTGATAACATTGATTTACAAAACGACACCTTTGGTGGCTTTGGAACCACCACAATAACTCGCTATTATAAAATTAAATACAAATTCCATTAGAAACAAATTCCTTATCAAAGAGTACGATAGTTTTTTTGCCGAAAAACTAGTTAGGTATACGATTAAGTTTCGGAATTGAGGCTCAAAGGAAACTCCTTTTTAAAATCAATCTATATTTCTCCAATTCATTGTTAGTTTCTTCAGGATTGTTTCTACTAAGGTCACAGATATAATTTTAATTTACAATATATAAGTAAACAGTTTTTACTCGCAAAAGACTTTGTGGAAACAATCAAACAATAATTAAAATAGTGTACAAAACACTAAGAAAGGACTTCATTTAATTAAAAATATCTTAAAATTTTAGGATAATGTTTGCGGTTAGTATGGGATATCGAATCTGAGTTTTCGACCTCGACGGACCTGTGGAAACTTTGGGGGAGCCAAAAAAACACGAAATTTTCGTTTTTCAGTTTTTTTGTGTATTTTTTTTGTTTATATCTTCTAAACCATGGGGTTTTTGAAAAATGTGTTAATACACAAAGATTGCAGAACATTAAATTTCATTCAATTTCCATTGGTCAACATTATTTTTTGATCCAATACTTAGCTAGCTAAATATTATATTATATATAGTTTAAAAATGGGGCAAATTTCTCAACTTGTAGACAATACGAGAAAAATGCATGATTCTGATTCTTAACTTTTATGTTTGGATATATCTATGTATATTACGTATACAATGTACATCCCTAGACTACCTGCCTCCCAGTCTTACCCCCCCACCCACAAACCTGTTCCTTTCCTACCCTTACAGATATCGATACTGAAATCTATTCTTTTATCCCAAAAACATGTAAATTAAGGCAGTTATAGAATAAAATCACTGCTTTTACTTATATATAATATACATAGATATGTCGAAAAATAAAAGATAATAATCAGAAACATACATTCTTCACGTATTTTTTACCAGTTGGGAAATTTGCTCAATCATTGACCTGGTGTATCTCGGAAAGTATGAGATAAAAAATAACTGTGATTAATGAAAGTTGAAGGAAATTTAATGCTCCACCACTTTGTATATAATAATATTCCTCGAAACCCCTATGGTTTAGAAGATATAAGCAATAAACTGAAGAAAAAAAAAAATTCGAGGTTTATTGCCCCTTCGCAAGTTTTCACAGGTTTTTTGCTTCAGTTTTTTGTTTTGTATATATCTTCTAAACTATGGGGTTTTTGAAAAAAGTGTTTATATACAAAGTAGATCATTAAATTTTCTTCAATTTTCATTAGTCAACATTATTTTTTGATTCAATACTTACCATATAGCAGTTCAATGAAGGGGCACATTTTTCAACTTGTAGACAATACGAGAAAAATACATGATTCTGATTCTTAACTTTTATTTTTCGATATATCTATATGTATTATGTATACTATGAATACCCCTCGACCTCTTTCCCCCCACTCTCGGCCCCCCATCACAAGTCATGTTCCTTTCCTACCCTTACAGATATCGATACCGAAATCTACTCTTCTATCCCATGTAACATGTAAATTAAGGTAGTTATCAAATAAAATCACTGCTTATACTTAGATATATCGAAAAATAAAAGTTTAAGAATCAGAAACATGCATTTTTCACATATTTTTCACAAGTTGAGAAATGTGCCCTATCATTACACTACTGTATCTCGGTAAGTATTGGATACAAAATAACTGTGATTAATGAAAGTTGAAGGAAATTTAATACTCTACCACTTTGTGTGTAATAATTTTTCTCGAAACCCCTATGGGTTAGAAGATATAAGGAAAAAACTGAAAAAAAGCCCAAAATTTCAAGGTTTATTGCCTCTCCCCAAGATTCCCCAGGTCCCTCAAGATCTCTCAACTCAAACTCAGATTCCACACCCCACACTAACCCCGAACAATATCCAATAGTTTCATTAACTTTGGAATTTGCCCAGTACCCCCTTTTTTGACTTATAACTTACTAAATAGTAAGCATCATGGCATGGACAATACATATTTTTGTAGGAAATTAACTGATCTTCAAAAATGGTTTGAATTGTTAAATCGATTACGGTACGAGTTTCAAAGATATTTGTAGCCAAAGTTCAATGCATACTGATTTTCGAAGTTTTTAATATTATATTTTATATAGTTTTAATAATATCTTAGAAATCATATATTTAAACAATTAATTTTCCAAAATAATTATATAAATTTTACTTTCTGTCAATTAAAAAAATGTTTTGAATTATTAAATCGATTACTGTGAGCATTTCGAATATATTTGTAGCCGAAGTTGAATGCATACTGATTTTCGAAGTTTTTAACATTATATTTTTTATATATTTTTAAAATATCTTAAAAATCATAAATTTAAACTATTAATTTTCGAAAATAATTATATAAATTTTATTTTCTGTTAATTAAAAAAATGGTTTGAATTGTTTAAATCGATTACTGTGCGAGTTTCAAAGATATTTGTAGCCAAAGTTCTATGCATACTGATTTTTGAAATTTTTAATATATATCTTAGAAATCCTAAATTTAATCCATTAATTTTCGAAAATAATTATATAAATTTGACTTTCTACCAATAAAAAAAAGCTGTTAAATATTTTTTAAGTTTTTAAACTGTTGTAAGTTTTGCTATTTTTCAAAGAGAGAACTGTATATCAGATTATTATTGATCCATTTCTATAAAAAATAGAAACTAAAATAAAATTTTAGATATATTTTGAACACGCCCGTATAAAAATTAATATTAATAATAATAAAATTTCATAATTTTAAAACATATTAGAAATGAAATTTGCAGAAAATATTAACAAAAAACATTTGAAATATAGTTTCAAATAAAAACAACTATATTTCAATTTTTTTGTAAATATTTTCTGCGAATTTCATTTCTAATATGATTTAAAATTTAAAATTATTATTATTAGTATTTATTTTTATACAGGCGTGTTCAAAATATATCTAAAATTTTATTTTATTTTCTATTTTTTATTGAAATTGATCAATAATTTGATATACAGTTTTTTCTTTGAAAAATAGCAAAATTTACTTGCATCAGTTTAAAAACTTAAAAAATAACAGCTATTTTTTATTGGCTGAAAGTCAAATTTATATAATTATTTTCGAAAATTAATAGATTAAATTTATGATTTCTAAGATAAATATTTAAAAAATCGAAAATCAGAATGCATAGAACTATTTTTGATAGAAATGGATCAATAATCTGATAACAGTTTTTTCTTTGAAAAATAGCAAAACTTACTTACATCATTTTAAAAACTTAAAAAAGAACAGCTATTTTTTATTGACAGAAAGTCAAATTTATATAATTATTTTCGAAAATGAATAGATTAAATTTATGATTACTAAGATAAATATTAAAAACATCAAAAATCAGTATTCATAGAACTTTCGCTAGAAATATTGTCTTAAGGTTCACAGTAATCGATTTAAAAATGTTAACCATTTTTGATCAGTTAATTTCCTACAAAAATTCGATGGCCTCTTGTACATGTATGTATATCTTGTAAGTATGTATGTTACAATAAATATATAATATATATTGTCCATCCTATGATGCTTACTATTTAGCGATTCTTTGAACTTCAATATCTCTCAAATGGTTAGATAAACATAAAAAACATAAGAAACCTTTTTTGTACAATGTTCAATTCCCTTTTAGGATGTGTAGCGAGAATTGCTGTATGTTTTATGACTAGCGAGATATGAATTTTTTCGTTTGGGACTAACGTAAACTTTGAAAACTGTGGAAATTGAATGTTGTATAAAATTGAGTTTTCCGTTATCTAACTAATTGAAAGATATTGAAGGTAAACTTTCTGCTTTTTACGAAGAAACGTCAATAGATAGTGCAGAATTTTGTTTACAGTTTTCTCGTAAAATTTAGAAAGCACTGTAGAAATGTCTTTTTTGTATACAATTTTCAAGTAAAAATGTCTTTTTTGTATACAATTTTCAAGTTTTTGGGCACCATTTTAATTGTTTGCAGTGCTTTCAAAATTTTACAAGAAAACAGTAATAGAAAGTGAAAATTGTGTGTACTGTTTCACTATCTATTGCCGTTTCTTCGTAAAATGCAGAAAACTATATGAAAAATGTCTTTTGTGTGCAATTTTCCAGTTTTTTCGGCGCCATTTGAAATTGTTAATAAATCTTCTTTCCATGCGAACGTTTTAAATATTAAAGTAAACCCCCATTCGTATAGGAAATTACTTTTTTTCCACTTTTTCACGCCAATGCACACACCAGATTTCAAGCAAATACAAAATTCACATTGATTTAACATTTAATCCCATCGCACTTTTTTTCTGCGAGACCGAATGCAAAAAAAAACTTTGTTATTCTCGCCCAAACATTCCAGCCATTAATCAAACTTTTTTACACACCGTGCAGGCGTCCGTTATAAAATATAATGCTCGAGGCCATTGGCGCTGCAAACACAGCACTGAATACAAAGCAGGGCGGTAACTTGTAACGTTACGGAAAAAAAATGATATAAACAACAAGCAATATGTTGGGTCTAATTTATCAAAGCAGATGTGAGGCGGTTACATCGTATGAGGTTGTTAATGGGTTTTTTTACGATAGGAAAAACTAAAAACTGGGAACATTAATGAAGAAAATATAAATGCTTCAAATGTAATTAAATTTGTTTCAAAACAAATTTAATTGAAATTAATTCGAATCAATCCCTTTTTTATTTTCTATATTCAAAGTCCCTTGAATATAGAAAATAAAAAAGGGATTGATTCGAATAATCGATTTTAATACTAGTGCCCGTTGGGGTAACAATTACTGCAATTCAAGACTTATAACTTGTAAAAAAGACCTTTATTTGGCATAATCACTCAAAAAATGCTCATCAATATCAATTTTTTTTTTCACGAATTTGTTTTGGCATTTTAGTGCACACAAACTGACATTTGAATTTTTTCTCTACGACGAATTTCATGTTTCGCGCTTTCCCCGCTTTCCTCGTTTCCACAGCTTTTCCCACCACCGCCACAAAGCCCGACCAAATTTTCCCGACGTCTAGAAGGATGGCGCTTTTAAATGACATATTTTCCAATGTTTTACCACCCCCTGGCTCCCGTTAAGCCTATACCCCGTTTCAGTTTCCTTACGTAATTATATATATTTAATATAAATTCCGGTTGTGCCCGGCGCATTCACCATTTTTATAATTCGATTGGGCAAAAAATACATAAAATTTACTGAAATAATCATTTGTATTGATGGTAATCAATTACAGATGATTATTTCAGTAAATTTTACCGATTATCCTATACGTACTAACTATATTAATACATTTTAAACTGCTTACCATTCCTCTAAATCCTGATGAAAACCCGCCTTGTCCGCGCGCCCACAGCACCGGAACCCCCGAGTACGTAGCCGCCAGTTGCACCGTAAACGCAGCAGGGGAATCCCCGATAATAAGCAACGCAACAACATGCTTCCCCTCAAACTGGTCGCATAACGTCCGCAGCAGCCCCGCGCTAAAGCCCCCATTCTCCGGCAGCTCGATGACCAGCGTGTCCAGCGTCAAGTTCCCACCGGTCAGGAACGTCTGCGTGACGTTCGCCAACGTCTTATTGAACGCCCTGCTGTAGGTCTGCTCGCCGGGCGGTGCCGCGATCGCAAAGTACAACCGCGGCTGGGGCGGCTGCCGGTGGCGGTAGAAGTCATCCAGGCCGTCGCACGCGAGGAGGAATAGCGCGTCGAGCACGAGCAGCCGCGCGAGCATCTTCGTGGGTCGGTCAAATCCCTACCACACCATCCCCGCGCCCCATTATCGTGTCCAGGTCGATTATCAATATCAAACTACGAGACATTTTTTGGTTTTGATTTGTTATTGCTTTCGTTTCGCTAAGGCCGTTGCGGTGCCGTCATGTCTGCCGCCCGTGGTGCCAACCCCTCACCATCAACTCCATCATATCTGCAAAGTACGGAGAATTCGTTATTATTACAGAATATTATACATATAAGTAAATATCACGAAGATATATAGTAATTGAGCGAGAAATATATACACAATTATTCACGATCTGCGATTTTAATAATAGTGGTAACAATTATTATTCGCTGGGAACATATTCATTATCCGCAAATTGCATTACGGATGCAGGGTCATGCTAATTAATTCGATAACTCCGCGCTTGTTTTCTTGTTTTAATTGCTAATTCAATTTGCATGCAGTTGCAGTCGCTACTGCTGCTCTCGCGTCTCCGGAAGAATGGAAAATTCATGACTGATTACATCAAGCTCGACTTCTTACAAAGTTTGTGCTTTGCGTGGACGAACTTCATAAAACGGGGGTTTGATCGTATTATAATTCTCTCGCCATTGGGATCGCGCACACAGAAAAAGGGCTAGATGAAAAAATAATAATTTGGCACTTTGTGATATTTACAGACCTGTATTTACAAAGTAAAACAAACAAAGTGAACTTAATAATGGACATTATTTTCAGCATTTACTGGAAAATGAGGGTTACATTATTATTATTTTTGTATTATTTATGTATTGTGTACCAGTGTAACAGTACTTATTATTTCGATTATTGTAAAACAAAGTGAACTTAATACTGGGCATTATTTTACTACATTACTTTGAAATGAGGGTTCCATTATTATATTATTTGTATTATTTATGTATTGTGTAATACTGTTGTAAATAAACAATTAAATAATATACTTGTTATTTCGTTTATTGTGTGAATGAAATAAAATTAGGAATAATTAAATTTCAATTATAATAGTTGCAATTAATTTATTTTTTGTTGATCTTTATATCAAAATAAAATGTCCAGGTCAGTGAATTGGTGACAGCACTGAGAGGCAGCACAATTTTCGGAAATTAATAATGTTATTTTATATGTAATATATGTAATATATTATATGCATCAGTTACAAGTCACAGGTGTTTCTCTGAAATAACCAAGCTGATTTGAGATATATCATAATTCTAACCCTCTAAAAAGGCAGTAATATTGCAACTAGAATTCTCAAATTTAGTACAATATTAAAAGGACTATTAATACACATATCCCAATTAATTCCATACAATTTTGTAAATAAATAACCAAGTTACTCTATTTTACTGAAATAAGTTAGCTGATTTGAGATATTTCAGCAGTCTAACCCTCCAAAAAGGCAGTAATAGTTCAACTAGGTTTCTGAAATTTAGTACCGTAATAGAAGAACTATAGGTTAATAAATAGCAATTAATTTTATACATTTTTGAAATTTAATAACCAACGTAAAGTTGTTTTTCTGAAGTAACATAGCTGATTTGAGATATATCATCATTCTGACCCTTCAAAAAGGCAGTAATAGTGCAACTAATTTTCTCAAGTTTAGTACCATATTAGAAGGACTATTAGTAAACAAATCTCAATCAGTTTCATATATTTTTGAAAATTAATAACCAACTTACAGCTGTTTTTCTGAAGTAACTTATCTTATTTGAGATATATCATCGTTATAACCCTTCAAAAATTCAGTAATAGTGCAACTAGCATTATCAAATTTAGTGCTATATTAGAAGGACTATTAGTAAATAAATCGCAATAAATTTCATACATTTTTCAAAACTAATATCCAACTTACAGTTGTTTTTCTGAGATAACTTAAGATTTAAGATATATCATCATTCTAACCCTTCAAAACTACAGTAATTGTGTAACTAAGATTATCTAATTTAATACCATATTAAAAGGACTATTAATAAACAAATCGCAATTAGTTTTATACATTTTTGAAAATTATTAACCAAGTCACAAATGTTTTTCGTAAGTAACGTAGCTGATTTGAGATATATCGTCATTCTGACCCTTCAAAAAGGCAGTAATAGTGCATCTCGGTTTTTGAAATTTAGTACCATAATAGAATGACTATTATTAAACAAATCGCAATCATTTTCATACATATTTGAAAATTAATAACCAACTTACAGTTGTTTTTGTAAAATAACTTTTTAACGATTTTTAGAAATATTATCAATCTATCTCTTCACAAAGGCAGTAATAGTGCAACTAGGATTCTCAAATTTAGTACCATATTAGAAGTACTATTAGTAAACAAATCTGAATCAGTTTCATACATTTTTGAAAATTATTATCAAACTTACAGTTTTTTTTCTGAAGTAACTTAACTGATTTGAGATATTTCATCGTTCTAATTCATCAAAAGTACAGTAATTGCGTAACTAGAATTTTCTAATTTAATACCATATTAAAGGGACTATTAATAAACAAATCGCAATTAGTTTCATACATTTTGAAAAAGTATTAACCAAGTCACAGACGTTTTACTGAAATAATATAGCTGATTTGAGATATATCATCATTCTGACCCTTCAAAAAGGCAGTAATAGTGTATCTAGGTTTCTGAAATTTAGTACCATAATAGAAGAACTATTAGTAAACAAATCGCAATCAGTTTCATACATTTTTGAAAATTAATATCAAACTTACAGTTGTTTTTCTGAAGTAACTTAGCTGATATGAGATATATCATCGTTCTAACCCTTCAAAAGTACAGTACGTGTGTAACTAGGATTTTATAATTTAATACCATATTAAAGGGACTATTAATAAACAAATCGCAATTAGTTTCATACATTTTGAAGAAGTATTAACCAAGTCACAGATGTTTTACTGAAGTAATATAGCTGATTTGAGATATATCATCATTCTGACCGTTCAAAAAGGTAGAAATAGTGCATCTAGGTTTCTGAAATTTAGTACCATAATAGAAGAACTATTAGTAAACAAATCGCAGTCAGTTTAATACATTTTTGAACATTAATAACCAACTTACAGTTGTTTTTGTGAAGTAGCTGATTTTTAGAAATATTATCATTCTATCCCTTCACAAAAGCAGTAATAAGGCAACTACGATTGTCAAATTTAGTACCATATTAGAAGTACTATTAATAAATAAATCTGAATCAGTTTCATAAATTTTTGATAATTAATATCCAACTTACAGTTGTTTTTCTGAAGTAACTTAGCTGATTTGAGATATATCATCGTTTTAACCCTTTAATAGTACAGTAATTGTGTAACTAGGATTTTCCAATTTAATACCATATTAAAGGGACTATTAATAAACAAATCGCAAATTAGTTTCATACATTTTGAAAAAGTATTAACCAAGTCATAGATGTTTTACTGAAGTAAGATAGCTGATTTGAGATATATCATCATTCTGACCCTTCAAAAAGGCAGTAATAATGTATCTAGGTTTCTAAATTTAGTACCATAATAGAACGACTATTAGTAAACAAATGGCAATCAGTTTCATACATTTTTAAAAATTATTAACCAACTTACAGTTGTTTTTGTGAAGTAACTTAGCTGATTTTTAGAAATATTATCATTCTATCCCTTCACAAAAGCAGTAATAGTAGAACTAGGATTATCAAATTTAGTACCATGTTAGAAGTACTATTAGTAAACAAATCTGAATCAGTTTCATACATTTTTCAAAATTAATAATCAACTTACAGCTGTTTTTCTGAAGTAACTTATCTGATTTGAGATATATCTTCATTCTAACCCTTCAACAGGGCAGTAATAGTGCAACTAGGTCTCTCAAATTTAGTACCATATTAGAAGTACTATTAATAAACAAATCTCAATCAGTTTAATATATTTGTCAATATTAATAACCAACTAACAGCTGTTTTTATGAAGTAATTTATCTAATTTGAGATATATAATCATTCTGACCCTTCGAAAAGGCAGTAATAGTGCAACTAGGTTTCTTAAATTTAGTACCATATTAGAAATACTATTATTAAACAAATCTCAATCAAATTAATATATTTTTGAAAATTAATATCTAACTTACAGTTGTTTTTCTGAAGTACTTAGCTGATTTGAGTTCTAACCCTTCAAAAGTACAGTAATTGTGTAACTAGGATTATCAATTTTAATACCATATTAAGGGGACTATTAATAAACAAATCGCAATTAGTTTCATATAATTTTGAAAATTATTAACGACGTCACAGGGGTTTCTCTGAAATAACTAAGCAGGTTTGAGATATATCATCAATCTATCCCTTCAAAATGGCAGTAATAGAGCAACTAGGTTTCCCAAATTGAGTGCCATATTAGAAGGACTATTAGTAAATAAATCGCAATTAATTTCATACATTTTTCAAAATTAATAACCAACTTACAGCTGTTTTTCTGAAGTAACTTAACTGATTTGAGATATATCATTATTCTAACCCTTCAAAATGGCATTAATAGTGCAACTGGGATTTTCAAATGTAATACAGTAATAGAAGGACTATTAATAAATAAAACTAAATAAATTTTATAGAGTTTAGAAAATTAATAACCAACTTACAACTGTTTTTCAGAAGTAACTTAGCTGATTTGAGCTATATCATTATTCTAATCCTTCAAAAAAACAGTAATAGTTCAAATAGAATTTTCAAATATATCACCATATTAAAAGGCCTATTAGTAAAAAAATGTGAATCAGTTTCATAAATTTTTGAAATTTATTAACCAACTTACAGCTGCTTTTCTGAAATAACTTAACTGATTTGAGATATATTATCATTCTATCCCTTCAAAAATACGGTAATTCTGTAACTGGGAATCTCAAATTTAGTTTCATACATTTCTGAAAATTAATATCCAACTTGCAGTTGTTTTTCTGAGACAACCTAGCTGGTTTGAGATATATCATCGTTCTAACCCTTCAAAAGTACAGTAATTGTGTAACTAAGATTATCTAATTTAATACCATATCAAAGGGACTATTAATAAACAAATCGCAATTAGTTTCACAGTTGTTTTTCTGAAGTAACATACCATATCATCATTCTGACGTTTCAAAAGGGCAGTAATAGTGCAACTAGGTTTCTGAAATTTAGTGCCATAATAGAAAGATTATTAGTAAATAAATCGCAATCAGTTTCATACATTTTTCAAAATTAATAACCAACTTGCGGCTGTTTTTCTGAAGTTACTTAGCTGATTTGAGATATTTCATCAATCTAACCCTTCAAAAAAGGTAATAGTGAAACTAGGATTATCAAATTTAGTACCATATTAGAGCGACTATCAGAAAATAAATCGCAAATAATTTCATACATTTTTGAAAATGATTAACCAAGTTACAGCTGTTTTTCGGAAGTAACTTAGTTGAGTTTGGACCAGACACTATAACGTTGCCTGGCTAAGGATGGAGTGGGGGGTAGAGGAGCCCAGATCACAAAGAATGAGTCAGCTAATGCTCGAACTGCCGGAATATTAGGAGGCAGTTGTGTATAATCCGTGATGCGATGAAAGTTTCAGGACGACCTACATACTTAAGACAAGATACCAGACCAGCGAGACGTCACAATTAGACAAGACGAAACAACTTCATAAAAAAATTCATGTTATGTTGTGTTGCGCCTTTCACGACGATATGTAAAATGAAATTGAAGAAAATTTATACAATTCGATCTGACAAAAATACAAGTCGATCGATTTCTAACGTTGTTTCTCCAACGAATCTTAACTAGTTTAAGACCGTCTTATTATTAAGCGTTGCACCAAACAAAAATCGGATCTGAAAACGATAAGACGGTCTTACATTGTAATACTAAGTAAGATCTACATATGATTGGTGCAACAGAATAAAAATTTAAGACGTGGGTATATATCAGACGAGTTTATATAAGACGAGTTTATATAAGACGAGGTTATATAAGACGAGCTTATATAAGACGAGCTTTAAGATTCGTTGTAGAAACCGGTCGTAAGAAACTTCTTCCAAATAAATAACAACACCTCCAACCATAAACCTATGGATTCCCCGTAAATCGTTTACAATTTTTTCCTCTGTACATTTATCATCCGGATTCCTGTCATCACATGTCCCTAGTCGCCTAGTAATCTCTCATCTCACACATCGCATTCCATCTCGCCTCTCGTTCTCTCTGTATTTCGCTTTCGGTCAACCTAACCCGAAGTTGCGCGTCCCAATTTCCCAAATGGACGCGCGGGTCCCCCATAAATCCGTCGGCGGCAAAAGAAAAAATTAAAACGTGCGGAAAGTTGGGCCGCGAGCTCATCGATCGGTCCCGAAAATCGGGCGCCGTCGCCGCCGCCGCCGCCGCCGCCGCCGCCGCCGCCCTCTCCGGTGAGCAGTGACACGCTCCCATTTATATTCCGAAGCGGCGACCCCCCCTTTTGCGCCACCCCGCTCGGCCGGGAATTAAATTAAAAAGTTTGCGGCAGCGGCGAAATGATGAAAAGCTTGGCGCGACCAAATAAACTCAATGCAGTGCAAAATAATCGCGCCGGACATAAATGTTGCCGAGTTAAATTGGTTAATGGTAAACAGTTAATGGAGAGATATTTTTTTTGTATAGTTTGATTCGATTATAATGCATTCGTGTTTAGTGGAATGAATTAAATTATAATGAAAAGATTTAGGAGAATCTATAAACTTTCTATTATAATTATAATATTGTGTGAATTCATCCTCACTAGCTGAGCTACACTGACGAGATCTAATAAGATCGAAATCTAGATATGTAGATTGCTAAGAGGTGGGTTACACTTATATATGTTTTATACGCGTACATTCATAAAATGATCAGGTTCTTAAATTTTGCATTTTTGCGTATTTTATGCATAAAAACCGGACGAAATATATTTCGCTTCACACAAGACTACCGAATTTATGGAAGGTGTGGAAGCTTTAGGTGTGAAGATGCAAAGCATTAAATGTGTTGCAAATATATGTAAAAATAATGGAAAGAAATATCTGCACATACCTAATAATAAAATTGAAAGACAGATTGATTCGATTTAATACCTTCGTGTTTAGTAGAATGAATTAAATTATATTGAAAAGATTTAGAAGAATCTGTAAACTTTCTATTATAATTTAAGTTTTAAAAAATCATAATGGCGTAAAAATACATACATTAATAAAATATAATTTTGACTTTGTAGTTAATTATTATTGTGGTGCCTTTTTATACATAATTCGTCTTGAATTGCAAGTATTTCCCAACATATAAATAGACATATTGAATCAACATTTATTACCACAGTGGCGAAACAATTGATGTAGGCGTGATATTGATACACCAAACAATATGAAGTTTGATTAAAACTATCCAAACAACCAAACAAACTAAAACAACACTCTGGGTTAGATTCACGCATCTTAAGTAATTCAATTATAAAGTGAAATCAATTAGTTAATCGCAACGATTACCTTTCAGGAGGTCGGACGAGTTGGCCCGCCCTACCCTCCTGACAGATATAATTAATTTAAGCCCCGAGATATGCGCGTTTATACGTAGCGACGGCGGCAATAATTAGTGAAATTAGTTAGGAATTTACGGGGGCACCCCTCGCGCGCACAACATCCAGATCACTGGGGGGTGGCGTGGAAACTTCGCGAGACTTAATCCCAACCGCGCGTATATCACGCAATAATCTGAAATACGGTGGGGGCGGGTTTATCCAAAGTTTTACTCTTATAAAGACGGTTATATGGACTCGGGACATATTTTTCGAGAATTCTTGATTAATGTGCGTAATTATATACAGTGGGTTCTCCAAAAAGCAATATACTAAGTTTTCCCCATACGGAATTAATACGACATCAACTAATAACACATAAACGGGTAAACTTTGTACCAAGAATAAAACTGGTTTTATATATTTAAATACCTTGGTATAATACAAGGAAATAATTTTGTACGATTGAAATGAAACGCGGAACGACTTATTGAGTTAATTACATTTAAAAGCAATGAATTATGATCCCCAGCCAGTCGCGCGGCTTTATTTAATCATACAGTGCCTCCCCGGCAGCGAAGTGGAGGCCTGATTAAAAATCGCCTGAGTTTCGGTTCCAGAGCAGAATTAATTATGAGCCGAGAATTGTGGCCGGTTACGTTTGAAAGACGGCGGCGAGTGCACTTTTCGAGCTTCCTGAATTATTTAACCGGGAGTTGATGCCTGGGAAAGGACGAGACTGTTGGCAGTCGCCTGCGTTTCAATAGGATTTCGAGGACACACAACTAATGAAATTATAATTGTGTGCAGGAACTGTTGTGTTAAATATCTTTGCAGCACGAGTTTATTGCGGTTTTTTTTATATAAATATTTAACAAAGGGAAATTAAAAGAGTTGTTTCATTTCTTATTTAAAGCTTATTATTATAAACGGAATTATAGCAACAATTATTATATTATCATGAATCATAAATCATTTTGTATTTAATTTATGAGTTATAGCAATGTCGAAATAACACAAATTTTAAGAAGAAAACAACAAATAGCCCACAAAAACAAATAACATCTGGAAGCAGTACTAGTTACTGCATTTGTTCCAATTCTGTAATTGACTGTACCCTTTGGGTTCTTCTGCCGTGTGTTAGTATTTGTGGATGTGAGTTTTATGATTTCATACTTCAGAAAATCTTCCTCGACAACTTAAAACTATCTACCAGCATTTAGTACACTTGTAGCAAGTAGTACACACATTTACTAGTGTGTAGATTGAACACTGGATTTTTACCGATTTTTCAAATGAAAATGTTTGCAATAATTATAAAAGTCTAACTAGTAAAACCGATATAAATCGAGTTGTAGCTAACAAATTTACTTGAAACTTGCTACTAGCATTTAGTATACATGTAGCAAGTAGTGTACACATTTACTAAAACGTAGATTTAAAACAGGATTTTTACCGATTTTTCAAATGAAAATGTTTGCAATAATTATAAAAGTCAAACGAGTAAAACCGATATAAATCGAGTTGTAGCTAACAAATTTACTTGAAACTTGCTACTAGCATTTAGTATACTTGTAGCAAGTAGTGTACACATTTACTAGAGCGTAGATTGAAAACTGGATTTTTACCGATTTTTCAAATGAAAATGTTTGCAATAATTATAACAGTCAAACGAGTAAAACCGATATAAAACGATTTGGGGCTAATAAATTTGCTTGAAACTTGCTACTAAGTAGTACACACATTTACTAGTGTGTAGAATGAACAATAGATTTTAACCGATATTTCAAATGAAAATGTTTTCAATAATTAGAATATAAATGGAAGGTATTTCAGAAATGTAACGCAACTAGACATTTTTAGCATGGAGACTTTAGTTTTTGTAAAAAAAAAACAACAGAATATCTTGTTTTAAAGCATAATTAACACCGCTAAAATAATTTTCTCAAAAATATTAATATCCTTTAGTACGATTTTAAAAAAAAGATTGAACACTTGAAAGCATATCAGAAATGTAATGCGGCTTGAACTTTGTAGCATATAATTTTTGTTTTTTTTAAATAATCATACAATACATGCATAATTAATGCTAAATGTAATAATACTCTCAAATATACTAATATTTTCTTCTATGATTTTTTTTATGAATTATTTAACAGGTAGGCATTTCAGAAATGTAACGCGACTAGAAATTTGTTAGCATGGAGACTTTAGATTTTGTAGAAAATAATAACAGAAAATCTCGTTTTAAAACATAATTAACACAAAATAAAATAATTCTTTCAAAAATATTAATATTTTGTAGTACGATCTATTTTTTTTACAAATGATTGAACTTGAAAGCATATTAGAAATGTAACATGGCTTGAACTTTTTAGCATAAGATTTTTAGTTTTTGGAGAAAATAATCATACAATATCTTGTTTTAAAGCACAATTAATGATAAATGTAATAATCCTCTCAAAAATAGTAATATTGTCTACTACGATTATTTTTACGAATTATTTAACTGGAAGGCATTTCACAAATGTAACGCGCCTAGAAATTTTTTAGCATGGACACTTTAGTTTTTGTAGAAAATAACAACAGAATATCTTGTTTTAAAGTATAATTAACACCAAATAAAATAATTCTTTCAAAAATATTAATATCCTTTACTAAGATTTTTTTTACAAATGATTGAACTTGAAAGCATATCACAAATGTAACGTGGCTTGAAATTTTTAGCATGAGATTTTTATTTCTTGGAGAAATTAATCATACTATATCTTGTTTTAAAGCATAATTAATGTTATATGTAATAATACTCTCAAAAATATTATTATTCTCCACTACGATTTTATTACGAATTATTTAACTGGAAGACATTTCAAAAATGTAGGGCGACTTGAACTTTTGCGCATTGAGACTTTAGTTTTTATAAAAAATAATAACACAATATCTTATTTTAAAGCATAATTAACACCAAATTAAATAATTATCTCAAAAATATTAATATCCTTTAGTACGATTTTTTTTACAAATGATTGAATTTGAAAGCATATCAGAAATATAACGTGGCTTGAAGTTTTTAGCATAAGCTTTTTAGTTTTTGGAGAAAATCATCATACAATATGTTTTTTTAAAGCATTATTAATACCAAATGTAATAACACTCTCAAATATATTAATATTTTCTTCTACGATTTTTTTTACGAATTATTTAACTGAAAGGCATTTCAGAAATGTAACGCGACTAGAAATTTTCTCATTGAGACTTTAGTTTTTGTAGAAAATAACAACAGCATGTCTTGTTTTAAAGCATAATTAACACCAAATAAAATAATTCTTTTAAAAATATTAATATCCTTTAGCACGATTTTTTACAAATGATTGAACTTGAAAGCACATCAGACGTGGCTTGAAATTTTTAGCATTAAATGTTTACTTTTTTGAGAAAATAATCATACAATATCTTGTTTTAAAGCATAATTAATGCTAAATATAATACTGCTCTCAAAAATATAATTATTCTCTATTACAATTTTTTACGAATTATTTAAATGGAAGGCATTTCAGAAATGTAACGCGACTAGAAATTTGTTAACATGGAGACTTTAGTTTTTATAGGATATAACAACAGAATACCCTGGTTTAAAGCCAAATTAACACCAAATGAAATACTTCTTTCAAAAATATTAATATCCTTTAATAAGATTTTTTTTACAAATGACTGAACTTGAAAGTTATTAGAAATGTAACGTGGCTTGAACTTTTTACCATGAGATTTTAATTTTTGGAGAAAATAATCATACAATATCTTGTTTTAAAGCATAATTAATGTCAAATACAATAATCTTTAGACTTTAGTTTTTGTAGAAAATAACAATAGAATATTTTGTTGTAATGCCAGATGTAATAATAATCTTCAAAATATTAATATTTACTACCCGGATTTTTTTACGAATATTTAACTGGAAGGCATTTCAGAAATGTAACGCGACTAGACATTTTTCGCATGGAGACTTTAGTTTTTGTAGAAAGTAACAACAAAATATCTTGTTTTAAACCATAATTAACACTAAATTAAATAATTTTCAAAAATATTAATATCCTTTAATACGATTTTTTTTACAAATGATTGAACTTGAAAGCATATCAGAAATGTAATGTGGCTTGAACTTTTTGGCATAAGATTTTTAGTTTTTGGAAAAAATAATCATACAATATCTTGTTTAAAAGCATAATTCATGTTAAATATAACAATACTCTCAAAAATATTATTATTCTATACTACAATTTTATTACAAATTATTTAACTGGAAGGCATTTCAGAAATGTAGGGCGACTTGAACTTTTTCACATTGAGACTTAGTTTTTATAAAAAATAACAACAGAATATCTTATTTTAAAGTATAATTAATACCAAATTAAATAATTCTCTCAAAAATATTAATATCCTTTAGCAGGATTTTTTTTACAAATGATTGAATTTGAAAACATATCAGAAATGTAACATGGCTTGAACTTTTTAGCATGAGATTTTTATTTTTTGGAGAAAAGAATCATGCAATATCTTGTTTTAAAGCATATTTAATGCCAAATGTAATAATACTCTCAAATGTATTAATATTTTCTTCTAAGAATGTTACGAATTATTTAACTGGAAGGAATTTCAGAAATATAACGCGACTAGAGATTTTTTAGCATGGAGACTTTAGTTTTTGTATAAAATAATCTTGTTTTAAAGCATAATTAACACCAAATTAAATAACTGTCTCAAAAATATTAATATTCTTTAACAATTTTTTTTACAATTGATTGAACTTGAAAGCACATATATATATATATATATATATATATATATATATATATATATATATATATATATATATATACGTTAACCTTTTCCTAACTAGTTTTTAGCTGAAAAAATAGTTAGGAAAAGACTGTTTGGGATGCTGCGTTAGGGCTAAAAAAACCTCTTCTCTTTATATCGATATTTCGCTCTTACTTCAAAGCTTCATCATGATTAATTAATTAATTACACTAAAAAGCCTATATATATATATATATATATATATATATATATATATATCCATATATATATATATATATATATATATATATATATATATATATATGTATATATAACAAGCTACCTCGGCTGTTTTAAAATATTACAAAATGTACACTCCTTTAAGCGAGCTCTAAAAGATTACTTTTTAGATCATCTGTATTATGATATAAATGAGATTATTCTCTAAATTATGTAACTTATCTTGTATATTTCTTATGTAGAATAGTGTGATTATTATGTGTAACCACCTCAATGACAATAAAGATATTATTATTTATGTATAAGTTATTATTGGGAATAATAACTTATACATAATTAACTTCCGGCGAATAAATACAATAATAGATATTATTATTGTTATTATACTATAAATAATGAAGAATTATTTTTTTAAAAAGTTAAAATGTGTATGTACATTCTTATTAAATCGGATAACGAAATATGAATGTAAATTCTATTAATTAAAACAATTTTCCTACATAATATAATCCTATTAAACAGGATTTGAATGCAAAATGCCGCGAGTCGCAACTTTTCAAATGTAGGAATTGTTATGTAAACGCTCGTCGCGCAGCATTGTTCATTTCACCATCAAACGTTTTCATTTAGCTTCAAAAACGCCTGTCGAAACGCGCGCGCTCCACACTAAACAAACTAAATATTTTGAATCAGTCCGGACAGTTGTTTAAACTCAATGAAACAGCATCCGCTTATAAATCCGCAACTTTATATATCGCGAATCAATACCACCATTGTCCGCGCGCCCCACACTAAACCCAACATTTTTATTACCAGTAAACCTCCCCATAATCGCATCATTAAAAACTAATTACCTTTCACAGTGCCTACCAATTAATATCCTCCTAATCGCACTCGCACATGAAAAGTTTTTTATTTGTACTTTTGTAACTTTTATGTGAAGTTCCTAATCAGGGTTATGTAATTAATTACTGGTAACTCGCGCGCGTTAATTTATTAATTTAAAAAAGTTTTGTTTTTTATGGTTTGTTTCACTGTTTCGCGTGCGTGTGTGTCGCGATTTTTTCAAGCTGCACGCGCGTCCGGCGTGCGGGCGAGGGGCTCGTCTCTCGGCACTCTCTCATCCGACCGACGGCGCGGAGATGCGGCGACGGGACCAGGGAGACGGGCGTCGCGACGCGCCTGCGTCCACCCCGGAATCGATGGACCCATCCCTTGCAAACGCGGCGGCACTCCGAAAAAATCGCTCGGACCCCCCACCTTCCCACCCCAAATCCTTTCTAATCTAAAAGAAAACCGACGCGGGCAACTAATAACAACTGGAACATAAGTTTTATTGTTGTTTGGTTGTGATGTGTTATGGGAAGAATTGATGGAATTTGAAAGACATTTCAGTGTATTGGTCGGAGGTGTGTTTTGTTAATATGTAAAATATTTTCTAATTTTCAAATGATATTAAATTATAGAAAATATTAAAGCAATGTGATGCATATTTCCACAATCTTTGTTATAAAATGTAAAGACGTTTTCGCTAAAAAAAAAATTCCTTCCTTTACATCAGTGATATATTCGGAATATATATAGTTATAGTTAGAAAGTGATCGACTGTATAATTTATTATAATTCCGCAAAAATAATAAACAACAACAAATAAATAGAAAGAATTTATTTATTTTTATTTATTACTTTTGGGATATTAAATTGTCAGAGCTATCCATTTGCTGTATGGAGGGTGCATCACAGTGCTCAGATCGACAAATTTCGACTCAAGAACATCGCTTGTAGGTCCTATATGGAGATGGGTTGCACCTGGCTGGTATCTGAGTTACCCCCTTGCTGTATGGACGGTGCATTGCAGCACATCAACTCAACACATATCGACACAAGAGCATAGCTTTCGATTATCAGATTATATAATTCAAACATACGTTAAATAGTTGTTATCTTCTTCACATGTTACAAATATTACAAAACAACATTATAAATAACCAAATAATATCGTGTAAATAAACATTTTTAATTTGTATAAACTGAAATGATACAACTAACCCCCTAGGAGGGAAGTTAAACGCCTCTGGCGGCACCACATTGATTAGAAATGCACACCCATATGGTAATAACCGTCAACATGCTCATGCCATCAGGATCACCGGGTAGTGCCCTCTATGGAATAATATTTCAACAGAGTGCTTGAGATATCAGCACAAGGCCAATCTTATAAAACATGTTTTATGTATTAACTATTTTGTTAAATAATAGAAAATAGATATTGTGTTTTCTACCTCTCTTTCTCTTGTGTATATATTTATTACACGTACCCCATTTTAATGTAATCTTCTTAATTATTAAAAATACTACAATACAAATCATATAATCAAATGATGTTATGTAAATTATAATACTAACTACTAAGTCATTTTTTTTAATAGAAAGTAGGCTATTATGTACACCCCTTACTGTCTCACTCCCACCTCCGTATATATTTCTTGCGCGTGTCCTAATGAGGGGCCTGGTTCAGTGCAAGAACAGTGTTAGGGGAGAGCGTTAGAGCTTTCTGTCCTAATTATCGATGCTCGGGCGCATCCACCATAATTTCGGGGCGCGCTCACTTAGAAGTGCTCGGCTAAAGTTACCCCCTTAACATGATGACATAAACTCGCGTAGGGCCGGAATTTACAAAATGAACAAACAGCCTGAAAACAAATTACCCTCTTAGCTACTACAGACGGTATGAAATTCATTACTTTGTTGGTCATGTACAAACTTAAAATCACTGCGATATGTTATTTTGTATTAATAATATTTAAAAATTAATATAAATTTCAATGTCTTATTTTATTACAATACAAACAAATACAAAAAAATATATTGAGCGTTACTAAATTCATCAAGAAATATGAACAAGTATCTAGTTTCAAATACCATTACCATTACCATTATATTATAATTGTTATTAGTCAGAGGTGGGGCCCGCTCCCACAATTTTCATGGTGAAGACACAGGGTTCATCATTCAAATAGGAGGCATGATATTCTCTCTAAGTAAAAGGAAAGATGTAAAACTGTATGTAATAATTCTATTGAAATGTTCAGTTGCTACATGACCAATCATATTTTGGATAAAAGGCATGCTCAGTACGTCAATGGTCACAGTACGGACATAGCACATAATTAAAACTAGAAACCCGTTCGAAACGAATCTAGTAATATAGTGTAAACACATGGTCCTGCAAGTATAAAGGACCATGTATTCACAATAAATACAGATGATACAAAAAGCAATACAGGAGATAAAAGAAGAATCTTCCAAGCATGCATTGACATACAAAAAGAATTCAATCAGGTGTCACGAAAGAGAACATGGAAAATAATGAAAGAATAGGAATTGGTGAGAAAATAAAAATAGTAACCCAGCTCAGTAGCCGAGTAGTTAGAGGCGTCGTCCATCTCGTACTGAGCATTGGAGAGACGAAGTTGGAACTTCATCAATTTTCGTGAATCACCAATACAATATCAGGCCAATAGTGAAAGAACCCTTTCTGTCACCCTAAAACATAATTCCTTACATATAACTGTTTACAAAAAAATAAAACCCCTCTTCACCACCCTTCTGGAATCCACAATGTACTACTCCCGACTGTTTGTTTGTCAGATCAGGGCGTATGTGTGGGGCAATCGATACCGCGCGGCGTCCACACGAAAAACGCGGATCGGCAGCGGCGAAAAAGAGTTTGGAAACGGAAGGTGGGGGCGTGGGGGCGGCGGTCGACGTGGCGTGGCGACCCCCCGTCGGTGCGCGCCCTCGATTTGTCCTGAGAAAACAGAACACGGTGGAATGAGGGAGCGAAAATAAACGCGGCCCGGGCATTAAGAAAACGCGCCTGATTTATTTAATCCGCTGATTATGTAATTGGATTTTTTTTACCGATTCGATTCGAAAAGGTGATTCAATTAGGTTGAGTTATTATATTTGTGCAGCAGCTGTGAATCAATTTGCGAATCAATTTTAAATACTTTTAGCAAGGCATGTTAGTTTAGTAGTGTTGCATCAAATTGATAATATTACTACTGAGGGCACCGGAGAAACTTATCCAACTAGAAAAAAGAGCTTGGCCAAATTAAAATCTGGATGTGTGAAACAAGACTACCAGTAGTAACCACACGGTATACCAAAATATTACTGACGACAACTATACCGATCAGAGAGGCATGGCCCTCCGGTTAAAGAAATGGGTAGAGCATTTAGTAAGCCACGTCCAATAACAATGTCCACAGCATGTCATGCATAGTTACATAAATATGTAGACTCAAAGAAGAATCAAAATATATTACTACAATGTTGTTTATGTATTTTAAATTATAAACCTTAAGGTATATGTTCTACTGATGTCCATGGCTTTAGCTATGCTTGTTCATACTCTATTTTGTAAGTATTGCTGTAATTATTAAAACAAAACACCTGTCTGAAATTATCAGGATCTCTTAAGATTATTATTATTAAGGTATTGTAGTAAAAAAATTGAGCCCAAAATTTTGTATCGCCATACCATTTTGACGATGTAAAAAAATTCTAAATTCTGCAATTTGTTCATTTTAAATTTTTTTTTTACAAAATATTTTTTCAATAGCCCCAAGTATCCCCTTTTAAAACAAACAAAAACCATTTCTGTATCTATAATAGTTTTCTAGCAATTCAAAAAAAAAGTTTCAAAATTAGAAAAATGGTAATATTTTTAATATTGAATAACTTTCAAAAAAATTAAGTAATTTTTTTGTAAATCTTTGTTTTGTGATAAAAGAAAAGTTTTGACCAAATTTCGTCCAAATTGAAAGGGGTCGATTCCAACTATTGGTCGATTTGACATGGAATGACCCATATATATATATATATATATATATATATAGCTCATTTGGCGACTAGTTTTGAATTATATATATATATATATATATATATATATATATATATATATTCTTATATAATTAATATTTCTATCATTAATTACCCCCAGTGTCCTGTAAATTATCAGTCGCACCGCTCGCCTCATGCCCCATCAATTAGCCCTCATTCATTTGAGCTTATTGAATTACGGCTAGCGCTTTTCCTCTTATATTTCTTATATATATATACAATGAGTGCCGTCGTCGCCCGGCGCCGTCACCATAATTACGTCGCCCGCCGCAATTACATCGAGAGGGGCCCGACCGGGCTGGTTATTACTTTTATTATTTCCTCGCGCGGCAGAAGTTAATTGAAATTAAATATTAAAGTGCGGGACGATTTCATAAATAAAAGGGAAGTTGCATGGAACTAATTTCATCTCGCCGGTTTGACATCTGGGCAAATGGCAGTATACAAAAATTCCCTGTTGGGAATTATAAAAAGGTTTCATACTGAAATCGTGATTATTTTACGAGCCTTATGACACATTTGGGTCTCTATAATAACATATACGTTCTAGTATATGATTTAACATATTAACCAATATGTGATTAAATTGAAATTCGGATACAATGTACTAGTGAGGAATAAACACAATTTTATCTGTATTTCGAGATATAATTTGTTTTAAAAATATTTACAATTAGGTGCAATATCTGTCGTGTGAAGGGGAATGATTTTTAATTGCGCAAAATACTTAATTGGTGTGGGTAAAGACCAACCAAACTATGCCCGTTCAGTACTTCAAACGACTTGAACTACTGAATGAGATTTTAACTGTGGTCGCATCGTAACAAATATAAACCCCTTGATTATAAATTTTCTTTTCAGGATTACTGTATATTGATTGCTGATATATCAATAAACAATAGAATGGAAAATATACTACATAAATTATTTCCTTGGATCTTATTATTATAATTAATTGTGTTATGTTTTTCTTTTTCGTTTTATGTTATGTTGTTATTATAACATCTGTAATTGTTTTTTTCTTTTAAACTGTAGATGTCTATACTAATTAAAAAAATATACAATTACAATTACAAATAATATCACTTGTAGTCATCAGATTGAAAGATAAATATATAATATATATTTATATATATATATATATATATATATATATATATATATATATATATATATATATATATATACAAAACACAAAACACAAACAATAATATTCTTTTCATTTATAATTCAAAATAAGTCGCACACTGAGATGACAAATGCCTGTGAGAATGAAAATGGTGTAAGTCACTTTTGAATTGTTTTGAAAAGTAGAATATTGTGCGCTCGGTATTTATGTAAATCGACGTGCACAGTTACAGACATGAAATCAATTTATTCATAAATAAAAATGTAATTGCGTACGTCGATTTATATAAATACCAAACGCAAACTTCTCCTTTTCAAAACAATTCAAAAGTGACTTAGACCACTTTTATTCTCACAGGAGGAACTAGAGAAATCCTGAATAAGGTTGTGCGTTATCAGTTTACTCGGTGTAGAGTTATAAATAAAAATAATAAATAAAATAGAAAGTGAATAAAAATAATCTTATAGGTGTCAGAACTGGACACATGTTTGTACTCGAAAAATGATAATAAATCCAATTAATGGATAATCCTAATTGTGATTGAATTATTGAATAGACTACTTAATAAACTACAACATGAGGTACTCACATGTTTGTACTCGAAAAATGGTAATAAATCCAATTAATGGATAATCCTAATTGTGATTGAATTATTGAATAGACTACTTAATAAACTACAACATGAGGTATAATTCATTAATTTGACTCAATTATTAAGTTGGAAATTGAGTAAAAAACGCGCGAGTTTGTATGCAATGTTTGTACTCTAAAAATGGTAATAAATCTAATTAATGGATAATACTAATTGTGATTGGATGACTTAATTGGTTACTTAATCAGCTACAAAATGAGATAAAATTAGTTAATTTGACTCAATTATTAAGTTGGCAATTGAGTAAAAAAACGTAAGAGACGCGAGTTTGTATGCAACGTTTGTACTCTAAAAATGCTAATAAATCCAATTAATAGATAATACTAATTGTAATTGAATTATTGAATAGGATACTTAATCAGCTACAAAATGAGGCATAACTAGTTATTTGACTTAATTATTAAGTTTGCAATTGAGTAAAAAACGTAAGAGGCGCGAGTTTGTATGCAACGTGTGTACTCTAAAAATGCTAAAAAATCCAATTAATGGATAATACTAATTGTGATTGAATTATTAAATAGGATACTTAATCAGCTAAAAAAATGAGGCATAATTAGTTAATTTGACATAATTATTAAGTTTGCAATTGAGTAAAAAACGTAAGAGGCGCGAGTTTGTATGCAACGTTTGTACTCTAAAAATGCTAATAAATCCAATTAATGGATATTACTAATTGTGATTGAATTATTGAATAGTATACTTAATCAGCTACAAAATGCGGCATAATTAGTTAATTTGACTTAATTATTAAGTTTGCAATTGAGTAAAAAAACGTAAGAGACGCGAGTTTGTATGCAACGTTTGTACTCTAAAAATGCTAATAAATCCAATTAATGGATAATACTAATTGTGATTGGATTATTGAATAGGATACTTAATCAGCTACAAAATGAAGCATAATTAGTTAATTTGACTTAATTATTAAGTTTGCAATTGAGTAAAAAACGTAACAGGCGCGAGTTTGTATGCAACGTTTGTACTCTAAAAATGCTAATAAATCCAATTAATGGATAATACTAATTGTGATTGAATTATTGAATAGGATACTTAATCAGCTACAAAATGAGGCATAATTAGTCAATTTGACTTAATTATTAAGTTTGCAATTGAGTAAAAAAACGTAAGAGACGCGAGTTTGTATGCAACGTTTGTACTCTAAAAATGCTAAAAAATCCAATTCATGGATAATACTAATTGTGATTGAATTATTGAATAGGATACTTAATCAGCTACAAAATGAGGCATAATTAGTTAATTTGACTTAATTATTAAGTTTGAAATTGAGTAAAAATCGTAAGAGGCGCGAGTTTGTATGCAACGTTTGTACTCTAAAAATGCTAATAAATCCAATTAATGGATAATACTAATTGTGATCGAATTATTGAATAGGATACTTAATCAGCTACAAAATGAGGCATAATTAGTTAATTTGACTTAATTATTAAGTTTAAAATTGAGTAAAAATCGTAAGAGGCGCGAGTTTGTATGCAACGTTTGTACTCTAAAAATGCTAAAAAATCCAATTCATGGATAATACTAATTGTGATTGAATTATTGAATAGGATACTTAATCAGCTACAAAATGAGGCATAATTAGTTAATTTGACTTAATTATTAAGTTTGAAATTGAGTAAAAATCGTAAAAGGCGCGAGTTTGTATGCAACATTTGTACTCTAAAAATTCTAATAAATCCAATTAATGGATAATACTAATTGTGATTGAATTATTGAATAGGATACTTAATCAGCTACAAAATGAGGCATAATTAGTTAATTTGACTTAATTATTAAGTTTGCAATTGAGTAAAAAACGTAAGGGGCGCGAGTTTGTATGCAACGTTTGTACTCTAAAAATTCTAATAAATACAATTAATGTATAATACTAATTGCGATTGTATGATTGAATATACTACTTAATCAGCTACAAAATGAGACATAACTAGTTAATTTGACTCAATTATTAGTTGGCAATTGAGAAAAAAACATACGAGGCGCGGGTTTGTATGCAACGTTTGTAGTATAAAAATGGTAATAAATCCAATTAATGGATAATACTAGTTGCGATTATATGATTGAATAGACTACTTAATCAGCTACAAAATGAGATATAACTAGTTAATTTGACTAAATTATTAAGTTGGCAATTGAGAAAAAACTTAAGAGGCGCGAGTTTGTATGCAATGTTTCTACTCTAAAAATGGTAATAAATCCAATTAATGGATAATACTAGTTGTGATTGAATGATTAAATAGGCTACTTAATTAGCTACAAAATGAGACATAATTAGTTAATTTGACTCAATTATTAAGATGGCAATTGAGAATTAATGTTTATGAGTGTATTTTTCTCATTCTTGTTAAGTTAGTTCCTGGTATGTATTGAACATAACCATACATATTATAAATATTAATATTAACCTTAAGCCGGGCACAATATCGGTGGCCACTGCAAACACCATGACGTTGACAAACGTTGAACATCTTGGCAATGATTAATCAATGCGTATATCTTGTTTTTTTAGGGCAGTTGAGCAGACTATAAAAGATGGCGATGGTTTTTATCAGGTATTTAACCCTCAGTTGGTAAGGTGACTACATCAGCTGCTTATGGTATGTTGGGTCAATACTGACCCACACTCTTATGATTTTTTTGTGTCAAAGGTTTTGCCGATACACATTTATGGGCGATGATTACTACATCTTTAGGGTATTAATTAAGCATTACTACTGAAATTATGCATATTAAAGTAAAAATCACAGAAATAAGGAAGAAATCAGACAACTCTATAATATTTGGCACCGATTTTGTAATAAATATAAAAATAAACATTTGTTTCTAAAAAATATTGCACTCTGGTTTAATTCTAATTGCTAACATCCCAAGTCATCATAATATCTGAATGAAAAAGATAAACTATATTTCTTTCCAAAAAAGTCTGAAGTGTTTTGTCTCATCATACTTTTAGTCATTTTTTGATCATAGATAAGCTGTGAACCTTTTTGGTTCATCCTCAATCGCATTTGTATGATGTAGTGATGATAACATTATCACTGCTTTACGCCTTTTTGACACGTACGATAAAATGGTTACCTCTATTGAAGATAAGGCAGGACGAGCCTTATGAGGCTTTTATTCAAGTAGTATATCGCATTTGGCCTTTCGTAGAGTTTAACATACACGAGCTCTACGATAGGCCAAATGCGATATACTACTTGAATAAAAGCCTCATAAGGATCGTCCTGTATTGACTTTATTCAGTTCAATCACAAGTCGAAGAAAACCAATGTTTTTCCGCAATGTTACGTTCTGTATTTATAATTGGTGGAATTGTTTCTACGCAAAATATGCTGACGCTTATGGTATAGTGGGTCAAATATGACCCGCAGCAACGTACAACCCGGAAAAAACTTTATTCACGTACGTTGCATCTGAACTATCTTGGAAGTTAGGAGAATTCCTTAACCAGTATGCAGCTGCACAAAAAGAAAGTAGAGATATTAATGATAACAAAGTGGTTCGGGTCAGATTTGACCCTACCATACCAACTGAGGGTTAAAAATCGATACAAAATTTGTTTGGTGTTAAGGGATACATTCAATAGCTGTCTCATCTAAACCACTGTCAGTATGAACTTTTGGGTGGTCAGATAATTATTATTATATAATAAACCCCGACAAAACTTATATTAACACATTTATATGTATATAAATGTCTTACAATTCTACTAACTTTCGTTCTGCTGTAGCTTAAGTGACTGCATATATCACATCGCTAAATAAACGCTCTATTAGTTCGCTACGCTTATCATTCTGGCGGCGTGGCTTTTGTGGCGGTGACAGTTGTCCCATGTCATGCACGCTCGTTACATAAGTGGAGCAGGGGCCGACAATGGCGCTTATAAATATTTAACGACGACGGTACCAACTGACCCCCGCGACGAAAGCGGCGGGCCCGTGACGGATTATCCGCCGGTGACAATAGACACGGGCGGAGAACTCCATTAATATCGGGGCTGCTCGTATGGCTATGCCACGGACGCGAATTATTAATGCGAGCCGGTAAATCACAGTTGCGGAATTCTGGGGCGCACAAAAAAAGTGGTTGGGATATGTGTAACTGACATATAAAAATATTATCAAATTGTGATATTATCATATAATATCACAATTTAGGCGGAAAGGCCACTGGCCAATAGCCTAATAAAGATTGTTTTCTCTCTCTATCACAATTTCATATTTTTATACGTCAGTTATAATTAATAATAATATATTTGTCCAACAGATTGAAATCAAATTACTACAATTTCAAAATGCATAGAAAGGTATACATGAGACAAAAAATTAAAAGGTCTCATAGATGAGATAATAATTAAAACAGAAAGTGCAAAATCATAATAGAAAAAGAAAAAGAAAATAATAGCTTGAAGTACAGAACTATAATAGAAAGAAAAAATAAAATAATAGGTTGACAAAACGAATTATTAAAGATACATGAAAACACAGCCTATTCGGTAATGTATTAGCTTTGGAAACAAAGATAAATCCTAGATATAATTTGATGATGACTAACAAAACAAAAATACTCATGCCAGATTTAATATTCCGAACGTGAATAATAATGAAATTCGAATGGATTTTTTTTACCAATAAATTTCGTCTACAGCAAAATCTAAAATTTTCATAATTATTCCAAAACCGTTTAGTTCCCATGCCTCACCAGTGAAATGCTATGAGGCAAGGAACCACCACCTAGCGCACACTCCTCCTTTCTCCATAACGACAGAGTAATGGGCCATTCACAATAAGCTCGGTAGTGGTAAGATAGCGGTAAGCAATATTTTGTTTTAGTTTATCGTTCGGGAGCAGTCCCGGGCTGTTGTAGTTAGTTAAGACCAGTCCAGAACAGCTCCCGAACGATAAACGAAAGCGGCTTATCAAAATTCAGACGTTCAGAATTGTTTAAGAGAAGAAGTATAGTTTTCTCAAGCGCTATACCTCCCGTCTTTATCATCTCGCACGTTACCCGATCTTCTCCAGAGGCTTTTCGGTTTTTTATTTGGTGTAGACCTGCTCTTAATTCCGATACATCTATTAAAGGCATGTCTTCTGAACCTACATTTGTGATCTTTTCGTTCCTTGGATTTAGAGGATTTGGAACAGATTGACTATAAAGTTCCAGGTAGAAGTTCGGAATGATGTTTTTGATGCCCTCTTTTTCACTTATAATGTCTCCTTGATTGTTCTTCATTTTGTGAATTAATAGTTTTTCTTTTACTCTTTGGGGTCGTAAGGCTTTCATGTTCTTGTTATCTTCCATTGCTTCTTGGATTTGTCGAGTGTTAACCTTAATTAGGTCTTTGCATCTTGCGCTTTTCACTATTAAGAAAGTTTATCCGTTTGACGCCAGTCGTTGAGAAGATTGGCTGTGTCATTGCTGGTTTTTGAGTTTAAGTTTTTCCTTTTTTCGTTTGTATTCTGTCTTAATTGCTACTCGGATGCTGTTGGTAATTTTTCCGCTATTTCGTTGATTTGCATGCTATGCAGAAGTTCTGTTGGTTCTAACTTCTTTTTAAGTTCTTTCTTATACTCTTCCTCGTTTATCCTCAGATCTTCTATCTTCGGTGGGAGCTTTTTTCCGATTAGTTTCTTCCTTTCGATTTGGACGTTAATGCGGATCTTGGCTCTCACGAGCCTATGATCGCTGCCCGTATCAAAGCGGTTGAGGACAGATCATCATTTTCCAGCCGTTTGCGTCCACTGCAGGACATATGCCTCCTCTAATTCTTTCCAGGCAGCACGATGTTGTGCTTTGTTCATCCAGTTTTGTGACACCCTCTTGATGTTGTCGGTCCATCGGGTTGGTGGTCTACCTCTACTTCGTTTATCGGCACGGGGTCTCCATTCCAAAAGCCGTTTAGACCAACGGCCATCCCTAAATCTGGCAACGTGGCCTGCCCATCTCCATTTCATGTTGGAGATGCGTGTTATAATGTCGCAGACACCCGTCCTTTCCCTGATGACCTCGTTTCGTACCCTGTCTCGCAGGGAAATGCCTAGCATGGCCCGTTCCATTGACCTCTGTGTTACCTGCAGTTTTACTGCGGAACGCTTTGTTAGTGTTAAAGTCTCTGACCCATACGTCATTACCGGCATCACACATTGTTCGAACACTTTCCGTTTGAGACACATTGGTAGTTCGCTCTTCAAGATGTTAGTTAGTTTTCCAAACGCTGCCCATCCTAAACCTATGCGGCGCTGTATCTCGCATGTTTGGTTATCGCGGCCTATGCATATCTGATGCCCCAGGTATATATAGGAAGTTACTTCTGCTATATTAGCATCATCTATTTTGATTTGATCGCTTAGCACTAGGTTGGTCATAACTTTTGTTTTTCCCATATTCATCCTAAGGCCCACTTTTTCCGTTGACTGTTTTAGGTCGTTGAGCATAGTTTTTGCATCTTTGATGTTGTCGGCTATTAGGACGATGTCGTCTGCGAATCTCAGGTGGTTAAGTTTTTCTCCATCCACTGTAATTCCTAGGTGTTCCCACGATACCATTTTAAAAGCATATTCGAGAACCGTGGTTAATAGTTTTGGGGAGATAGTGTCCCCTTGGCGGATTCCCCTGCCAATTTTAAATTTGTTGGTATTGTCGTGTAGCCTTATACTTGCTAGCGTTTCGGTAAATATGTTCAATTAGCTTGGTATATCGATAGTCTATTCGTGCTTGGTCTAGAGCAGTTTTTATGGCGGGTAATTCAACTGTATCGAACGCCTTTTCGAAATCTATGAAAATCAGGACAAGGGGCTTATTATATTCATTACACTTTTCAATGAGAGTTTTTATAGCCTGAAGATGGTCATTTGTCCCATACCCCGATCTAAACCCAGCCTGTTCTTTGGGTTGGTAGAAGTCTAGTTTATTTTCTAACCTTTTGGTGATTATTTTGGTGAAAAGTTTATATAAATGTGGTAGCAAACTTATCGGTCTGTAGTTTCCGAGCTGTGTTATATCTCCTTTTTTATGTAGGTGTAGCACATTCTTCTAAGCAGGTGTTGAATAGTGCTTTTATGGCATGTAGTAGAGCGTCTCCTCCTTGTTTTATGGATTCGATGTGTATGCCATCTTCCCCCGGGGATTTGTTGTTCTTCATCTCTGCAAGGGCGTTCTTAATTTCGGCTATCGATATACTTGGCATATATTCAGATCCCTGATTTATGACCTTCCCGGTATGTGTTTGTGTCGGTTCCTCTGGTTGTTCTTGTAGCCGACTCATGTAGAGAGTTGCGTAAATTTTTTTTCCGTTATTTTCAGTATATCGTCTCTATTTGTGGTTAGTGTTCCCGTGCTGTTTCTTAGTTTGAAGATTTCTTTTCTTCCATTTGACATATTTCTTCTTAGTACCTTCATACTTCTGTTGTTCTCAATAGCTAGTTTCGTTTGTTCTGTGTTGTATCGACGTATGTCATTTTTGATATCTTTTGTAATTGTCTTGTTTAAATCTCTCAGTTGTTTTGAGTTTGTATCGCCGTTTTGTCTTAACACTCTTCTAAGTTTCATAAGCTCTTTGGTATGTTTGCTGATTTTGTTTATTTGTTCTTTATTTGGCTTACAGTATGTCTTTGTTGCTTCATTTATAGCTTCGACGATTTTGTTATTTATTTCGTCTGCTGTTTTGTGCCTATATTCAAACTGTGTAGTTTCCAAGTTGGTAGTTATCATTTCTGCATATTTGTGAACTTGTTCTGGTGTTGTCCAACCAGCCTGTCTTTTCTTTGTTACCAGCTTACGTCTTTCTTTACTTAGGTTTAGAATTATTTTTGCCCTTACCATTTTATGGCCGCTTCCTGTTGTGAAACTATTTATCACAGTGACGTCGTTGACGATAAGCTTTTTATCAGTTATTATAAAATCAATCTCATTTCTTGTGTTTCCACTTGGACTCACCCAGGTCCACCTGCGATGTTCTTTTTTGTAGAAGAAGCTGTTCATTAAGTATAGGTTTTGCATTTTTAGGAAGTTCATAAGCATTTCTCCCCGATCGTTCCGGTCCCCTGTTCCATGGTTTCCGATCACTATCTCCGCTGCATCCAGCTTCTTGCCTATCTTAGCATTAAAATCACCTCCTACCACTGTAAAGTGAGTAGGTGATTCACTCTTCGCCTGGGAAATGTCTTCATAGAAACTTTCTACTATTTCGTCTTCATAATCGGTGGTGGGTGCGTAAGCTTGTATAATTTTTATACTATATTTGGAGTTTAGTTTGAGTATTAGATATATTACTCTTGTGGATATACTCTTTATGCATATGATGTTTTTTGCATGCTTTTTGTTTATGAGGAAGCCTACGCCGCCTATGGATTTGTCTGCTTCTCCGACATGATAGAATATATTTCCCGACTTAAGTGTTCTCCATTTTATTGCGCTGCTGTAAACGCCCACATTTTTAAACATGGGTGCAATTTCGCTTACCGCTACGTTAGCCCTACCACGCTTATTGTGGATGGTCCTTAAGACCCCTCCCAAAACCACTTGGTAACCACGTGCCCCACGCTGTATTTCCTTGTATTTTCTTGTAAAAATTAGCTTGACAAAAACTATCTAATATTAGAAAATTCATAACTTCTAGCTAGACTCACATCAACAATTCTGTATTCCTTTTTTTCTGGTTCATTTCGGTGGCTCTCAGCCCTAATCCCGGTCGCGACGGACGATCCCGTTATCGCGCGATTTATACTTCCTGCCGTCGGGTATAATCCCGTCGTTACGTGCGGATTACATAATTCCGCAGCAGGCATGTATGGAATCCTGCCGCGCTTATTCCCCGTTTTGTTTTTGTACACTTATTTTCTACACAAATGGGGGCTTTTAGATGACCACACATCCTGTATTTACGATTATTGAATACTGGGAGGTAAGAAAATGAATTAAAGTGGAATTTAATATAAAACTCGTTTCGAGTTTTAGACAAGACAATTTCTTAAAACAAACGTTAGTCAAAATTGTCTAGTATCATACAGCAAATTGTTTGAAATATTGAATTGGATTGTAGATTGAATGTAAAATAAATTGCGTTGTATTGTTCAGAGACAAATTTTATGATCACGGACCCATTCTTATTCCAAAAATTATTTCATTTCATACAGATGCATCAAGTAAACAAGTCAATATATTAATTATTTTCTTGAATAACTTTTGATTCAAAACATTTTCTTTTCTAAAACGACCTTAATCAAAACAGATCATAAAAAAATATGATTACAATACGTTATTCGTACTTAAACGTATGATAAAGTAAGAATAATTGAATAAGACGTATAGGTTTGGCTAATATTAAGGAATCCATTGTTCGATTTTTATGCATACAACTCGTACAACCCGAAGTATGCTGGTACGGGGGAAACCCCCGGGCTATTTAACCAAGGTAGGGTTGAGCAAGGAGGAAAAGGTATGCATGGCACAAGCGGAAGAGAGAGGAAGGAGAGTGTGGATGGGGCAACTACGTGTGTACTGTGTGGTAAGAGAAGTGACATGTGCTGGAACCTGAGCCAGGACTGTACTGTGTTGTAAAAGGAGTGACATATGGTGCAACCTGAGCTACGACTGTACTGTGTGGTAAAAGGAGTTACATGTGGTGGAACGTGAGCCACGAGTGTGAGTAGTGGGTAGTGGATTATAGAACTATGAGTGAATAGGTAAGAGAGAATGAATGGCGTGAAAAACTTGTCGAATTGGTTGTGGACAGGGGACAGTAGGGTGGGATTTGTTTTCTATGTAAGTTGAATATACTTGATAATCTATGACGAATATGACTAGAAATACTAACGTATATGTAATTCACATGAATAAAGATGTTATTATTATTATTACTATATTTTAATAGTCCGGTCGGCCTTCATGATGCAAATTTAATTAAAATCAGTTTCTAATTAAAACTCTGATCTTTAACAATCGCGGAGCACAACAAAAGCGGAAAAGTACTTTACTGAACTTTTCTCGTTTCGCCGCCGACCATTGTCCAGCCGTCCGACGAGGGCGGATTCAACCCTTCTCACCGCAACCGATAAAATGACTCTACTCGCGTTTCTTTGACCGACAGTTATGCTACTGCATAAACATGTAGAACTAACAAGAAAATACATGAAACCGTAATTGTATTGTATAGACCCGGATTATTATAGGATGAGTGTGTAAGGAATTATAGTTACTATAACAATTTAGGATAAAATAAATAAATTTACAACACATGTAAAACTGGGCGAAATAATTTAAATAAATAATTAATTAAATTAAATAAATTTTAAGTTTTGCCAAAGTTTTACCGCGCTACTGTAAACTGAATGTTGTTATATATTAACTATGTGTTTTTAAACAATGCCATTATAATATATAGCTAGTTCCTTTCGTAACAGCACTCCTCTTCTATATAAACCTTCAGGGGCCTCTATGAAACTCCCTTGCGTTATAAATTATCGCTTTTTGTGAGGTGATAAAACTCCCGCACATACACACACACACACCGAGTAAAAGCTCGCGCGCCACATTGGGGCGGCGGTCATTTTTCGTGGGTTATAATTTACGATGGGTCTCACATCTGTCCGCACACACACACACACACACACACATACACACACATACATACACATACATACACACACAAACACACACGTGACAACACTAATAAAAGAAATTGCGGTCGCGAGGATAAAATGTGTGCGCTCGGGCGTGTAGGTCGAGGATTCCCAAAGAAATTTCGACAATTCGAAGAGTTTTCGGGCGATGGGCGGACCTTATAATAAATAATATTTTGAGGTGCAAACAAACACACTTTTGTTGTTGAATACTGGCCATAATACGCGGTTGTAAAAGTGAACAAAAAAACGTATTTTTTTAGATCTACAAATCTACAATTTTCACTGATTAATTTTGGAAAATTTTGATTATAAGTAAAACAATATTGTGCATATATCTTTATTGGAAACCATATTTTGAAGTTGAATACTGGCCATAATGCGCGGTTACAAAAGTAAACAAAAAAAAACGTGATTTTTTTAGATCTACAAATTTACAATTTTTTACTCATTAATTTTGGAAAATGTTAAAAATTATAAGTAAAAAAATATTGTGCGTATATCTTTATGGGAAACCATATTCGTTTATATACAGGTAACATTATTTTTATGACGTAAAAATTAAGTCAAAAGGTTTTAAACTCAGATCATGTAAAATTTTAAAGATCGAACAGATCTAATTTTTAGCTATAAAGGCATCTTACACAGTCAATAATACTGTCAATCCTAGTACTGTCAGTATTTGCTTCGATCCTCCTTTTATATTTATCAAGTAATCAATTATCCGTATAAAAATCAGTATTCTCTTCGTTTCATCGTTACTATAACTTACTACGATAAAGGCACCTTACCCGCAGATCGTAGATTTAAACTGTATAGTATTGTACTTATTGTAAAACCCTGGTTTCCTAGGTTATTTTTAAATAAGGGGTTAATTAATTTTTAGCTATTGAAGGTATTAACTTCAATAAAGCACCTTACACAATCAATATTACTGCCAATATTTTAGAATAATGACAGTATTACTGTACGATAATATGTTTAAAATGTTCCTTATTCTAAAATGTTGCCAGTATTACTCATCGTGTAAGGTATAGTAATGATGTAATGAAGAGAATACTGATCTTTATCCGTATAATTGATTACTTGATAAATATAAAAGGAGGATTGAAGCAAATATTGACAGCACTAGGATTGACAGTGTTATTGATCGTGTAAGGTGCCTTATAAGTAATACTGTCAATATTTTAGAATAATGAACAGTTGTACAGTATACTGTGATTATTCTAAAATATTGACAGTATTATTGATTGTGTAAGGTGCCTTATTGAAGTTAATACCTTAATTAACTAAAAATTAATTAACCCCTTATTTAAAAATAACCTAGCAAACCAGGGTTTTACAATAAGTACAATACTATACAGTTTAAATCTACGATCTGCGATCTTAAAGGCACACGGTCAATAATACTGTCAATATTTTAGAATAATAACAGTATTATTGTACGATTATATATTTAAAATTTTCATTATTCTAAAATATAGTCAGTAATACTGATTGTGTAAGGTATAGTAATGCTGGAATAAATAGAATACTGATGTTTATCCGGATAATTGACTACTTGATAAATGTTGAAGGAGGATTCAAGCAAATACTGACAGTACTAGAATTAACAGTATTATTGACAGTGTAAGGTGCATTTTAGAGTTAAAATCGAATAATTAATAATCATATAGAAATTTCTGAATTATTTATATAATTCATATTATAGAGATACAAGTTGTGTCCTGAATGACATGTAACATTTTTTAAATTAAAATATGTTCTCGGCTATATGTAAAACACATTTATTTTACTAAGTCTGGAGTACAAGTTCAGCACGAGTTATTTAGGAGTGAAATTTACGACTAATTGAAACTTATGCTCTGCTTTAATATATATGTGCTAATGCATTGCGAGCTGCATTTAGTTAATTACGCGTTAAAGTTATGGCGCTGTGTGTGTCAGGAATGCCTGCATTTGCGTACCAAGGTTGCTAATTTATCATACTAAATATCACAAGCGTCTATCATTTGGGACCATTCTAGACAACCAAATATATTCATAACTACAAGCGGCGTTTGAATAGTTTAGGGTTTATGATATAAACAATAAAATGATATTGAAAATAGCCGTATTATTGAATAAATAAAATGACCAGCAAATCTGGATGTGTTAGCAGGTTGACGAGAATAGAATCATCGAGAAAATATTTTACTGCATAAAAACTACAGCAAAACGAGTGTGCATTAGTACGATCAATTTTGCTATTATTAACAGGTAACAATAAAATGGTACCAGCAAATCTGGATGTTTTATCAGGCTGACGAGAATAGAATCATCAACAAAATACTTTTACTGCATAAAAACTATAGCGAAACGATTGTGCATTAGTTCGATCAATTTTGCTATTATTCACAGGTGCATAATTTTCGTCTGTTTCGTTTTAGATAGTAGTCGCACCCAAATTTGCGCATAAAAGAAGCCGTCCTCCCAAGGGTCAAATCACATTTTAATAATTGGGCCAATTCTCTGCGCCTCTCCTCCACAATCAGATAGTCATTCAGGCGGCGCCGGGTGATCGATCAAACGTATCCAGTTTTATTAGAAAATCAGGCCATTGTCAGTGAAATGCAAGCACCGAAAACGCTGGAACGCACAAAAAAATTGTCGCTCGATCATTTTATGACGGGCGGCGACCGCCGGCCGGCCGATTATGAATCTTGCAGGGGGGTAACAGTGTAGGTTGAATTAGACAAATATGATTTGCAATATTATACGAAATATGTAATATTATACGAAATTGTATGTGGCCAGTGCACATTATTTTATCATACGTATCATATAAGCGTTTATCATATGAGCCTGTGAGAATGAATGTGGTGTAAGTCACATTTGAATTCTTTTGAAAAGGAGAAGATTTTGGGTTTGATATTTATTTAAATCGATGTGAGTAGTTATAGACTTGAAATCAATTTATTCATAAATAAAAATGTAACTGCGTATGTCGATCATAAATACTAAACGCAAAATCTTCTCCTTTTCAAAACAATTCAAAAGTGACTTAAGGTCGTTTTGGAAAAGACATTTTTTTAGCTCAAAAGTTGTTCAAGAAATGAATTCATATATCCTCCTCCCAAACAATTTATCCTTGACAAATAGAACGCGTTATATTTTTTTATTCGATCTACCATCCAATTCAATATTTCAAACAATATGATAAAAGATAATTTATATTGTCTCGCATCTTGACTAAAGGTCGTTTTAGACAAGACAATTTCTTGACTCAAAAGTTAGTCAAGATGCGACACAATCTAAATTGTCTCGTATCATACAGCAAATTATTTGAAATATTAAATTGGATGGTAGATCGAATGGAAAATTATAACGCGTTCTATTTGTCAAGCACAAATTGTATGGGAGGAGGATATATAAATTAATTTCTTGAACAACTTTTGAGCTAAGAAATTGTCTTGTCTAAAACCACCTTAACTTTTGAGTCAAGAAATTGTCTTGTCTAAAACGACCTTTACACCATTTTCATTCTAATAGGCTCATATTGTAAAACACTCATATCAGTCGAGTGCTTCAGTAATATTTCTGACAAACCAACAGCCACAGTTAAGTGATGCAATTCGAGAAAAGCTCAACTTTACCTGTCTAGGTCACAATAAAAATTTTCTTGGTTTAAATAGACTGTACAATAATTTCAGTTACATTCCAACCTGTATAAGAATACAAAACATGAGGAATGCACTATTAATCTCCATCGTTATTAATAATTCTATTGGAATATTTTTTTTAGAAGAAAATTCGCTAGCGCTAGAAATCCTTATCCTAGTAGAATTAAAAACAAAAGAATCCAAAACCTATAATAAAGGGGACAAAAGACCATTGGCTACTTAACCACAACGCCCTCAAGGAAAAAGAGAACGAAATCTACATAAACGAACAACTTACTACACACAAATACCTGATTCTATAGCGCAAGAGAAATAAGAAAAGAGAAAGGATACGTATGAACAAGATAAGGAGGACAAATTTATGTTTTCGGCCACTTTTACGCCACTCTTGGCGTATGGGTCTCTTTCTCTGCCTATAGACGCTTTCGTTTATCATGGTTTATCATTGCTAATCGCCCCCGTGGCGTGCAGTATCGTTCAGGCCTTGCAGTCGTGCGCCGCCGGTTGTAAAATCCGACGTAGAATTATGCGCATCGGAAACGGCAAATAGAACAAGAAACAATAAGCCCGTACCAGCCCAGAGTGATAAACCAAAGGCAGTTATAGTGCTGGCAACTGGCACTACAGTATTTTTCTCATAAATACTGTAGTGCCATCAGAGGCAAGTAACAAACTAAATTGTATGCCATTCCATGGCGTAGTTTTGCCTAAAAGCTGGAAACAATTACACAATTTTCGCCATAAGGAAAGTATAGGCTAAATCCCACCTTTAAAAAAAATTTCTCGATATTTTCAACAAGAAAACACACTTTACCTGAATTGAATGTATATTTGTTGAACAATTAACGCAGATATTTCTGTTAAAGATAGGGTTTATTGTTATTTTTAATAAACTACTGAAAATAAGAAATAAGAAAATATTATATGAGAGAGATAATAGCCACATGCAAAATTTGGGTCGGAAATATCCTGCAATTTTTACGAAAACATTACGGAAAAAAAATCACAGGGAGAGAAATTTTTCAGAGATGGATTTAAAATGATCAGGTGACCTAATAAGGGTGTTTCACAAAAAATTAAATATAGTTTACTTTTAGTAGCTCTTATTACCGGTGTGAAGATCCTAAACCTCCAAGATCCAAAGCCTCTAACCGCGCACACGGCCGATTGTTTGCGGGTCTGTACTGACCATTTGGGGTGACTAATAAAATCCAAATTTTGAGGAATCTTTTGTTTATGGCTTTCCAACCATAATATATAGTTCTATATTTTTATTAATGATTTTTATAGGCGTTGTTGTATAACATATGTTGTAACGTAAAATATTATTTTTGATCATGAATCTGTTTTAAAAAATTACAAAATATTTATAACAAAATGACAATGAAAAATGGAATGAAAATTACGTCAAGATAGAGACTTTCCATTTTCCATTGTCATTTTGTTATAAACATTGTGTAAATTTTTCAAATCAATTGTATGGCGGATTCATGGTCAAAAATAATAATAATGAAATGTGTTGGATTTGGTCGCCGAAAAAAGAAATACTTATAATCAATATTTTCAAATTTTCTTGGGGCATCTGGTGCACTGATATGTTCTGCACTAATATCAGTAAAAAAATTAAATAAAATATGTTGCATATTTTTTTATCGACCCAGCCTCTAAAATCGGCATATCGAGATAGGGGCGTAAAAGTTAAAAATAAAAAATAAATAGAAGGAAAAATACGTCAATATACAGACTTTCCATTTTCCATTGTCATTTTGCTATAAATATTCTGTAATTTTTTCAAATGCGCTTTCATGGCCGAAAATAAAAATAATGAAATTTGTTCGATTTGGACTTTGTCGCCGAAAAAAAAACTTATAATCAAGATTTAACATTTTCCTTATGGCATCAGATGCATTGATATGTTCTGCACTAAGATCAGTAAAAAACATAAACAAAATATGTTGCATAATTTTTTTATCGGCCCAGCCTCTAAAATCGGCATATCGGGATAGGAGCGTAAAAGTTAAAAAATAAAAAATTAATAGAAGGAAAAATATGTGAAGATAGAGACTTTCTATTTTCCATTTTCATTTTGTTATAAATATTGTGTATTTTTTTCAAATCAATTGCATGGCGTATTCATGGTCAAAAATAATAATAATGAAATATGTACGACTTAGTCGCCGAAAAAGAAAATACTTATAATCAAAATTTTCCAATTTCCTTCAGGTATCTTATGCACGGATATGTTCTGCACTAATATCAATAACAAATTTAAACAAAATATGTTGCATAATTCTTTTATAGGCCCAGACTCTAAAATCGGCATATTCAGATATGAGCGTAAAAGTTAAAAAGTAAAAATAAATAGAAAGAAAATATTTAGAGATGGAAACTTTCCATTTTCCATTTTCATTTTGCTATAAACATTGTGTAATTTTTTCAAATCAATTGTATAGCGGATTCATGATCAAAAATAATAATAATGAAATATGTTGAACTTGGTAGCCGAAAAAAAAATACTTTTAATCAAAATTTTCCAATTTCCTTCAGACATTTGGTGCACTGATGTGTTCTGCACTAAGATCAGTAAAAAAAATTAAACAAAATATGTTGCATAATTTTTTTATCGGCCCAGCCTCTAAAATCGACCTATCGAGATAGGAGCGTAAAAGTTAAAAATAAAAAATAAATAGAAGGAAAAATTGGTCAAGATAGAGACTTTCTATTATCTATTGTCATTTTGTTATAAACATTGTGTAATTTTTTCAAATCAATTGTATGGCGGATTCATGGTCAAAAATAATAATAATAATGAAATATGTTAAACTTCGTCGCCGAAAAAAAAAATACTTATAATCAAAATTTTCCAATTTCCTTCAGGCATCTGGTGCACTGATATGTTTTGCACCAAGATCAGTAAAAAAAATTAACAAAATATGTTGCATAATTTTTTTATCGGCCCAGCCTCTAAAATCGGCCTATCGAGATAGGAGCGTAAAAGTTAAAACTAAAAATAGAAGGAAAAATACGTCAAGATAAAGACTTTCCATTTTCATATTATTATTATATATATATATATATATATATATATATATATATATATATATCTTATACGTATTTTTCCTTCTATTTATTTTTTCTTTTTAACTTTTACGTTCCTATCTCGATATGCCGATTTTAGCGGCTGGGTTGATAAAAAAAAGTATGCAACATATTTTTTTTTACTGATCTTGGTGCAAAACATATCAGTGCACCAGATGCCCAAAGGAAATTGTAAAATTTTGATTATAAGTATTTTTTTTCGGCGACCAAGTCGAAAATATTCAAACTTCAAGAAATTTTTCTCCAGAAAACTGTATTCTGTGTCGATATATGCGCAATATTTTTTTTTTCAAAATTTTCCAAAATTAATTAGTAAAAAAAAATAAACCCATGGACCCAGCCTCTAAAATCGAAATATCGAGATATGAGCGTAAAAGTTAAAAAATAAAAATAAATAGAAAGTAAAATACGTAGAGATAGAAAGTTTCCATTTTTTATTGTCATTTTATTATAAACATTGTGTAATTTTTTTCAAACCAATTGTAGGGCGGATTCATGGTCAAAAATAATAATAATGAAATATGTTCGACTTGATCGCCGAAAAAAAAATAATAGTTTTAATCAAAATTTTCCAACTTCCTTTGGGCATCTGATGGACTGATATGTTTTGCACCAAGCAAGATCACTAAAAAAAATTAAACAAAATATGTTGCATATTTTTTTTAACGACCCAGACTCTAAAATCGGCATATCGAGATAGGAGCGTGAAAGTTAAAAATAAAAAATAAATAGAAAGAAAATTACGTCAAGATAGAGACTTTCCATTTTCCATTGTCATTTTGTTGTAAACATTGTGTAAATTTTTCAAATCAATTGTATGGCGGATTCATGGTCAAAAATAATAATAATGAAATGTGTTGGATTTGGTCGCCGAAAAAAGAAATACTTATAATCAATATTTTCAAATTTTCTTGGGGCATCTGGTGCACTGATATGTTCTGCACTAATATCAGTAAAAAAAATTAAATAAAATATGTTGCATATTTTTTTATCGACCCAGCCTCTAAAATCGGCATATCGAGATAGGGGCGTAAAAGTTAAAAATAAAAAATAAATAGAAGGAAAAATACATCAATATACAGACTTTCCATTTTCCATTGTCATTTTGCTATAAATATTCTGTATTTTTTTCAAATGCGCTTTCATGGCCGAAAATAATAATAATGAAATTTGTTCGATTTGGACTTTGTCGCCGAAAAAAAAACTTATAATCAAGATTTAACATTTTCCTTATGGCATCAGATGCATTGATATGTTCTGCACTAAGATCAGTAAAAAACATAAACAAAATATGTTGCATAATTTTTTTATCGGCCCAGACTCTAAAATCGGCATATCGAGATAGGAGCGTAAAAGTTAAAAAATTAATAGAAGGAAAAATATGTGAAGATAGAGACTTTCTATTTTCCATTTTCATTTTGTTATAAATATTGTGTAATTTTTTCAAATCAATTGCATGGCGTATTCATGGTCAAAAATAATAATAATGAAATATGTACGACTTAGTCGCCGAAAAAGAAAATACTTATAATCAAAATTTTCCAATTTCCTTCAGGTATCTTATGCACTGATATGTTCTGCACTAATATCAATAACAAATTTAAACAAAATGTGTTGCATAATTCTTTTATAGGCCCAGACTCTAAAATCGGCATATTCAGATATGAGCGTAAAAGTTAAAAAGTAAAAATAAATAGAAAGAAAATATTGAGAGATGGAAACTTTCCATTTTTCATTTTCATTTTGCTATAAACATTGTGTAATTTTTTCAAATCAATTGTATAGCGGATTAATGGTCAAAAATAATAGTAATGAAATATGTTCAACTTGGTAGCCGAAAAAAAAATACTTTTAATCAAAATTTTCCAATTTCCTTCAGACATTTGGTGCACTGATAGTTCTGCACTAAGATCAGTAAAAAAAATTAAATAAAATATGTTGCATAATTTTTTATCGGCCCAGCCTCTAAAATCGACCTATCGAGATAGGAGCGTAAAAGTTAAAAATAAAAAATAAATAGAAGGAAAAATTTGTCAAGATAGAGACTTTCTATTATCTATTGTCATTTTGTTATAAACATTGTGTAATTTTTTCAAATCAATTGTATGGCGGATTCATGGTCAAAAATAATAATAATAATGAAATATGTTAAACTTCGTCGCCGAAAAAAAAAATACTTATAATCAAAATTTTCCAATTTCCTTCAGGCATCTGGTGCACTGATATGTTTTGCACCAAGATCAGTAAAAAAAATTAACAAAATATGTTGCATAATTTTTTTATCGGCCCAGCCTCTAAAATCGGCCTATCGAGATAGGAGCGTAAAAGTTAAAACTAAAAATAGAAGGAAAAATACGTCAAGATAAAGACTTTCCATTTTCTATTGTCATTTTGTTATAAATACACTGTAATTTTTTTAAATCAATTGTGTTACGGATTCGTGGCTAAAAATAATAATAATGAAATTAGTTCGACTTGGACTTGGTGGCCGAAAAAAAATTACTTATAATCAAAATTTTCCAATTTCCTTCGGTCATCATGTGCACTGATATGTTTTGCACTAAGATCAGTAAAAAAATTAACAAAATATGTTGCATAATTTTTTTATCGGCCCAGCCTCTAAAATCGCCCTATCGAGATAGGAGCGTAAAAGTTAAAAATAAAAAATAAATAGAAGGAAAAATATGTCAAGACAGAGACTTTCTATTTTGTATTTGTTATAAACATTGTGTAATTTTTTCAAATCAATTGTATGGCGGATTCATGGTCAAAAATAATAATAATGAAATATGTTCAACTTCGTCACCGAAAAAAAAAAATACTTATAATCAAAATTTTCCAATGTCCTTCGGTCATCAGGTGCACTGATATGTTCTGCACTATCAGTAGATCAGTAAAAAACTTAAACAAAATATGTTGCACAATTTTTTTATCATCCCAGCCTCTAAAATCGGCCTATCGAGATAGGGTTGAAAAAGTTAAAACTACAAAATAAATAGAAGGAAAAATATGTCGAGATAGAGACTTTCTATTTTCTATTGTTATTTTGTTATAAACATTTTGTAAATTTTTCAAATCAATTGTGTGGCGTATTCATGGTCAAAAATAATAATAATGATATATGTTCGACTTGGTCGCCAAAAAAAAAACTTATAATCAAAATATTCCAATTTCCTTCAGGCATCTTGTGCACTGATATGTTTTGCACTAAGATCAGTAAGAAAATTAAACAAAATATGTTGCATAATTTTTTTTATCAACCCAGCCTCTAAAATCGGCATATCGAGATAGGAGCGTAAAAGTTAAAAATAAAAAATAAATAGAAGGAAAAATACGTCAAGATAGAGACTTTTGTTATAAACATTGTGTAATTTTTTCAAATCAATTTTATGACGGATCCATGGCAAAAAATAATAATAATGAAATTTATTCGACTTGGTCGCCGAAAAAAACCTACTTATAATCAAAATTTTCCCATTTCCTTCGGGCATCTGGTGCACTGATACGTTCTGCACCAAGATCAGTAAAAAAAATCAACAAACTATGTTGCATAATTTTTTTATCGGTCCAGCCTCTAAAATCGGCATATCGAGATAGGAGCGTAAAAGTTTAAAATAAAAAATAAATACAAGGAAAAATATGTCAAGATAGAGACTTTCCATTTTCCATTGTCAATTTGTTATTAATATTGTGTAATTTTTTCAAATCAATTGTATAACGGATTCATGATCAAAAGTAATAATTTACGTTACAACATATATTATACAAGAACGCCTATAAAAATTATTAATAAAATATGTAACTATATATTATAGTCTGCAAGATATAAGATTCCTGAACATTTGGATTTTATTGGTCACCCTAATTGGTCAGCACAGACCCGCAAACAATCCGGCGATATAGAGGCTGGGATCTTAGAAGTTAACTTCATACAACAGTGCTGTATTTGGAATGTAAAAACAATGTTTATTAAATATTAGTTTATTATTAAAATTATAGAATTTGAAAAGATGTTTAAATGAGAAATATGAGCCTGCTTAACTGAGCACAGGCGAACAAATTTAGAAGGCGCTTTCGTCGCATAACTCTCAGCTATGTGTAGGTGTATTATCTTCACAAAACTTAACATTTTTCTGCGGCACACCAACTAACTAATGACCGCGGCAAACACTTTGCGGAACACTGCTTTAGGGGGACCCCTATATAATATTTTTTGAATTTAATTATATTTTGTATGCTCAAGCGTAAAGTGTTCACCTTAAGGTAGAAGGCAAACGATAATATACAATATATTTTGTATATCGTCAAAACTTTAACGTCAACCTCAAAAAGTCATAAATATCTATAAATAATATACCCAAACATAATTAAATGTTTAGATCATACAGGATTATTCGTCATAATTCCAAGCTCCAATTGTATTACCACTAATTTCATTTCCACAACCAATTTTTTTCATTACGTCCGTTGAGTGAGTACGTGTTGTGGGGTGGCAATAATAAATAACACGCAAAACCGGGGTAGCGTTTGATATGGGCCGGAATAAAACACATCAGGGTGGATGGCCATTAGGCCGTAGAACAAATTCAATAATCCCCGCGACCACAGGACGCCCTGCTGCGTGGAGGGGTGTCGTTAAATAAAAATGGTAAATACACGCCGCAGACACCCGGTCGCCGCCCCGGCCAATGGGGCTCGCATTAATTGTCGGCCCGCGTGTTTTTTGGGCACGCCGAGGGGCGCAGATGACTTTTCACGCGTGAATTGAGGACAATAGGGACCCTATATGCATTTAGGAAACCGATACATGATAGAGACAATCGTCAACGGATTCTTTTGATAGGATTGCAAGCGTTTTCCAAAAACTAGAAGACGAATTGAATCACTGTTAGCAAGTTTACTATACTAGATATCGATGGTGTAGCGCAAGAAGGAACAATCTGATTTTTTAACAAAAGGACCAAACTGATATAAAGGACTTTAAATCTTTGGAAGGACTTTGACTTTAAGTTAACTTTTAACTATTGTGAAATAAAGAATTAAGAGGGAGCCGCAGATTGGCCCTTTTGGTTTTGTTTATTAACGCCTTTAAATCAGTTTGGTCCTTTTGTTAAAAAAGTAGATCGGCGCTACACCATCGATATATGGTATAGTAGTTGCTAACAGTGATTCAATTCGTCTTCTGGTTTTTGGAAAACGCTTGCAATACAATATATATCTTAAACTAAAGACGTTTAGAAATCATGTATGATAGAACTTGAAAAAAAAATTTTTAGAGTCTAAAATTTTTTATTTTTCTAGTTCTATCATTTATGATTTCTAAACGTCTTTAGTTTAAGATATATATTGTATTGCAAGCGTTGGATGTACAGGATACAGGATATTGGTTTGACAATTGTCTTTTCTCCAAAAAGTTTCTATTAATTTCATGAAATTTGGTATATGCACACATATTAATGGACAGCATATGGCAGTGGTTATGGTATCGGACTGCTGCACTAAAGATTGTGAGTTAAAATGTGACAAAAGTGAAATACTTTTCAGCTTACAAGCGTCCCCACTCCCCAACCCGCTTGGCCAGAGTGGGGTTTCATGGCTAACACCTTTATCTCATCCGGAGTAGATAAAATACTTATCTAAACATACTCCAGTTCGGAATCCATGTTAAACTGTAACTTCGAGTATAGTGTCACCTATCAGCAATATAGGTACAGAAGAGTTCAATACACCCGTAGTGGCGTGAAAAAGGTTGATATACAGACACATATATCAAATCGTCAGCTAGCAGTTTACATTACATGATAATTGCTCAACAATTGTTCTTCAAATTCTTCAAAATTAATTAGATGGATCCTTGGTGTATCTGTACTATCGACATACATCAAGGATCCATCTAATTAATAGGAAGAAGTAAATCAACAATTGTTGAGCAAATATCCTGTAATGTAAACTTCTAGCTGACGATTCGACAGAAAGGCTTTTTTACATTTTTTAATGTAACACTCGGTTACATGGATGGTTAAAATAAAAATTGAAATTTGTTCAAAACCATCTGCGTTAAGAGTAAAAAAATGCCTGTGTTAAATAAAAACAATTAAAGCAGAACATCTAGTAAATTTTGACTTTATATAAAGACATTTGGCACAATTTTGGGTACATTTTAAAAAAACAATACAAAGTTTCGGCACGGTAATTTACAAATTGATCAGCAAGTTTTATTAAGATCGCGGGCACCCTCTTCTGGGCACGATAGTTGGTACAAAAGCTGTACTAAAGTGCGGGTTGGGCGTCCGGTCATACGTCCCTTCCTATAATAAGGATACACCTTATCAGTCATAACCATTCCAATTCCAGTGGTATCAAAATGAAGCCAGTCAACACATATGACAAACTGATTGAGAAAAGCTGCTCCCAGTGGGGAACTACCTTTGCCCCTTCCCTTATTATCCACATCATGCGCAGCAAAATGACAAACCTTATGCTGGTAAAACTTCCAAAGTGGAAGCCTCCACACACGATCACCTGTCATAATTCCAGCTCTTCTAGCCTGCGCCCACATAGTTTGAGAGTTGCTGTAAACCCCACTAGCGGCAGAGCCCAACGCATGACCATGACCAGGTGTCAATGTAGCGACATCAATCAAAAGTCTAGGCTTGAGAGATTGCTGGGCATAAATCATAGCATCCGCCAAAATCAAACGGCCCTCATTATCAGTATCCGTAATCGATATACTCTTTCCGTTCAACCCCATGACAATATCCCCACACTTCATCGCCATTCCACTCACCATATTCTCACAAAGCGGGATCAAACCATAAATATTCGAAGGCAAACTTAACGCAGAGGCTGTACGTATGGCTCCAACTATAGCAGCAGCTCCACTTAAATCCGCTCGATATGGACGCTGCTTTTTACATTTCTTCAAACAAACACCACCCGAATCATACGTAATACCCTTACCAACCAGCACAATCGGCTTCTGTTCCTCAGGGCCTCCACAGTAAGAAATTGAAAGCATCAACGGTGGCTCACACGATCCCTTAGCCACCGCCATCAAAGCATTCATCTTATGATGCTCAATCCAATCTCGGTCATGCACATCTACTTTAATTCCGCAAGGGCACAACTCATTCACGCACTCCTGAGCAAATCGCAGTGGCGTCATTATATTCGCGGGGCAATCGCTTAACCTCCTCGCCAAATTTTGAGATTCAGCCTTATAGAGCCCTCTCTGAAAAACCTCTTCATCTGCATCGCCATGCATTTCAAGCGTTGGTATAACCTTCCACTTATGCTCATCCCTAAACTCCTGATATCTCCAAACAGCCAATCCAGCGCCCTCAGCGGCCTGCTCGGGATACCCTAACGGCTCCACCATAATCTGCCCAATCTTATGTTTCTCCAACAAATAACACCCCAGACCAGCAGCAGCCCTAGCCGCCTCCATACCCTCGTGTATCGCCTCCAACTCATTATACCCCCTACCCTTGTGCCCCAGCCCAACTAGCGCCACCGCATAAATTTCATCATCCACATTCGTAAACGCAACCCCTTTACCCTTCCGCAGCCGGACCGTTGACGTTTTCAGCAGATCCTTCAACTTGCCGCCCATCTTCTCGTCCATCCGCGCCGCCGTCTCCGTAAAAACGTGCTCGTCCGACTCGTTCTGGTACACGCCCAGGATGAGCCCTTTCTGCGGTGTACCCGGGCACTCCATGCTGGCATACCAGCGGCGCGACAGGAGGGACTGCAAGGCCTGTCGCACGGACACCCCCCGGCAACAAAACACCGACATATTTTCCCTAACTTAATTTTGCAATATTTTACATAATATTATGCAGACAAACTGCGCACAAACACAAACGCCGATAATTTCTAATGTGTGACTTAAAAACAAAATGCTGACAATTGGTTTTCATAGTGATGGGATGCGGATGTTGTTACTGCGATCCGTAGTATTTTCTAATTAGTCGCATGGCTATTGTATTTATTAATTTTGATTGATGGAAATATTGACTTTATTTTTCAAGCACTGACAACGAGTAAAGAGGATTTTGGATTATTTGAGTGGTAAAAAAAATTATTTAGGCTTGAAAACGGGTATTCTACTGAAAGACCAGCCTCAACTCGACTCTCAAGCTTGCAATGACAATACAAAAAATATTAATGACAGGTCAGTCGTACTTTATGTATGCATAAGGTGTTACAAATTATTTTTGAAATTATATCATTGTGTAATTGGACGCCTTTCTGCAGAAAGGAACCAACCCACAAAATATGTTTGTTTTTCTTACTTTTATACTCAAGGTAAATAATTTAATTTAACGAAATAAAAAAAATGTCGAGTCTTTTGTAGCTCTATTAGTATGATGTTACTGAGGTTACGAGGACGGTGAACTAATTTAAGAACTCATTCGAACGCACGACAGAGGAGAATCCTCCTGGCGGCGAGTGGAGCACGGAATTCCTTTCTTCCACCCTTATCCCAACTACTGTGATTCCCTTTAGATCGAACACAATTGGGGAAATATCCAAGTTGTTTTTGGAAAAATCTTTGGAAAAGGTAAGACCTGGGATCCCAGCCCTAAACTAAGGTAGCGTGTGGAGGGCTTAGTGTACCTGGAAGGCAGTCAGGCCTCCCATTCAACCTCAAATAAAATTTTAGATGTGTGGCGTTGCTGTTTAGGCGAGGATTTGTAGCATTTGAAAAGTATATATATAAAAAAAATCGAGATAACTTATTTTTCTGACAAACTCACGTCATAAATATTAATTCATTTCCCCATTTTGCTTTTCACATTTCATAAACTTCATTCCATAAGATTTATTTTGTGTTAGTCATGCCGACTATGGGAAGGGTTGTTTGTTGCTGGAGTGCGAGGCGGACTTGGGGCGAAGAGGCGGCGAGGGTTCGGCAAGGGCGCGTCCCCTCGCGCGTCCGGGGGCCGCAATTAAAAGCCCACCCCGGCCCGACGCCACCGATCGCGAGCCCCCTAACCGCATTAACACGATCAAGAGAGTGGAACGCGGCCGACGCTCCGGGGCCATTTTGGGCATTGCACCCCTCAAGTACGAGGGGAACTGTAAATTTATTTCGTGAGAAAAACGAACGGATAATTTATAATCGCTTGAATGCATTGAAATCAGCAAAATACAGTTGTTATAGTTAAATTCTTGTTTTTACTATGCATGTATCCATTAATGGATTGTAAATATCGGGGGGCTTGACACAAAAACGTATTTACAGCAACTAGAAATTTAAAAACTTCTCGGTTAGTAATTAATTAAATGATGCATAATAAAAGAATAAACCAAACTGTTCAACAAGCTTCAAAAAGATTTTTAGTAGAAATGAAACTTGCACAGAAAAAAAAGGTTAAGTTAAAAAAAATAATACTATTTTCGATATTTAATAAGTTTTTTTTAATTTTTAGTTGGTGTAAATACGTTTTTGTGTAACTAAAGCCTTGGTTTTCTAGGAAGCCGTCGTATTTCACGTCATTTTAACGTCACATATTTCCTTTTTACATATTTAAATATATTTGGCAAACCAGAGAGCACTATACTTCTATGTATTGGGAAAATATCATGAATTACACTAGAATCTGGTGAGTTATTCAATTACATATACTTAAAACGTATCTTAGGGTCATTTTAGACCAGACAATTTCTTAGCTCAAAACTTGTTCAAGAAATGAATTCATATATCCTCCTCCCATACAATTTGTCCTTGACAAATAGAACGCGTTATATTTTTCCATTCGATGTACCATCCAATTTAATATTTCAAATAATTTGCTGTTTGATACAAGACAATATAGATTGTTTCGCATCTTGACTAACTTTCGAGTCAAGAAATTGTCTTGTCTAAAACGACCTTTATAATGTGTAAATGACGCCAAAAACGGCCGTTTTTATCGACACCGCTTGCTAGGAAACCAGGTCTTAAGCCCCCGATATGTAATTGATAATAATAATAATAATAATAAGCTTTATACACGACAATCGCCTTGATTAAAAATATTTACCCCCGTATTCACTAACGTTCCATAAATCTATCAATAGCTATTGAACCCATAAGTATTCGTTGTTATAGCAACAATAAATAAATTATCTAGGGAATGTAGTTACTTTAGATTCTCTCTATTGGAAATACTACATTTTGTAGTTATTATTCATAATCCTATTCTGTATGTTTCACATTGTAATCTCCACCATTATGAATCTATTACCAATGGAGATCAAGAATTGTTCTCCTTTGTTATTGCGTTGTGATAGTTGATTACTTGATAAATATTGAAGGAGGATTCAAGCAAATCTCAGTATTTGCTTAAATCCTCCTTCAATATAGTATATATAACATTACTCTTAGTACAAATATATAGTACTAGGAATGACAGTAATATTGACCATTAGGATGTCTTTGTGAGTGAGTGTTTGGTATGTGTAATTTTTATTTTGTTATGATAAAGGCAATGTAATAAATATTATTATTATTATATAACAAATGATACGTTAAATTTTATAGAGTGGTTGTATGATTATGAAGTTTAAAGTTTTACAAAATTTGTGCGATTAAAATAAAAGTTTCGAAAGAAACATGCACCTTTTCTTAATATTCCCTCGGGTACATTAAACCACTTTTATGCAATTCCTCCCGTTTCGCGTCGCACTTTAACTTAACGGCCGCCCCCAATTACGTCGCGACGTGCGCCTGCAGGATTTGATTAAAATATTAAACCGCGGGTTGGCCATAAATTGTCCCCCGGCGGCAACCGCAAGCGTCATTATCAAACCCCGCGGGGCCCGAAAAAGGCGGCGGCGGTCGACTTCTGTTCTCTTAACCGCCGCAGATTACGTCCAGTCCGCCGGCTCCATTCACGCCGGCACCTTTGCACCGGCAACAGTCTAAAGTACCGCATCGGGGCCGCACCATTGTGCGGCTGTCAGCGGCGTTTCACACCCCGCACAGTAGACACAATGTCACTTTCACACCACTTCTGTCGTGTTATTGTTTGTGTATTTGCCAGATTAGGACGCGTTAAAGGGCCGTGCGGTACGCGCGCGCAAAGACCAAACGGCGGCGGGGCTTTTGTCGGCCCACTTAACTTCTTCATGACTTTATACTTTTTTTTTTATTTTGGCTGACTTTTAGAAAACGGCGACTTTGTGCTGAACGACACAATGGCATTACAACCAAAATTATAACAAACACGAATAATGGTTGACAAGTACACTTGCATGTACAATGATACTTGAATGGTCACAACTATTTATTATAGAATGTCAATTGAAGTGATAATTTAGAATATAGATATACTCTTATATAATACAATAATAAAAGCATAGGAATAGGAAACTTATTTGTTTTTACACCACTAATAGTCCAGTCAAACTATAGTTTGGAGATACAAAAATCCTACTTGATATTTTATTGCACATTACTGTAGGAAAGGATATTAATATTTAGTTGAAAAAGATGTAATTTTATGCACTTTATTGCAATTTGTCAACTTTTTTCGAGTTAGTATGAAGGTAATATCGAAAAACTAACTCAAAAGAAGTTGTGCTAAAGTGGCAAATTGCAATACAGTGCCTAAAATTACGTCTTTTTCAACTAAATATTCAAATTCTTTCCTATTTGTTTTACACCACGAATAGTCCAGTCGTATTGCACATTACTGTAGGAAAGGATTTTAATATTTAGTTGGAAAAGATGTAATTTTATGCACTTTATTGCAATTTGTCACTTTAGCACATCTTCTTTCGAGTTAGTTTTTCGATATTACCTTCAAACTAACTCGAAAGAAGTTGTGCTAAAATGACAAATTACAATAAAGTGCCTAAAATTACTATGTATCAATATTTAGTTGGAAAAGATGTAGTTTTATGCACTATATTGCAATTTTTCACTTTAGCACAACTTCTTTCGAGTTATTTTTTCGATATTACCTTCAAACTAACTCGAAAGAAGTTGTGCTAAAGTGACAACTTGCAATAAAGTGCCTAAAATTAAGTCTTTTTCAACTAAATATTAAAATCCTTTCCTATTTGTTTTACACCACTAATAGTTCAGTCGTACTAGAGTTTGGAAATAAAAAAATCCTATTTGATATTTTATTGCACATTACTGTAGGAAAGAATTTTAATATTTAGTTGGAAAAGATGTAATTTTATGCACTTTATTGTAATTTGTCACTTTAGCACGGCTTCTTTCGAGTTAATTTTTCGATATTACCTTCAAACTAACTCGAAAGAAGTTGTGCTAAAAAGGCAAATTCCAATAAAGTGCACAAAATTACATCGTTTTCAACTAAATATTAAAATTCTTTCCTATTTGTTTTACATCACTAATAGTTCAGTCGTACTAGAGTTTGGAAATAAAAAATCCTACTTGATATTTTATTGCACATTACTGTAGGAAAGGATTTTAATATTTAGTTGAAAAGGACGTAATTTTAGTCACTTTATTGCAATTTGTCACTTTAGCACAACTTCTTTCGAGTTAGTTTGAAGGTAATACCGAAAAACTAACTCGAAAGAAGTCGTGCCTAAGTAGCAAATTGCAATAAAGTGCCTAAAATTACGTCTTTTACAACTAAATATTAAAATCCTTTCCTATTTGCTTTACACCACTAATATTCCAGTCGTACTAGAGTTTGGAGATAAAAAAATCCTACTTTATATTTTATTGCACATTACTGTAGTAAAGGATTTCAATATTTAGTTGGAAAAGATGTAATTTTATGCACTTTATTGCAATTTTTCACTTTAGCAAATATTAAAATCCTTTCTTATTTGTTTTACACCACTAATAGTTCAGTCGTACTAGAGTTTGGAAATAAAAAAATCCTATTTGATATTTTATTGCACATTACTGTAGGAAAAGATTTTAATATTTAGTTGGAAAAGACGTAATTTTAGTCACTTTATTGCAATTTGTCACTTTAGCACAACTCCTTTCGAGTTAGCTTGAAGGCCATATCTTAAAACTAACTCGAAAGAAGTCGTGCTAAAGTAGAAAATTGCAATAAAGTGCCTAAAATTACGTCTTTTCAACTAAATATTAAAATCCTTTCTTATATGTATTACAACACTAATAGTCCAGTCGTACTAGAGTAGCAAAGGATTTAAATATTTAGTTGAAAATGCAAAAAAGACGAAATGTTAAGCAATTTGCCACTTTAGCACGACTTCTTTCGAGTTTTTCGATATTACCTTCAAACTAACTCGAAAAAAATTATGCTAAAGTAGCAAATTACAAGAAAGTGCCTAAATTTACGTATTTTTTGCTTTTTCAACTAAATAATAAAATCCTTTCCTACAGTAAAATGCAATAAAATATCAAGTAGGATTTTTTTGTTTGTTCAACTAAATATTAAAATCTAGCAGGAGCACCAGTTAATGCATGTTATAGACAATTGAATTAGCTATAATTTATGCTGAGTAACATTAAATTTCGAACAATTTTTATTGAGTAAATAAATGAGTAACACGAAAAAGTAGTAAGTAATTTTGCACACATATTTGGCATTGACTCGCCCTACTTTTCCATGCAATTTCATTACGATTGAACTGTTCTATCCATGAAATTTTTTTGGCATTTAACCCCGCAATCCACTATTCTTTTTGAATCGGTACAATAGCTATTATTAACAATGATGACTTTTTATTTAACTTTCCTCAATCGCAAACGGTGTTTCAGTTAAATATCAAAGATAATTCACACTAGTTTTAATTTGTCAACCACCTCTCATCATCTGACGAGAAGGCTCGCCGAACAAATATCATTTACGGGCAAAATCGTAGTCTTCTCGGATAAATTTTGTACGGTGCTGTTTATTATTGCTACACTAAGTGCCCTATTACGATAAGCGTAATGAATAAATTGTTATAAATTATTACCACAAGACTATTAAAGCGATACCATTAACAGATTGAATTTTTGATGTGATACGGAGCCCGGAGTGCTGACTGGAGACAAAATATAAGGAAAACCTTATAGTTTTGTTTATAAAGCCCGTATGACATCTAGTTTTCTATTTCGTTTTATATATATAAATATATATATATATATATATATATATATATATATATATATATATATATATATATTAGAATTGATATATTAGACTGTATAACTATTTCTAAATGGAAAATTTATTACGGTGTTGTTATTGTTAAATGAATTTATTATTATTCCGCCGCTATATAATTTTCTACATGTGTGTATGACACTATGTAGTTTGTGAAACTAGATAATGTTATACGGACTTAAGGTTATATAAATATAAGTCTAAGGTTATAACTGGCGGGCTGCTGCAGCTCCGATCGGTCAAAGCTAACATCGCCGCGTCGCAAAAGACTGCCTACTCATATTTTATTATTATATTGTATTACATGTGTAGTTTAGTTAAATAAATTTGTTCAGTTTTTTTTTAAAACGCTAAACTCGCTTTGAGAAACGTAACTCGGTAATGACTAATAGGTTTTACTCATCGCCGAATGTTAAATTCAATCCGATGATCACCTTCCGAAATAAAAAAACGATTGAAAATCACAAGTTACCGAATTAATAATGAGTGCAATCACACAAGTAATCCCCACATGATGCGCAAAGAATGCAACTAAAAGTTGTTTTACATAATTCAAATGAATCATCGTAAATAAATCGTTTGGCATAAAAACGTTGTCAATTCCACAAAAACGCTCACATCGACATCAAATTACAACAAAGTGTGACTTACCTAGTTTCTCACAGGGTATTCCAGTCACATTTAAAAAACGCACAATTAAAACCACGTATTTAATAATACACACTGCACTTAAACGGGATCGCGATACGCGCACTGAACAGGCCTACTCACGACTAAACCGAACGATCCGCGAAACCGCTGATATACAAACCAGTTTTCTTAGCTCATACACACAGGTATCTATGCAGAAAAGTCTATTAATATTTGCATAAAAACAAAGCTGACCCTCCGATGACCGCTATTTTATTTTATAGGTATATTTATTTGGATTGGAATGTTTTAAGTATATTAATTTATTTTGTTCAATTTAAAAATGCCAACCAGATATTTCATACTTGCACAGATATATTTATTATCAATGGAGAGACAATTAGTACTCCAATGGCCTTTTTTAAATTTCAAATGTATCAATAATATCACATCAACCATTTAATAAACAGTTTTCTTTTTACAAGACTTACATCAAGGAGAAGATGTCGATACAATCTTTCCCTGCCATCAATTGAATTTACGCTAAAATAATTCTTATCCGTGTACAAAAATTATCGAAAAAAGTCTAATCAGTTACCCGATGACGTCTCCAAAGTTTTGGAGATTGCATTCGCACATACGACTACTTGTCTTCTTCTGACTGTACGCTTACTTATTCCGCTACCAAGAACTTGTCTTAGAAAATTGAAATTGCCGTTTCGCATTGCTTGTACTGTTATTATCAATCAATATTATTAAATTATTAAATTATATTAAATTATTGTACTATTATTATCAATCAGTCATCAATGGCCGTCGTTGAGTTAAAATATTGTACTATTATTATCAATCAGTCATCAATGGCTGTCGTTGAGTATTTTCTGCCTTCATCTCGTCTTTTTATATACTCTCCAGTCTGCCTCAAACATCTAACATTACGATGGATCTTTAATTTGTATTTTTCAAACATTTAGGCAACCACCCTGTAAGTTCACATTTTCAATCATTGCTACACTCCTAGCGATATCAGTCGGGGTAAAATCACCCATTATGGACGGATTAGAAAAGAAGTTGATGAAAAATTAGTTTAAATGATTACTTCTTAAAAAATACAAATTTTTATGCCGCAAAAGTACGAGTTTCTAATTTAAAGCACAATATAATATAAAAAAAGACCTTTATTTGGCATACCTTTCAAAAAATACACTCCTCCCCCAATACACAATGCTCATACATCTAGAGCAAGAAACAAAAAAATACATGACAATAAAAATAAAAAATACCGCTCTGCACAATACAAATTAAGAGAATATAAGAATATACATATTCTCCCTAAACCCCCTCTGCCCTTGCCACTTTCCTCTCCCACGACAGCCTCCTGCAGATTTTCATGCCTTTCCCATTCTCTCCCAACCATTCATTCAGCGTTCTGCAGTCTCCAACCCACTATGCTTTCACCCCCTCACATTCTTTGCTAAGGTGCCACCAAGTGTCCCTTCCCTTACTACACACCGCACACGTGGTGACCCATCCACACTTTCCTTCCTCTCTCATCTAATCCACACCTTGCTGTTGCCATGCACACTTTATCCATCCTGCTCCACTCACCCTTGGCTAAGTATCTCGGGAGTTTCCCAAGTACTTGCCACTCTACGTAGCCAGGATTGTAGGAGCTCTCAGTTATTCTTACCTGCCTTTCTTGCCACTCAATATCCCTCAATCTCTCTCTTACCTCAGTTCCTAGGCTTCCCATTTCTCTCAACTTCTCCTCTACCCACACCTCAGACATGCCCACTCTTTCATACCCCCTTCCTCTATCCTTTCTCCGTCCTACTTTTACACTTCATCCATATCTCCCGCACCAGTCTCTCCTCACCCAATTCCTGCAATCTTTCTTCAAACTTCACCACCCTCACACACAACTCATACTCATACGGTTCGTATCCTGCAACAGCACTGCTCTCGTTGTCAACCTTTCGAGACCTAGCAGACTCTTCAGGAACAAACCTTGCTCTCTCTCTCTCTATCACATCCCACTCACACAATCCCCACACTTCCACTCCATAAAAAAGTATCGGTTTTACACACGCACCCCAGATCTTACACGCCATTACGCGGTTACCTCCCCTCAAACTCCCCTATTTTCTTCTCGCTATCCCCCAAGCCATTCTCGCTTTCGCCTGCATACATTCCACATGCACCCTAAATCCTCCTCCGCTGTCAAACCAAAAGCCCAGATATTTAAAGACATTCACTCTGTCAATCATACTTCCCTTCCATTTCAGATCTTCCACTCTACCTCTTCTACCCCTATTCCTAAACATCATCCATTTAGTCTTCTCTACATTCAGTACTAGCCCTCTCCTATCCAGGTATCTTCTCATTCTGTCCAGCATCTCTTGCATCTCTTCCACTCTCTTGGACACTAGCACTATGTCATCCGCATACACCTTGGTTCGCCCCACCACGACCCCTCCAGCCTGTGCTTTCCTCAGCACCTTCTCCAACTCGCTTGTGTATAGATTGAACAGGAGCGGGCTTAGCGGGCATCCCTGCCTTACTCCCATATTCACCCACTTGACACTTCTCCATTCACTCTTGCTTTTGCCCAATACTCTATATATATCTTTCTCACCCACTCCACACCTTCATCTTCCAAGCCCAATTTATCCATACAGTCCACGAGTCTTCCTCTAGGAACTGAATCATACGCCGCTTTCAGATCCACAAACACCGCATACACTCTCCCTTTGCATTCCAACGCTTCCTCCACCATTCTCACGAGCGTGAAAATCTGCTCCCTCGTCCCTCTTCCCTTTCTGAATCCACCCTGGTATTACGGCAGCAGCCCTTTTCTGTCCACTTCCCTATCTAATCTGCGTTTCACCATTGTCATGATCACCTTGTTTCCCGCACTCATATCTGTAATCCCCCTATAGTTCTGTACCTCCGAGGCAACTACCTCTTTATGCACCGGGTCCACCACCCCCACACGCCACTCTTCCGGCAGCTCTTCTTCATCACTCCACACCCTATTGACAACCTGCAGCAACTTCTCTGTTCCTTCCTCTGGTAGTCTTTTAAAAGCCTCTGCCTTCAGCCTATCTTCCCCACCCACCTTTTCCAGTTTCAGCTCTTCTGGGGCCGCGCTCACCTCTTTCCTCGAAAACGCCTCCCTTCTTACCACCGGTCTGGAACTCCCCAAATCCACGTCTGCCCCCGCCATCTCTCTGCAGCTCTTCTCCCACTCTGCCAGCTCTATATTTATTTTTACTTTTTCCCCCCTCCCCTTCAAGATTTCCCATAGCCCTCATGCTCTTTTCTACCTTCTGAAATTCCTCTATTTTCTTCCTTTCGCACGTTCTCTCGAACACCCTCTTCGCCTGATTAGCCCTTTCCACTTCCCCTCTCCCCTCTCTCCACTTCGCCATTTCCCTTCGCCAGCTCGTCTTCTTCACCCTACATTCCTCGTCAAACCAAATCTCCCTCTGCGCCCCACTCATCTTCTTCTCCAAAGCAGCTACTATCGCTATCTCCAGCTGAAGCATCGAATGCACATTCTTCCATTTCCCGCCCTTTAGCTTTTTCTCATAGAGGAAGGGGCAGCAAAGGTTTGGATGGAGCGAACCTGATATGGATCCATCAGGTTCGCTCCATCCAAACCTCTGCTGTACCCTTCCTCTGTTCTCCCTTCATAACGTTCCTCACTCTAATGACCACCTCCACCGGTACATGATCCGACCCCCCTACGTTTTCCACCTTAAAACTCTCCAACTCTTCCCTTCCGATTCCATTGACCAACACGTAGTCCAAAACCGATCCTCCTCCTTGTCCGCAGAACGTTTTTTTTCCTTCCCAGTCCCTTTCACAGCAACCATTGAGCACATCCCATCCTCACTTTCTCACCCATTACATCCATTTTCTACCCTAATATAATATAACCTACAGAGATTGCAAGAGATAATTACAACTAACAAATTTCGAACATTGTATCAAAGATGACAATTTGTAGTGAGTATTTTAAGCAAAAATAAAGAGAGAACATTATAGTTTTGGTGGTAGCTAGCTAGTTAGCTAGTTCTAAATATAAGACCGAACAGTTGTTCGGTCTTATCTTTAGAACTTAAAAAAAGAACAAATTCCTCAGAATTTACAATATTTAATATTAACGAACTAAATATTTCGATTTATTAACAAGCTTTAAATTGAATTCTGATGTATGTATTAAGCTATGTATGTATTAAGCTATGTATGTTTTAAGCTATGTATGTTTTAAGCTATGTATGTATTAAGCTAACATAACATAATCTAAAATTCTAAATAAGTGAAAAACGGACTAAAAACAAAGTTCTTTTAGTGAGTAATTGAAAGTAAAATTAAAGAGAGAAAATTTAATACGATGGTTTGCTATTTATGTATTGAAAATACGAGAATACTACAACAAAAACTATGATTGAGGTGTAGAAACTTCTTTATTGTTTTTCTAAATACTCTACTTTAATGTCTACGCATGTTTGCATTCGATTAAACCAATTGCCGTAGCAGTTTTTCCACTCTGAAGTAAGTATCTAAAAAAAAAGGGTTTTGAATGCATTTATAGCTTCTTGTGGTGTCTGCACGTTTAGTTTCTCTATACATAAATAGCAACCCTCGTATGGCTGTCCGTGGCACAGTGGCCTAAAGCGATGGTCTAAAAAATCTCCACACATGCATGAAAGTGGGAGAAGGTCCAGAGAAAATGCTGTATGAATGTGTAATGGATGAAGCATTGCATGCCTGATAGCGAGTGAATGAAGGAGCGCTAGTTTTAGCTACGCGCGCGGTATACAGACGGCCCCACGTTTGGGGCGAAAATTGCATTAAACGGTTGGAATCCAGACTCCTGTTGGAGAAAATGAGAGATGACGCATTAAGAACACTAATGGGCATTACTTGTGACTCTCATTCTTATGGGCCATTCACAATAAGCGCGGTAGTGGTAAGGTAGTGGTAAGCAATGTTTTGCATGTCTATAAAAATTCAGACGTTCAGAATTGGGCAGTAATGCTATGCCATAATTATGGTAGAGATAATTATGGTATAGATAATTATGGTATAGATAATTATGGTAGAGATAATTATGGTATAGATAATTATGGCAGAGATAATTATGGTAGAAATAATTATGGTATAGATAATTATGGTCGAGATAATTATGGTCGAGATAATTATGGTATAGATAATTATGGTAGAGATAATTATGGTAGAAATAATTATGGTATAGATAATTATGGTCGAGATAATTATGGTCGAGATAATTATGGTATAGATAATTATGGTAGAGATAATTATGGTAGAGATAATTACCCATGTTCTGTTATAGCTACTGTAAACACCCGCATTTTTATACATGTGTGCAGTTTCGTTTACAGCTACATTACCCCTACCACGCTTATTGTGAATGGCCCATAAGAAGGATAGTCACAAGTAATGCGCTAAAGTTATTATTATGAAATAGCGACTAAATACAAATTAATAATTTCATCCCTTGAAGATCGTTTCCTCTATCCAGACAGTTTAAATTGTAGGCACTAAATTACCGCGGCTGAACTTGTGTTGATTTTCATTGTTTGTTTGCGCAATGAAATTGGGAATCGTATCAGGTCCTTTCAGTCTTTATAGCGCATTGTGTGGATTGCCTCTTGCAGCCACCTCTCTCGCCCCGTTATGGTCGCTATCACAATGGCAAGGGCGCGCCGAGGGGTGGCAGTCGCTCGCATCGAGATCGCAACGAGTAAACAGGGGAATATGTTAACTCGCGACGTTTATGTTGATAAAGAAACTGGGAGGGGAGACGACGAGGGATATTTCGAATCGAAGCGTAATTCGATCAAAAACGACAAGCACGTTTCAGATTAAAGTATTTGTATGTTATAATTATCATTAGAGAGTTTCATGAATTAAAAATTTAAAAAATAACTTCTATCTTTATAATGCCCGTATGATAATATCTAGTTTCCTATATCGTTTTATATATAAGAATTAATATATTAAACTGTATAACTATTTCCAAATGGAAAATTAACATTGTTTCATATCTTATATCATTTATTATTATTCCGCCGCTATATCATTTTCTACATGTGTGTATGACACTTTGTAATTTGTGTCTGCATCGAAAACGATATAAGAAACTAGATAATGTCATACGGGATTTAGGCTATCAGCCGTGAGGCTTTTCCGCCGGTCAAGGGAGAAGCTCAGAGGGGTTTAATCACCCGATATTTACCTTAACTTCACAGAAAACCTCTGAAAAACTGGTGATTCGCGAAAATTCGTTCCCCGCTGGGGATCGAAATCAGGCTCCCCAATGGAAGGGGATTATCAATTTATCTTATTTGTTGTGTCAATTACTTCTGTCTTGGACTCGGTATCAGTATCAGTATCAACCATAACAGCAGGTTTAACTGCTAAATAATTGGTTGGTAACTCATCTGCTCCTTCACATGTTTCATTCACGTGCCTGTTGAATAATTCAGATTTGTCTGCATACACTTGGTGTCCTGCACCTGGTATTACGTGGAAATTGACTTTAGAATCCATTCGTTTGTCTTTGATGACTTCGCCGGCGAGACGGACGACGCCTCTAACCACTCGGCCACTGAGCTGGGTGGTGATAAATATGTTCCTAATAATTTCTCTGATTCTTAATTCAGATAGCCGACAATGGCAAGAAGTACTTTACTATAAATTATGTTCCTAATAGTTATAGTTTTCAAAATATTGGCGCAATCGACGTGTGATTTTCGAGAATTTTTCTGTGCCGATGCCCTAGATCTTAGAAGAGTATTTCTTTGTCCTAGCGTTATGGTTGTGAAAGTTTCACAGTTTTAGACCTTCCACACGGTTAAAAAGAAGAACAACTTCCTCAGAATTTACAATATTTAATATTTACAAACAGAAACTTAATATTTCTATTTATTAACAAGCATTAAGTTGAATTCTATGTATATTAAGCTAACATAATGTAAATTTCTAAATAAATGAAAAAAAGGACTAAAAACAAAGTGTTTCATTTACACATTACACACACTATGTTAGCTTGAAAAAACTTCTATGTATAGTATATATGTAGGGCTATCAGCCGTGAGGCTTTTCTGCTGATCAAGGTAGAAGCTCAGAGGAGTTTAATCACATTACCTTCACAGAAAACCCCCGAAAAACTGTGAAAGGTGATTCGTGGAAATTCGTCCCGATGAGGATCGAACTCAGACTCCCCAATGCTCAGTACGAGACAGACGACGCCTCTAACCACTCGGCCACTGAATTTACATTACAGCTTGATTTACATAGAATTCGAGTTATATATTATGGAACCGGACAATTGTTTTGCTGTATTATAGCATCATCAGAGGGACGAAGCTCAATAGAGGAGTTTCACCGTAAGTCGACCAGTTAGTCTTTGGTGTTATTCTTAGGCGTTATTCCTTATACTTGATGTATGAACATAAATATATTTTAGTAATATATCTTCCCTCTCAGAGCCGACAGAGAGTAACATTTTTCATTTAAAATAACTAGAGAGTCAGGTAAATAACTGCAAGTACTATTTCTCTCCATGTATAATGAATATAGAATAGATAACTTATAAAATATAACGTTTCTACTATCGACTACCTAGAAAAGTAATATTTTCCTTGTCCGACTCAACCTCGTATAATATAAAAATCAAATTACTCGACATACATTCCTGCCAACCAACGACCCACTTTTCGACGCAGACATCGTTATTTCGTCGCGCCCGCAAAACTTTTTACTACAGTTCCAGCCCATGAAATCCAATCCGCTCCTCCGTGTCGACACAAACAAACACGCGTGTTTACAAATTTGCTGCCGTTGCATAGGAAAACTCCTGAAGTATTTTGATCGATCACACGGCGAAGGGGTTCCTGTCAAAACAGGAGCCCCGCGGAAGGGTTCATCCATCACGCACCACGTCAAATAAGAGCGGCGTTTTTTGCCTAATTGCACGCCGCCACCGGAGCTCGGTCGTTCCGTGAAAATTTTAATGAAACCAGGCTTGAGGAAGAATAAAAGGTTGGTCGGCATTGTCGGATTGTCATGTTTGGGGCGGATTAGTGATGTATCGAGTTTTATGTGGTATATAAAAATATGTTTGTATGAAAAATATAGGTTCTTTTTTTAGAAGTCAATCGAATGGCTTATCTTGCTAGTTCTAAAAGTCTATACATATGTATGGTATAGATAAAATAAACAAAAATGGTGAAATGTTTACAGATTTTGGCGCATATAATGATTAACTAATCGGTGGTAGTAATATATAAGAGAATCAAATATATAACGGAATTAGATTTGATATCTGCTCCTATTATTTCTCACACTATTTAAACATGTACACAACACAAAAAACACAATAATCAAATCCTATAACTATACCGGAAAAAAAATTGGAAAAACATGGTCACATTTTCTCCGATAGTTATATGATATATTTGATTATTGTATTCTTTTCGGGCGATGTCAAGCTGTTTAAATAGTGTGAAAAATAATTATATATTTGATTCTGTTATATATTTGTAAAAAAGGAAGACCAAGAAAAAAACGAGATGAAGCTATATCGGAACTATTAGAAAGGAAAGGAATACACTGGAAGGAAGCAAAAGAACTGGCAATAAATAGAAGAGAATGGAAAACATTTATAAAAGAATAGAGGCAAAGTTATTAAAATATATTGGACCGTGCTCCAACACTTTAGGGTTTAATAATAAATTCGCGAGTGTAAAAAAGTTTCAACATCTGTGTTACCGATAAAAAAATTCCTTCGCTCCCTTAAATCACCTCTCAACGATCCTCAAATAGGTAGCAGTTACAAACCGCGTCCCCAATTCAAATGTTAATCGCCACCATTCGATCCGGACGTTTATCATAAGGCCCTTTTGAGCTGACACTCGATTAACAATTAAACCTTCTGGCCGCAGGTATGACACATTAAACCGAACCGGGCGGCACCCCGTGAAATCGGCACGAACCGCCCTCGGGGTGTCGCGAAAAGGGCCCTCCGAATTTAACCCCCACTCGAAAAACTCTGGTCCGGCCCCCATATTCACCCCTCAGTATAAATCCCAATGCGATTTTAAATCGACAACAGTAGCAGTCGTGGCGTTCGAACGAGTGATAGTTATTTTTGAGTGCCTTTACAACAAACAAAAGTATGTTCAACATGTCTGCGACGAAGGAGGGCAAGATCTTCCGGCCATGGGATGAAGCCAGTGAGATTAAAGAGGAAAGCACGGGCCAGCCGCAGTTACAGCCGTTACAACTGTATCCAGATTACACAACTTTAGCGCATACACTAGGTCTGCCCAGTAACGATCCCCTATTTCTGGAATCGTTGTCCCAAAGTTACGCGTTGGAGGAGTACGCGAGGGTGCTCAGCCAGGAGCACCAGGCCAAACTGTTGAGTGCCCGCAAGCAGCGCCCGAAAAAATACAAGTGTCCGCATTGTGACGTCGGGTTTTCGAACAACGGACAGTTAAAAGGGCACATTAGGATACACACGGGGGAACGTCCGTACAAGTGTGATGAGAAAAACTGTGGGAAAACTTTTACGCGCAATGAGGAGCTTACGCGGCACAAGAGGATACACAGCGGGCTGCGGCCGTTCCCATGTCCGCAATGTGGAAAGCGATTTGGACGGAAGGATCATCTCAAGAAACACTCCAGGACGCATATGCAACCCAGGGGATTGTATGCGGTGCCTGTTATGCTGCCGCTGGATACATGGACGGCCGCATCCGCGAGCTACCCGTACGTGCCAATGTTTGGATATTAAATTATCACGTTATGATTGAGATTTAACTAGCAATATTTTTTTATATAGAACTTTTGTGGATAACAAAGATATATTTTGTATATTTGTATATATTGTACATAGAGAAAGACTGATTTTATATATTGGATAATAAATTATTTTTGCAAATGATATTACTGTTTTATTTAAAGGTACATACTGTTTTTGATAATAAATTTAGTAGAAGAGTTAAAGGCATCTTCTTTTATGGGAGCCTTTATCGTTCATATTATAAAGATCAGTTGACACTTAAGACGAATCTTCGAAAATCTCATTCGAGGATTCGAGCTGAAAATCTATTCGAAAAACGGGTTGTGAGACTATCGGAACTGCTGCTACTTCTTTTGCTGAGTGTATAAACCGTGGCCCCAGGAAAAACTGGAGGGGTGCGCACCGAGAAAAAAATGTATTTCGAAATAATGAAGCATTTTGTGATAATTACGCGGATGTTTATAAACTATACTACTGTACTTAAGCATTATCAGATTGTATTTATCAAAACTTGAAATATGAAACTGTAATCTCTTAGAGGAATTTCTGTTGAATTTTGATTACAAATCGGAGTAACTATATACTTTTCTGATGCAAATATTGACTACTTTTGCATATTGTTTACAACTATTTCGAGACAAAAAATTAACTTTTTCGTCCTAACAAAGTATCAAATCATCCTTAGATTGGAGAAATATCCAAACATATTTCCAGAAAATTATAAAATGTTGACTAGAAAAGACCGCGCGATTAGGTCAACATTGAACCGTATTTCATTTTCCGAGATTCGCCTTAAGTAACTAATGCCAAATGAAAAGAAAGAGTTTTGGTTTCATTATTGATGTTAACTTGATTAATCTTTATTACATCTAACTGAAATTTTCATCGTCTCTTAAACCCGTATGACATTATCTAGTTTTCTATATTGTTTTATATATAAGAATTGATATATTAAACTGTATAACTATTTCTAAATGGAAAATTAACATTGTGTATTACGGTGTTGTTATTGTTAAGTGAATTTATTATTATTCCACCGCTATATCATTTTCTACATGTGTGTATGACATTATGTAGTTTGTGTCTGTATCAAAAACGATATAAAAAACTAGATAATATCATACGAGCTTTAATAGGAATAAAATACACGTTTTCTAAAATTTTCATCAAAATACATTCACGTTACTGGGCGTTTATTTATGGCGGCGAGTATAGTCAATAAAGCTAATCTAATTAATATTCCTTGTAACTCCTAGCTGCAGTTTTAAATATCAATATTTGCATTACAATATATTAATTATAAATTAAGACGATTTCACGTATATTGGTAATGCAAATACCGTAAATATTGATATCTAAAATTGCAGGGAGTTACAAGGAAAATGAGAGTTAATTTAGACCACAATAAATTAAATCATATTTTATTGAGGTTGTTCTGGGGACAAATTAATATTTACTACTTTTCTGCATTTATAATCCTTTCGATGTAATATTTATTGCGACAGTAGTTTCATTTGGGCACTGGGGAAATTAAACTTCAGCCGTCTGGCAGCGCCCGCTCTTTCTGCCGCTCTAATAAATAAATACATAAAGATTTCTTATCGAATTAGCGAAGCGGGCGCCCGTAAATAACGGGGAAAGCGAGCGTAAAGTGCGCGCCGGGCGAAAAACTTGCGTCCGGAGAAATTTGGGGAAGAGAAGAAGAAAAATAGCATGCCTTGAACACGCACAATTTACTACCGCTGTTTTTTTTTGGAATGTGATGTGTAATAATCAATGCTATCTATAACAATAGAGAAATATTTTTTATTCCGATAAGTTTTACAGCTGTAATAGAAAGTTTATTAGCAATAACCTGGGGAATTGGTTTGTTGATAATGGTAGGCGATTTCAGGGCAGTGACAAACAGATCGGAAATACTTAAACGTGTTGACGATGTGTTGTCAATAGTTTGATTAAAAGAATTTATATTTAAACTGAGTTCTTTATTCTCTAAAACTTAAAAAAAAACTGGTACAATAAAAATATACAAATACAAAATACAAATTCCCTCTTATAGTACATACTATTTATTAATATATTACAAATACAGATTAATTAAACGATAATATTGAATACTAACTTATTACGATATTATTTAATGTAATAGTTCCTGCTGCCGTTTGATGATATTTAATAATAATTCAATATCATCAAACGATAATATATTTCATCACACCTTGTAATAACAAGGTGTGATGAAACATATGAAATAGGTATGTTCTTGCCAAAATTAGAAAATTTTAACCAGTAGGCGTGTAGAAGGTGTGATGAAACATGTGAAATAGTATGTTCTTGCCTAAATTAGAAAATGTCAACCAGTAGGCGTGTACTTTTGGAAAAGTGACTTTTTTCGAAAAAAATCGAGTTTGGACTCATTGGTTAGATAATCCCAAACTCATTGATAAAACTAATAATTGCTCTAAATTTACCGACAAAGCTACGAAAAGAACCAATTTAAAAAAAAATCCGTAAACATCATAGAACTACCCTCGGTTGTGTCAAAATAGGGGCCACCCCAGAAGTGGCCTGGTACTGGGAATAATATCATTTGATTGGAAATAGAGTCTAGATGACAGAAAAAATGTCGAGATTGTTTTAAATTGAAGCGGAAAAGCTACAGGCCTTGACAAACTTTTGAAACGTAGAAATTTTTATTTTATGATAGAAACCTACAAAATGAGACCAAACACCACGGTCTCATTTTGTAGGTTTTTCAACTTCAAAGATAAAACCACAAACATTTTGTTATAAAAAGTTTACCGTTTAGCAGTAAAGCCAAAGAAGTGAAGATAACATAAAAAATGCTCAACTTAGCCTGTTGGATAAACAATCAAATAATAAATCTTAGTGCAATTTTTCTCTAAAACAAAAGATACCCCGGCTACATGATAAATTATAAATATGATAAAAATACTGTACTGACTAATTGGGGTGACCAATAAAATCCAAATTTTGAGGAATCTTTTATTTATGTCTTGCCGACCATAATCTATAGTTATATATTTTTATTTATATGTTTTATAGGCGTTGTGGAATAATATACGTAAATTATTATTTTGAATCATGCCACCATCATACAATTGATTTGACAAAATTACACAATATTTATAACAAAATGATAATTGAAAATGGAAAGTTTCAATCTCAGCAAATTGTTTCTTCTATTAATTTTTTATTTTTAACTTTTCCACTCCTATCTGGAAATGGCGATTTTAGAGGCGATAAGTTGATAAAAAAATTATGCAACGTATTTTGTTTAATATTTTTAATGGTCTTAGTGCAGAACATATCAGTGCACCAGATGCTTGAAGAAAATTGGAAAATTTTGATTCTAAGTATTTTTTTTCGACGACCTAGTCGAACAAAATGATAATGGAAAATGGAAAATCTCAATCTCAGCAAATTATTCCTTCTATTTATTTTTTATTTCTAACTTTTCCGCTTTTATCTGGATATGCCGATTTTAGAGGTTGGGTCGATAAAAAAAGTATGCAAAGTATTTTGTTTAATTTTTTTACTGATCTTAGTGCAGAACATATCAGTGCACCAGATACCTGAAGGAAATTGGAAAGTTTTGATTCTACGTATTTCTTTTTTCGGCGACCAAGTCGAACATATTTCATTACAATTATTTTTTACCATGCCACCGTCATACAATTGATTTGAAAAAATGACATAATGTTTATAACAAAATGACAATGAAAAATGGAAAGTCTCAATCTCAGCAAATTATTCCTTCTATTTATTTTTTATTTTTAACTTTTTCGCTGCTATCTGGATATGCCGATATTAGAGGCTGGGTCGATAAAAAATAATGCAACGTATTGTGTTTAATATTTATTCTGATCTCAGTGCAAAACATATCAGTGCACCAGATACCCGAATGGAAAATGGAAAATTTTGATTACAAGTATTTTTTTTTCGGCGACCAATTCGAACATATTTCATTATTATTATTTTTTACCATGCCACCGTCATACAATTGATTTGAAAAAATGACACAATGTTTATAACAAAATGGCAATAGAAAATGGAAAGTCTCAATCTCAGAAAATTGTTCCTTCTATTTATTTTTTATTTTTAACATTTCAGCTCCTATCTGGATATGAAGATTTTAGAGGCTGGGTCGTTAAAAAAATTATGCAACGTATTTTGTTTAATATTTTTTCTGATTTCAGTGCAGAACATATCAGTGCACCAGATACCCGAAGGAAAATGGAAAATTTTTATTATAAGTATTTTTTTTTCGGCGACCAATTCGAACATATTTCATTATTATTATTTTTTACCATGCCACCGTCATACAATTGATTTGAAAAAATGACACAATGTTTATAACAAAATGACAATGGAAAATGAAAAATCTCAATCTCAGCAAATTGTAACTTCTATTTATTATTTATTTTTAACTTTTCCGCTTCTATCTGGATATGCCGATTATAGAGGCTGGGATAAAAAAATTATGCAAAATATTTTGTTTAATTTTTTTAATGATCTTAGTGCAGAACATATCAGGGCACCAAATGCCTGAAGGAAATTGGAAAATCTTGATTAAAAGTATTTTTTTTTCGGCGTCCAAATTGGTAAAATTTCCAAAACTATCCTCAGCTTTGACGCAAGCAGGAGACATCCTAGCAGTAACCTGACACTGAATCTAAATTCTTTAATTCGAAATATAGTCTAGATCGCGGGAAATATGTCAAGATTGTTTTAAATTGAACCGGAAAATCTAGAAGGCTTGGCAAATTTTTGAAACATGCTAAATTTTATTTCATGTTAGAAAGTTGTGCTTGATATCATTTTGTAGGTCTTTTAAATCCAAAGAAAAATCCGAAAAAATATTGTTATAAAAAATGTACAGATGTCCTGGTAAAGCCGATGTAGTTAAGAAAACTAAAATAAAAATTGTCCAACCAAAATCAACATCAGCCTGTTATACAGACAATTTTCAACCAAATAAAATATTTTAGTAAAATTTTTCCCTAAAACACAAGTTCAAACTGCCACAAAAGTGATAAAAATCGGTAAAATTTACAAAATGATCCTCCGTTGCATCAAAGCAGGGGTCGTCCTAGAAGTAACCTGACTATGAAACTAAATAACAACTAAAGCAGGGGTACTGGAAGTAACCTAACACTGAAACTAAATGGTTTTATTTAAAACATAGTCTAGATGGTGAAAAACATGTCGAGATTGTTTCAAATTGAAACTGAATAGATACAGGCCCTGGCCTTGGCAAATTTTTGAAACTTGGAACATTTTGTTTCATGATAGAAAGTTGTGTTTGATTTCATTGTGTGGGTCTTTTAATTCTAAAGAAAATTCCGAAAAATATAAAATGTGTACCGTTGTGACGGTAAAGCCTGAAGAAATGAAGAAAAATTAAATATTTTCAATTCATTGAGCTGCTATTTATTTAATGTTGTTGTTTTTATTTGAAATTTATCTAGCAGTCTTTATATGTTTAAATCAAGAAATATACCATTTATACTTCTTCTATTGCAGCTATTGCTGCAACCGGCCACTAGTTGCTGTTTAGTTCTAGTTCTACTTTTGCAGATATTAAATTATTTTCTGTAAAAAATTTCGTAATTACCAGCTATCTATAATATTATACATATATATATATATATATATATATATATATATATATATATATATATATATTATCTATTTATTTATTTGCCTTTTACCGTTCGGTATAGACTATTACATTTACATTGCTTAACATTATTCTTTACAATTATTGTTGTTGTTTATGCATTTGTTCCACTCTTTTCTGTTCTTCGCTAGTTCTCTTGCTTGTTTAACTGTCTTTCCTTTCTTGATTATTATTTCTTCTGTTATGTTGTCCCACTCTTGTCTTGGTCTACCTCTTCTTCTTTTATTTCCAGTTCTTGCTTCCCATACCTGTTTTGTTTGATCCTTTTTGTCCATCCTAATTAAATGTCCCCACCAGTTTAGTTGTTTCTTTTCTATATACTTTACTATAGCTTCAATTCCCTATTCTTCTCTGATGTCATGATTTCTTATTCTGTCTCTTCTCGTAACTTGTTTTACTCCTCTGAGATATTTCATTTCCATTGCCTGTATTCTAGTCTATTATTAATATATAATATTATAAATTATAAAATCTGATTTATCATTAAATTACATACAAATATTTAATGATAAATCAGATTTTATAATTTATAATATTATACAATTCAATATTTGTATTCCAATAACTTTCAATTTATCAGCTATCAAATCCTCGAAATCAGTGGCAAATCCCCCTTATATCCTTCAACTTTTGTTTCGCTGTTGCTTCCATTTTATTTTCCCTACGGCTTACGGCTAAACGTGTCGATGGCGTTTGAGTGAGACGTTCGTGTCCGGAAAACGGGAACAATAGCGCGCCCGCTTATTACACCCAGTGCCGTCTCTATATGCAGCTCGGGATGGCGTCATTCGTTTTTATTTCACCCTCAGTGTGAGTTAATAAAATCTAACGACCCCGCCGTGATCAAACATGTCCTGAATTTAGCTCGGTTGTAACAAGCGTGACTTTATATAAATGTTGTCTGGGTAGATGACTTTTAACTGGAATTTTCTTAAATCACGGATTTCCCCCGTTTTAGATATACTACATCACGTAATCTTGAATTTAATTAGGTTAACGACTTAAGATCTAAGTGGATAAGAATATTAGAATGGATTATAGATTATGCTTTAAATGTCTTAAGTGTGGCATCACGGCTCATACATTTGTTATGATAAGAATTGTGAAGTTGTATCGAGTTTTTAGTAAAATATACCAAATAAAATAAAATGTATGTTAATAAAAACACTTTGTTGTTGTATAATCAACAACAAAGTGTTTTTATTAGTTATCAGGCGGAAAGACCCGGGAAGGCCAATAAAGATGTAAATTGTATATTACTGAGCTAGCACAGCTCAGTAATATACAATTTACAGTATCCCAAAATTAGCGCAAGATTTTAATTAAATAGAAAACACAGTTTTTAGTTTAGTGTTATTTTTGTTATTGAATCATAACGTATGTAACGTTAGGGTTATTTATGGAATAATACATCGGGAAAATTGGGGAATCGGGAATTTTGCTGGCAACATTTTTGAAAATGAGCCTGGTCAATCATCAGCTTATTTTGTATACCATCTAAAAATGTTGACATACTCTAGCCTTTTCAGACAGTAAATCACTTGTAGCTTGTAATACTGTGTGAAAAACTTGTGCAACAAATCGACCTCATCGGAAATTCCTAGTAGCACCCCCATCGCGCCAATTGTCCATCCTCTCACTTAATACATTCAGCGTCGTTAGCGATTCCCGCTCCTATAAACCCATAATCACAAATCACCTCCCGGCATTGTGCGCGATAACGACCACTGTCCCGAATTGTACGGCCGCTGGTCATTACCTCTCAGCTGGACGCGAGGGTGTTGACAATAATTGAAATTTAACTTCCGTTTAACCGGGGCCGGGGCAGTCAAAACATTCCGTGCATCCCCGTGGCGGCGGGAGGTATTGAGTAACAATCGGCAATTGTGGCACCGAGGAGAAGAACCGGACGCACAATGCCCGGTGATCGATTGCGCTTTCTTCGGAGTGCACAACAACTAATTGAAGCCCCGGCTGCATTGTGCAATCGCATAGAGTTTGTAAACAAAATTACAATTGCGAATTGGGAGCATTGAGGGTTTTACGGAAGTAGACGGTTGTTGTTGGGGGATTGTAAGGAGGCGAATGCATAATGGAGGAGTGGGAACAATTTAAAAAAAAATGGAATTGTATAACAGTAGTGATTTTGTTTAAATTGGCTTATCTAAAAAGTTAGCTTTTTGTATGGAATATAATATGCCATGGATTATTTTTCTTGGTTTCTATTCACTATAACGCCAATTAATAGTTACCAACCTATTATCTTTTATTGTTTATTTTATGTACTACATAAAATGTATGAATTTTTCATGCCACATAATTAGCATTTTTATACTCTACTACATATTTTATAGAATATATTTTTATAATAATAATAATATTTATTCATGTGGATGCTTCTTATATATAATAATAATAATATTTATTCGTGTGAATGTTTCTTAAGGTCGTTTTAGACTAGAAAATTTAGCTCAAAAGTTAGAAGAAATGAATTCATATATCCTCCTCCCATACAATTTGTCCTTGACAAATAGAACGCGTTATATTTTTCCATTCAATCTACTATCCAATTTAATATTTCAAATAATTTGCTGTATGATACGAGATAATTTAGATTGTCTCCACGCTGTACAAATCTCGTGGCAAGGATCGAGGGATAAACTTAGGTACATATAGGTAAAATATGTACTCGCCACCATAAATAAATGAACACCCAGTAGACGTCGATGTATTTCAATGAAATTTTCAGAAAACCTGGATTTTCTTTCTATTAAAGATCGTTTTAGACAAGACAATTTCTTAACTCAAAAGTTAGTCAAGATGCACTAACTTTTGAGTCAAGAAATTGTCTTGTATAAAACGATCTTTAATAGAAAGAAAATACAGGTTTTCTGAAAATTTCATTAAATACATCGACGTTTACTGGGTGTTCATTTATTTATGGTGGCGAGTACATATTTTACCTATATGTACCTAAGTTTATCCCTCGATCCTTGCCACGAGATTTGTACAGCGTGGGGCACAGAAACTTCGATTGTTTAAGGTGAATTAAATAAAAACTATTGCTGAAAACAAAATTTATGTTGAGTTTAATGAAAAAACAAAATTTTAATTTTTAAATTATACTTTTTTAAATAAAATATGTTGAAGGTGGTAGCCGCCTTGCTCGATGCACCGATGGAACCGATTTCCCTCAACGCATTGTAACCTGGCTCCCATAATTCGGCTATATCATGCCGAATAATAAATATTCTTCAACTAAAGCAGGTTTGTAGAGCGATGTTTAAAAATATCTGCCTTCCATTGGGCGTTATATTGGACGAGACCAGGGAACATTACCCTCAAAATTGCCATCGAATCACGGGCTTTATTCATTCCTTCTAGGGCGGTGATTCTTAATCGGTGCTCCGCGAGCAAGTGCTCCGAAAATTCATGAAAGCCCAAATAGAATGTTGGCTTATCTACTGTATGTGATTGACACTTTTATTTTGGTGCACCGCGAGTTTTTCTTATGATCAAAAGTGCTCAAAAAGGTTAAAAATCACTGGCCTATATGAAGGTTTTTAGTGTACGAGTTGTTTTAAATTAATCGACTCAGATATAAAAGATGATAAAAAAATTAAAGATTTAAGAAATTTTTAATTTATGATATTATTTTACATTCTATATTTAATTGAGCTCAATATAAGCTATTTGTTGATAATTTTTTCAGCGAAAGCTAAACTCTGCAGGAAGGTTTTTATTGCACGGGCTATTTTAAATTAATCGACTGAGATATAAAAAATGATAAAAAAAAAAATTGAGATATTTAAATTTGTAATATTATTTTACATTCTATATTTAATTAGGATCAAAATAATTGTTTGATAATTTTCAAAATAAAGTCTACAGGAAAGTTTTTAATATACGGGTGGGTTGTTTTAAATTAATCGACTGAGATTTAAAAAATGATAAATAAATCAAAGATTAAAAAAATTTAAATTTATGATATTATTTTACATTCTATATTTCATTGGGCTCAAAATAAGCTATTTTTTGATAATTTCCACCAAAAAATAAAGTCTGCAGGAAAGTTTTTATTGCACAAGCTGATTTAAATTAATCGACAGAGATATAAAAAATAATAAAAAAATCAAATATTTAAGAAAATTAAATGTATAATATTATTTTACATTCTATATTTAATTGGGCTCAAAATAAGCTATTTTTTTGATAATGTTTACCCAAAAATAAAGTCTGCAGTAAGGTTTTTACTGTACAAGCAGCTTTAAATTAGTTCACTGAGTTATAAAAAATTAAAGAATTAAGATATTGAAATTTAAGATACTATTTTACATTCTTCTTTTAACTGGGCTCAAAATAAATCGCTTTTTGATAATTTTCATCTAAAAATAAAGTCTGCAGGAAGATGTTTATTGTACAAGCTATTTTAAATTAATCGAATAAGTTATATAAAATTATAAAAAATCAAAGATTTAAGAAATTTAAATTTATTATATTATTTTACATTCTATATTTAATTGGGCTCAAAATAAGCTATTTTCTGATAATTTTCACCCAAAACTAAAGTCTGCAGGAAGGTTTTTACTGTACGAGCTGCTTTAAATTAGCCGACTCAGATTTGAAAAATGATACAAAATTTAACATTTAAGATTTTTAAATTTATGATATTATTTTACTTTCTATATTTAATTGGGCTCAAAATAAACCGTTTTTTGATCATTTTCTCACAAAAATAAAGTCTACAGGAAGGTTTTTAGTGTACGAGTTGTTTAAATTAATCGACTGACCTATAAAAAAAATTATAAAAAATCAAGGATTTGAGAAATTTAAATTTATGATATTATTCTTCATTCTATATTTAAATGGGCTCAAAATAAGCTGTTTTTGATAATTGTTTAATTGTGTATTATAGTGTTACGACTAGGCTACGTCTTCTTCTTCCCCGAGATCTGAGTTAGTATTTTCGTATTATCTTAATATTTAATTCAAAAGGTTTACTAACAACTACGTTGCTTTCTGTGCATTCTTTACTTAACAAATAAAATATATACTTGTATAAAATTGAGGTAAATAAAATTCGTTAGAACTAATAAAAAATAATTCCCTCATTGAATACTTTAAACACCTTATATTATATTCAAAAGCTCCATCAATCAAACTTGCCACCTACACAACAACCCCACATCTCGATCCGCAATAAAAAAGGTGTTATTATATACCTTCAATCCTTCAAATCGTGTGATCGATTGAGGCCCGTTCATTCACGCGCGCAAAAAAACACGGTAGCATCAAACGCCCCCGGTGAACGAAATAAAAACTGACCCATTGACACCGTTTCTGTGTGATCGTGGGGGTGCGCGTTGGAGATTCCTAGTTGCGTAAGTTCTCACGGAAAACAGGTGGGTCAGTAGTATAGTACCTGTATCACGGACAATGCGTAATTGTCCCAGATAGTCGGGGGCGTGTTGACTTTATAGACTGGCACACAAAAAAAGTCAGGGGTTTATGAACTGGACATGGATATGTGGGAGAATGCAAACGTCGGGGGTTGCTATTTCAATTTCGCAAGGTTTTCGAAACGGTTTTTATGGAAGAAACCTTAAGTAACCTGTAATGTCTTTATATCTGTTACATGTAATGCAATCTATATATAGGCTGTGTGTAAAGTATGGAATCAAAATCAAAATCAAAGATTTAAGAAATTAATATGTATGATTTTATTTTTACATTCTATATGTGTATAAAGTATGGAATCAAAATCAAAATCAAAGATTTAAGAAATTAAAATGTATGATTTTATTTTTACATTCTATATGTGTGTGTGTAAAGTATGGAATAAATTCGATAAAACCGTTATGTATGATTTTTTTTTTAATGAGTGTCAATTTTTTTCAACCATTTTTGAATGAACAATGACGACAATTTTTTCAAATTACAACCTAATTTTTTTTATTGCGGATTCTGAAAGGGGTTATTTTTCTGCGATCAGCAATTTATATTATGATATAACATATAGTATTATGATCGGAAATTTCCTTATGTGGCCTATACATAAGGAAATTTCCGAGAAAAATCATTTAAAATGTCAGAGTGAAGAAAAACACCAAAAGCGAAAACATATTTAATTAAAAAATAAAATCCTAAAGTAAATGCTCTAAACTGAGCACCATTTGCAGTCTGACAATGAACTAATTGAAGAACAAATTCGTTTACAACATTTTCAATATTATCTGGAGATATGAATCGTGCTTCTCGATGAATCAACTAAATACGTCGAGCGTGTTTACTTTTTAAACATCACTAAAGTAAAAAATCTAAAGGCGAATACAGATGATATTAAATAATTACCGACAAAACAAATTTATTACAAAAGTTGTAACTATAGTTTTCTAGAACCTACAATGTTATGTTTTTGCCCAGTATTTCTTCACATCTTCTTAATATTCTGTTCAAGGGAATGGGTTTAAGAAATTATATTTTAGCTAAGCTAAGAGAAAACTAATCCATACAACAACAAACAACATCTCTCACACCAGGTTTTCCAGATCAACTCAACGATTGGTTAAAGTATTAATTTGCTATGGAGCTATAAGCTAAGAGAAAACTAATCCAGTACAACAACCACATCTTCTTAATTTTCTGCTAAAGGGAATGGATTTAAAAAATTATACTTTAGCTAAGCTAAGAGAAAACTAATACATTACAACAACAAACAACATCCTTCATACCAGGTTTTCCAGATCAACTCAACGATTAGTGAAAGTACTGCGAAGGAAACTGATCATAAAATACAATTTAAAAAAAAGGGAAATTCATTGTTTTTTACGACTATTATTTTATTGGTTAATAATTAAACATATTAGTGCACTAATTACACAACTAGTTTAAACCCTTGTAGTTTCTTAATCATCAATCAACAAGTGTATGTTTATTTCACACCGAATCCAAGCGAATATTTTAAAAATATCGCAATAATTCAATCCAATCTTCTTATTTCGCATATATAATACGAAATAAACCAGTATTTATTTTTTTTATCCCAGTCAATTTAAATTAATTTGATATAATCTCAATTATTATATCCCTAATCAAATTAATCGGGTCCTGCTCGGTCGCAATCCCGTGTCGCCTCACAAATGGCGCGAACACTGCCCTCATTTACATAACGTTTCCCCCGGGGGACTTTGAAAGGGACGTATTTATTACATTAGCTGGCTGTACGTCCGCAGGGTGGCGACCCCCCGTCGCCGCTATCGCTGACACGATAGTTAGCGCTCCGCGACGGGGGGCAGTTGTGTTACCCAAAACCGCAACGGTGCTCATATAAAATCTCCGGAATAAAAATCGGGGTGTGCAGGATATCGATCATTAATCAAAATACAGGCACGCAAAAAGCCACACGCGTTTTATTGACGTGAGGATGTCATGTGAGGTTGAGGGTAGCTGTTGGTAGTATTTTGCTCGTGTATTGGGGTTGCTTGACTGTATTACGTAATAATTCCCTAATCATCTTAAGACGACTTAATTGTAGCAATTAATATTTTATATTCCGTTCAAAATAAATCTTAATAACAAAATAACAAATTCAAAAGGTTTATTAACAACAGCGCTGCTTTCTGTGTATACTATACTTAACAAATAAAGATAAATAATATCTTCGAGATACAATATATATACAATATATATATATATATATATATATATATATATATATATATATATATTATAAATATATAATATATATATATATAAATACTTCATTTTTATACATTATCTAAAGGATAGTCTAATTATAGATCAATTTGTGAACAGATACAATTTTCATCTTTTCTATACATCTTTTACTCATCAAATAAGTAGATAAAGGATTTTCGCCCCTGAAGGTATAAAGCAATTACCTTCAAACGGAGTCTAAATGATAATAATCTGACTAAAGATCAAATTGAGAACAGATGAAATTTTTCAACCTAGTTTATTTATTGAAATCTATATAATCATTTTTGCATATCGATTGGCTTTTAAAACGTCTGTCAACATTGTCCTACACATAATTATAATTTCCTTCTGTTGTCCCATTGTCCTTCTCGAAGGACTCTAGCACTCATCGCATGGTATTCCTTCCTTCCACTGTTTTCCGGGCCTTCTTGTCTTTTTTTGTGTTGGAACATATTCCATGGACCACAACTATCCAGGAAATATGAGAGGTCAACGGAAGCAGGAAATTTTTTTTTTTATTTATGTTTTTTTCTGTATATGTATATGTATAATAAATAATTATTATATTTAGTTTTAAATGTGGTAAACATGTGTGCTTTCGTTTAACATTACTAGTCGCCCCGTGGCGTGCTGTTTCGCTCCAAGTTTAACGGTCGTGCACCGGTTGTAGGTAAAATTATGTGCAACAGGAACGGCTTGCAGGTCAAATATAACAAGAGACAATACGCCCGGAGTAGCACACATTGATAACTGTAAGCTATAAAGAGATTCATGGCTTGCAGGTTTGATTACACTACTGAAAGCCTCTTGGGGTATACTATAGCACACTTCACCTCTTACTAACGCTCTAAAAAAAAATTCAAATCAAATAATTTCCATTCTTCTTGATTTACACTCGGTAGGTTGCACAAATAACTCTCCACTTCCCATTCGATTCCGACCCGCTTTGTCTGCGCTCGCAAATGATTCTGTCTCTGTGGAAGACCACACACAACAAATCCCAATTTTTCCCATATGATTTCGCAATAAGTCAAATGCGATTTAGCAAAACGTATCACTTTCGACGGCTTTGTGCCGCTGCGACCGCAACAATGAAGAACTGTCTTGTATGGGAGTCATCCCCCAAAATACTCTCGCTCTCCCTCCGACCCATTCAGTCGCTCTATGCGCGTCCCTCAATGGGACAATCGTCGTCGAGTAGTTCGGACGCGGGGAGCTTGAATGGGGCTCAATAAATAAGCGCTGTTTCGTTCAATGGGTTTACCTTTCGTTATGCGCCCGAGGGGGGTCCGTAACACACAACACCATTGTATTGTGAATGCGTAATCGTTGTGTTTAGTTTGTTATTATGTAATTTCCCGTTTAATCTGGAAATTCTGCTTTTAAATCTATTGATAATTCGTTATCTAATTATTTATTATTGTCTTTCCATTCATAAATACGTAAATAATAATAAAATACGTAAATAATAATAAAATACGTAAATAATAATAAAATACGTAAATAATAATAAAATACGCAAATAATAATAAAACACGTAAATATTTTTTCTTAAGATGTAAATAATAATAAAATACGCAAATAATAATAAAAAACGTAAATATTTTTTCTTAAGATGCAAATAATACAAATATAATCGAAATTCAATTAATTAGAGCGCACTCTAAACATTTAAATACAGTCCCATTATTAAATACATTTGAGGTTTATGTTGCTATAAAGAAAATATTTACTATGTTATAAAATCTAATTTCATTCAAAATAAATATAAATAAATAACATTAATTTTTAATTAATGTTAAAATAATTACTAACCGTTTACAGCAGTTTGCCGGTAAAGCCTTGTTCTTCTCGGAAGCGGCCGCTCAAAAGTGACAGCTTTTGACGTCGTTTACACATTACAAAAATCGTTATAAGAATTTTTAATTAAATATTTAATTACAATTTATTGCGTTTTGGCATTTGAGTATTACCCTTTATAAGAAACCATATAAAATATCATAACCGTTTATCTGCCGAAATAAAAAAACATCAAAAAAGCCAATACAAAATTCCTCCTTGCGATATTCCGTATTCTGCTAGTAGTGGTTTGCTTTCTGTGTTATTTATTTTTGTGGTTTGTGGTCTGTTTTTTATATATGAATTCATTATGTTTAGTGATTTTGCTTTTATTGCTATTGCTTCTAGATTCTCTATTCATTTTTCTTTCTAGTTTGTGTCGAACACTTTCTTTTTATCGCTGTTGCAAGATCTTTATCGTACAGCTTGGTTTTGGTTATAGATTATCAGGTCACTTGTTGCATATGTAGTTCCTGATTGTTGTTCAAAAGCGTATTATGCATCATGTTTTTGTTTAGATGTTCAGTGATTTGGGTTTGTAGTGTTTTTTCTAGTAAAAACACTACAAACCCAAATCACTGAACATACAAACTTTTTAAATTAATAAATTATTTCTTATTTCTTTAATAAAAATTAAAAAAATACAATATATTATTAAATATATTAATATAGTATATAAAAGAAAAAAAATAGAGTTATTCTATCTGCGGGAAACTCGGAGGTAGCCCCACTTGGTCCTGATATCGAGAGATGCAGTTGGTCGTGGTCAATTTTGTGTTCATTAGTGCTATATGTCTGTAGTCTGTAGGCTTGGTTAGTTTTGTCTCCCTTTATATGTATCGGTATGCTGTTGCTTTTTTTCATGTATATATTCCATCTTGGAATACGTTGTTTCGGTTTTTTTCTAAAATTGGAACTATCCATTTGCTTTGTTGTCCTTTAGTTATGATACTATTTTAATATATTTATAATTAATACGTCCTGTATTTAAGAGAACAATCCTTTTTTTCATTGCTCTGTACTCTAATTTTATTTATGTTCTAAAATAGGCATTTTGTTCTTTATTTCTTGTTGTTGTCTTTTAATTATGATATTATTTTAATTTATTTATAATTGATATGTCCTGTATTTAAGAGGTAAATCCTTTTTTTCATTGCTCTGTCATCTAATTTTATTTATTTTTAAAATAGGCATTTTATCCTTTATTTTGTTTTGTTGTCTTTTAATTATGGTATTATTTTAATTTATTTATAATTAATACGTTCTATATTTAAGAGAACAATCCTTTTTTCATTGCTCTGTCCTCTAACTTTATTTATTTTCTAAAATAGGCATGTTGTCTTTTATTTTGTAGAACGGTCGCTCGGTCAAGCGGCCGCGACGTCAACAAGCAAAAAAATACTAAGATAAGCCGGATTGAAAAGATCGTGGAATAACATATGAATCATATTTATTTGTGCGTACAAGTAAAATTGTTTCACGACAATGAATTATATATTCTGGTTCGAGGAATATATTTTTAAAAAAAATTTTATATTCAATGTTCAATGAATCATCACAAGAGTAATTCTTAATTGTGAAGTTTATGTTACAATAACTATGTGCGGATTAAATTTAAAGGTGTTTACAATTATTTACTTATATATTAATATGTTTTGTATTGCGAGTAGTGACTTTTTATATACCTTTATACACTACGACTTTACTTATTGATTGAAATAAATCAATTAAACTTTTTTCTAAAGCTAATTAAATGGGCAATCTTGCAGACTCGACACTATTTAATATATATATTATAAATATTATATATATATATATATATATATATATATATAATATATATATATTAAATAGTGTCGAGTCTGCAAGATTGCCCATTTAATTAGCTTTAGAAAAAAGTTTAATTGATTTATTTCAATCAATAAGTAACGTCGTAGTGTATAAAAGTATATAAAAAGTCACTATTCGCAATACAAAACATTATAAAAAATGAAATTTTTGAATTTTGAAAATTATACATATTTAATATTGTTGCCCATTTATTTAACTTTAAAAAAAAGTTTGATTCATTTATTTGCCTCAATTATTAACGCTCTAGTGCATGAAAGTTTATATAAAGTCACTATTCGTAATACAAATAATTGTAAAAAATCAAATTTTTGAATTTTGAAAATTATACATATTTAGTCATGTTGTCCATTTATTTGATTTTTATAAAAAGTTTGATTCATTTATTTGTCTCAATTATTAACGCTCTAGTGCATGAAAGTTTATACAAAGTCACTATTAGTAATACAAACAATTGTAAAATATCAAATTTTTAAATTTTGAAAATTATACATATTTAACCGTGTTGACCATTTATTTAACGTAATAAAAGTTTGATTCATTTATTTGCCTAAATTATTAACGCTCTAGTGCATGAAGGTTTATATAAATTCACTATTCGCAATACAAACAACTGTAAAAAATCAAATTTTTGAATTTTGAAAGTTATACATATTTAATCGTGTTGCCCATTTATTTAGCTTTAAAAAAAGTTTGATTCATTTATTTGCCACATTTATTAATGCTCTAGTACATGAAAGTTTATATAAAGTCACTATTCGTAATACAAATAATTGTAAAAAATTAAATTTTTGATTTTTGAAAATTATCTATACTTAATTGTGTTTCTCATTTATTTAACATTTAAAAAAAGTTTGATTCATTTATTTGCCTCAATTATTAACGCTCTAGTGCATGAAAGTTTATATAAAGTCACTATTCGTACTACAAACAATTGTAAATAAATCAAATTTTTTAATTTTGAAAATTATACATATTTAGTCATGTTGTCCATTTATTTAATTTTTATAAAAAATTTGATTCATTTATTTGTCTCAATTATTAACGCTCTAGTGCATGAAAGTGTATATATAGTCACTATTCGTAATACAAATAATTGTAATAAATAAAATTTTTGTATTTTGAAAATTATACATATTTAATTGTGTTGCCCATTTATTTAGCTTTAAAAAAAAGTTTGATTCATTTATTTTCCTCAATTATTAACGCCCTAGTGCATGAAAGTTTATATAAAGTCACTATTCGTAATACAAACAATTGTAAAAAAAATCAAATTTTTGAATTTTGAAAATTATACATATTTAGTCATGTTGTCCATTTATTTAATTTTTATAAAAAGTTTGATTCGTTTATTTGTCTCAATTATTAACGCTCTAGTGCATGAAAGTTTATATATAGTCACTATTCGTAATACAAATAATTGTAATAAATAAAATTTTTGTATTTTGAAAATTATACATATTTAATTGTGTTGCCCATTTATTTAGCTTTAAAAAAAAGTTTGATTCATTTATTTTCCTCAATTATTAACGCCCTAGTGCATGAAAGTTAATATAAAGTCACTATTCGTAATACAAATAATTGTAAAAAATTTAATTTTTGATTTTTGAAAATGATCTATATTTAATTGTGTTGCCCATTTATTTAACATTTAAAAAAAGTTTGATTCATTTATTTGCCTCAATCATTAACGCTCTAGTACATGAAAGTTTATATAAAGTCACTATTCGTAATACAAACAATTGTAAAAAGTAAGATTTTTGAATTTTGAAAATTATACATATTTAGTCATGTTGTCCATTTATTTAATTTTTATAAAAAGTTTGATTCATTTATTTGTCTCAATTATTAACGCTCTAGTGCATGAAAGTTTATATATAGTCACTATTCGTAATACAAATAATTGTAATAAATCAAATTTTTAAATTTTGAAAATTATACATATTTAGTTATATTGTTTATTTATGTAATTTTTATAAAAAGTTTGATTCATTTATTTGTCTCAATTATTAACGCTCTAGTGCATGAATGTTTATATATAGTCACTATTAGAAATACAAATAATTGTAATAAATCAAATTTTTGTATTTTGATAATTATACATATTTAATCGTGTTTCCCATTTATTTAGCTTTTAAAAAAAGTTTGATTCTTTTATTTTCCTCAATTATTAACGCCCTAGTGCATGAAAGTTTATATAAAGTCACTATTCGCAATACAAATAATTGTAAAAAATCAAATTTTTTTATTTTGAAAATTATCTATATATAATCGTGTTGTCCATTTATTTAACTTAAAAAAAAAAGTTTGATTCATTTATTTTCTCAATTATTAACGCTCTAGTGCATGAACGTTTATATATAGTCACTATTCGCAATACAAACAATTGTAATAAATCAAATTTTTGTATTTTGAATATTATACATATTTAATCGTGTTGCCCATTTATTTGGCTTTAAAAAAAAGTTTGATTCATTTATTTTCCTCAATTATTCACGCCCTAGTGCATGAAAGTTTATATAAAGTTCGTAATACAAATAATTGTAAAAAATCAATTTTTTTAATTTTGAAAATTATCTATATATAATCGTGTTGTCCATTTATTTAACTTAAAAAAAAGTTTGATTCATTTATTTTCTCAATTATTAACGATCTAGTGCATAAAAGTTTATATAAAGTCACTATTCGTAATACAAACAATTGAAAACAATCAATTTTTGGTATTTTGAATATTATACATATTTAGTCATGTTGTCCATTTATTTAATTTTAAATAAAAGTTTGATTCATTTATTTTCCTCAATTATTAACGTCATAGTGCATGAAAGTTTATATAAAGTCACTATTCGTAATACAAATAATTGTAAAAAATTAAATTTTTGATTTTTGAAAATTATCTATATTTAATTGTGTTTCCCATTTATTTAACATTTAAAAAAAGTTTGATTCATTTATTTGCCTCAATTATTAATGCCATAGTGCATGAAAATTTATAAAAAGTCACTATTCGTAATACAAACAATTGTAAAAAATCAATTTTTTGTAATTTTGAAAATTATCTATATTTAATCATGTTGCCCATTTATTTAATCTTTAAAAAAAGTTTGATTCATTTATTTGCCTCAATTATTAACGCTCTAGTGCATGAAAGTTTATATAAAGTCACTATTCGTAATACAAACAATTGTAATAAATCAAATTTTTGTATTTTGAAAATTCTACATATTTAATCGTGTTGCCCATTTATTTAGCTTTAAAAAAAGTTTGATTCATTTATTTTCCTCAATTATTAACGCCCTAGTGCATGAAAGTTTATATAAAGTCACTATTCGTAAAACAATTAATTGAATAAATCAATTTTTTGTATTTTAAAAATTATACATATTTCATCGTGTTGTCCATTTATTTAGCTTTAAAAAAAAGTTTGATTTATTTATTTTCCTCAATTATTAACGCCCTAGTGCATGAACGTTTATATAAAGTCACTATTCGTAATACAAACAATTGACAAATAAAATTTATGAATTTTGAAAATTATACATATTTAATTGTGTTTCCCATTTATTTAACCTTAAAAAAAGTTTGATTCCTTGATTTGCCTCAATTATTAACGTCGTATTGCATGAAAGTATATATAAATTCGCTATACAAAAGATTGCAAAAAAATTATTTTTAAAATTTTCAAAATTATACAATAATCATCATATTACCCGTTTATTTAGCTTTAGAAAAAAGTTTGATTCGTTTATTTGCCTCAATTATTAACGTCCTAGTGTATAAAAGTTTACATAAAGTCACTATTCGCGATACAAAACATTATAAAAAATCAAATTTTTAAATCTTGAAGACTATACAAATTTTATCATGTTGCCCATTTATTTAGCTTTAGAAAACAGTTTGAATTATTTATTTGCCTCAGTTATTAACGACCTAGTGCATAACAATTTCTATATGGTCACTATTCGCGATACAAAAAATTGCAAACAATAGAATTTTTTAATTTTGAAAATTATATAAATTTCAACGTATTGCCCATTTATTTATCTTTAGGAAAAAGTTTTACTCGTTTATATGTCTCAATTATTAATGTCATAGTACATAAGAGTTTATATATTTAATATTCGCGATACAAAACATTGTGAAAAATCAAATTATTGAATATTAAAAATTATACAAATTTCATCATGTGGTCCATTTATTTATATTTAGAAAACAGTTTGAATTATTTATTTGCTTTAGTTATTAACCATGTAGTGCATAAAAGTTTCTATAAGATCACTATACGCGTTACAAAAAATTGCAAAAAATCGAATTCTTTTATTTTGAAAATTATATCAATAACAACGTATTGCCCATTTATTTAGCTTTGGGAAAAAGTTTTATTTGTTTATATCCCTCAATTATTAACGTCGTAGTACATAAAAATGTATGTAGTCACTATTCGTGATACAAAACATAGTAAAAAATCAAATTTTTGTATCTTGAAAATTATACAAATTTCATCATGTTGCCCATTTATTTAGCTTTAGAAAACAGTTTGAATTATTTATTTGACTCAGTTATTATCGACGTAGTGCATAAAAGCTTCTATAAAGTCATTCGCGATACAAAAATAGAATTTTTGAATTTTGAATCATCGTGTTGCCTACTTAATTAGCTATAAAAAAGAGTGTCCGCAACGTTTAAAAAAATATTTTTAATAATATATCTAGCAAGTTAGTTTCGTGTACACGACCAGTGATCGAGTCGTGCATTGCTATATAGGGCGCGGTAGTGGGTAGGTTGAGGGTGTCGTAGGTTGAGATTCTACAGCAAAAGAAATTGCATCAAAAACATTTGTAAAATTGTAGAATTTTCTTCTTGTCTCTCTGGATCTAATGCCATTATCGAACGAATATTTTTATTTGTGAATAATATGTGGAAGAATGAATAAACCCAATTCAAAGTAAGTAACTTCCAAATGAACTGTATGGACCTACCTATTTAATGCGTGAACCGATATTAGTAAATTTAATTCTACTAAAAAATATCAAAATTTATTTTATTTAAATTTTTACAATGTGTATGTGTAATAATTAAGATTGTTTACAATTTAAAATGTATGCATTGTTGTATGCTATAATTTCCGTAATACATGTTATAAACTTGAATTTTACAACGTAGTTTTCTTATATATGTCCTTTATTTTTCCAAAATAATATGGTCACCGTAGGTATAGACTACTCGGGCCAGGATTCTAAACCGGACTACCCATTTGTAAACCACTGCACTGCATCGGCTTGTTATCTGATATATTATTTACAAAATAAATAGAAAATATATTTGTCATATCAGTCTTTATGACTGAGCCTCAATCATGTATCGTTCGGGAGCTGGTCTTAGAACAGTCCGGTACATTCCCCGAACGATACACGAAAGTGGCTAAATATGTTCATATAGTATTTTCTTGGGGTGTTCCACGTTTTGTATGTCTTGTCTGTTATGGTCGAGCAACATGGTTTGATCTTTCTTTGTCTTTGTCTATGAACTTATATCTCAATGTATTAGACTAGAAGCTATAGTCGACGTTTTTTATAAGAGAATTAGAGAATATCAAGGGTTATTATAGTGTCTTAACTTGGTTATATATTATTATTTGTATAGTAACGTGTAGAATACGAACAATGTGTAGATAAGAGTGGTTTGTTAATGTGTGGCAGTTTTGGCAGGGTTTTATGGTTACGTAGTGAATTGATTTCAATTTGAGAGAGTCTAAAGGGTTATTATAGTGTCTTAATTTGGTTATGATTCTTATATTTAATTCTTACAAACAATTATAAACTAAATGTATATAAAATTGCAGTTTGTCAGCTAATATCAAAATCTAGGAAGTTATTCAATTTATACTCCTCTCGATTTTGCTGTATCTGTACAAATTTGCAACATGAATGCAGCCATGTTTAACTCTATCCGACCCTCCACCCCATGCGAGCAAACAATATTCCGCGTTATTTCCGCGCGGCTTGCGCCCATCCGATGAAAAATTACCCCGCCGGGTGAGTCACTAGGCATTATATGGACCCCGCAGAGGGTTAGGGAGAGGCGGTTTCGATGATGGCGCGCCCGTCCCCTCGCCGAATAATTTAGCGAAAATGGTTCCCAGAATTACATAGTACAAATTGCTTGTCACTCCTAACGACCGTTTCCTTCACTTCGCATTTGTCTGAACAAGAGCATACTTGAGGTATGTAATCGTATAAAAGACGAGAGAATGAAAAAGTAGCAAGGTTTTTTTTTTAATAATAATGATATAAATTGTACTCGAAATAAATAAATGTTAGTTTCAGTTGTTTTCCACTTTGTTGGCTATACTTGAGGTATGTAATCACATAAGTTATTTTTTAACATACCGGCACTTGCGCCCAGTCTCATATATATGCTCTGGGTCTATGAGACTGGGCGCGAGTGCCGTAAGGTTAAATAAAATTGAAAATCGACGTTCCAGATTCGATTCTGGCTAAAAAAAAGTGCATGAAGTGAATATGTATTTGTTTAATTGCATTAACACGACTGTAAAACCAGTAAAACTAGTCATTCCCTAGTCCCTATTCCAGTCGAATTAGCCTCATATAGCTTAAAAACTTAAAAATAATCCGGGTAGCGTTTGCACAAGTACATAATTAGGTGTAAACACGTTTAAAAATCAGACAGAAAATTGCGACTATTATTCGCCATAATGTAAACGGACTTAAGTTTCTCTCGACATTTTTCTCGCAAGTAACTTGCCAGTCTAAACGTAGCTTCAGAGAGAATTATGAACAATGCAGTCAGTTTCTTTACGTTGAAGACACCGGTGGACATCTTCAACTTAAAGAAAATTCGGAGAATTTAATAATCCTAAAGTCATAATTAATTCAAATTGTCGACATTCTATTGTAATAATAAGGTCCATTCAAAGCACATCTTGGTTTAATTTAAATTTGACGACATAATCGCAGTAACCAAAAAAAAAACTAACCACCCCCTACAGACAATACGAATGTCCAGATAATGGCATTGCGGTCAGTGTCGATGGCCATAAATTAGTCTCGATGCGCGATGCCACCCACCCACACGAAAAATTCCTTCGGCATGAATGAAATCATGAACCCGCGCGCACAATGCCCCGCCGCACTATGAAACTCGCGTAAATTTTGGAAACTGTCAGACGCGCTTTATGGCGATTACGGCTGTTATTATTGCGGGCGTGGGTGAAAATTGGATGCGAAAAAGTGTATAATAACGTGCAGAATACGGACAATGAGTAGGTAAGAGTGGTTTGTTAATGTGTGGCCGTTTTGGCAGGGTTTTATTGTTACGCAGTGAAGTGGTTTCAATTTGAAAATAATTGATTATGTTGAGTTTATTATTTAATATGTAATAACTAATTATTTATTTTTTTGTATCACTTTATACACCAACAAATAAATTAGATAATTAAATTAAAATAACACAATTGTCTGACTTATGTAAGAACTATACTATAGTTACGAATAAATTATGATTATTATAGTTCTGTAATCGATTAAACATCTGTTAATTCCCCGTTTCATACCCCCAGCAATCAATAATTTTAATTATCAACAGTTGCCATAGAAATAAACACTGACTCACTTGCAGCAGTACGGCGCACACAACAGTCCCTACTGTCAGTGTTTGTCAGCACAATTTTGGTTTTTCTTTTCGAACGCCCTATAAATTGATTTACACAAAAATATAAATAACAATCATGTCGACAGCATCGGCTTTGACTGTGATTTCGGACAACTCGTACAAGGGACTGCTAAAAGTGCCGGACGAGATTTTAGATTTGATTAATCTTAAGATGTTGTATTTGGACGGTAATGGTCTTGAGGTGTTGCCCGAAGACCTCTTTCAGCGACTGCCGAAGCTTTATTGGTTGGACTTGAGGAGTAATAAGCTGCAAACGATTCCTGGTGGGATAGCGCATCATAAGTATTTGGAGAATATTCTGTTGCAGAATAATCAGATTGAAAAGCTGCCCAATGAATTAGGTAAGAGATTTTGTTAGTATTAAATCAATGTAGATATAAAAACGAAAATGCAGATAAAGTGGAGTGGGGTAAGTTCGTACGAGTGTTTATTCGACCTTAACCATTCATTTTTTAAATATTTAAAACAAATTGGTATTAACGTGGAATGAAATGAATACTCTATAATTCTTATTAACAAAAATACCAATTTACATTGGAAATTTTAATTTTTATAGCTCCAAACCCTCGGGGCAAGTTCGTAAACAGCTATTTAAAACTTATTGAAATCTATCTTTATATATTATGGGGCAAAATCGGAATTAACTTATTGTAATATTTTGTTTCAGGTCTGATACCTCATTTAAAAGTGCTCCAAATCGCAGGCAATCCATTAAAGTACCCTTCAGAGAAAATAATTGAGCGAGGGGTGGATGATATCTGCATCTACCTTAAGCAAGAATATTTTAAAAACCAAAAACCGCCAAAAAAGCCTTCTGGAATAGTCGAAACGACGCCACGAGGAAAATCACATAAAACTATCCAACGAAAACTGACCGCATCCATCCCCGAAATCCATTCCAGCGGAGTGTACAACCCTAGTTCTACCACCATCGACTCCAACGTAGAATCATTAAAAACAGCATCCCAAACAATCACAACAGCCTTAATAAGACCGGAAAGTCCTCCCGTGATATCAGTCGAGGCCTTAAAAGAAAGGGTGTCGCAACGGCAACAACGGCACTCCGAAGCGGTTTGCAGGAAAGAAAGAAAAACCCACACCATCACCCGCGGCCCTACACGTATCGCAGTGCGATCGAATTACAACATTGAAAAGTATTTGCGTATTTGTGATGGAGTGGAGCAAGAGGTGCGCGTGCAGGAGAATAACGTGAAACAGCTCTGGCTGGACAAGCTAAAGGATCTCATCAGAGACCAGGAGAAAATTATTCAGCGAGAAAAGTAATGAACATTGTAGAGGCTATACGAAATTCAATTTAAATTACTAGTAGTTACAACACGGAAAATTATACTAATGTTTGATTTTGTGTAATAAAATATTTAAGGGTACAATTTATCAATTCGTCAAAATTAATGAGGATGGTGGTTGTTTGAGGCTGTATAGGGGTTGCTAAAGCTGTGTAAACCGGTTATTTTGATAAATATCGCCTACCTTTACTTAGCCAATAAGAAGTGCACTCCGAACAATTATGTGAACATCACGCGTATTTATCACTTCGTTAACTCTTAATTATTTCTCAAAAATGTCACTCTCCGGTGGGACTTGAACCCACGTCTCCGGCTATCACAACCGTCGCGCTACCAATTGCGCCACGAAGGGTGGTAGTGAATAACGCGCGATGTCCAATTATTCACACAATAGCGTAGTTGGTAGCGCGATGGCCGCGATAGCCGGACACATGGGTTCCAGCCCCACCGCTGATTGAAATTTTTGAGAAATAATTAATTAACATTGATATATCTGGTGATTCTCCATTCAGTTAGCCGCATACGGCCAGTATTCGTTTACTATTTCTCTTTTATCAATCGTAGTTGTATTTGAATACATATTGCTGATAAATTTCAGGACCTTGGACGCCATGAAATTATGGCACCGCGAGAAAAAAGCCGAACCCCCCCGCAGGCCATCAAAAACCACCCCAAAACCCCCATTTGATACGGACACCGCGTACAACCGCTTGATGTCCCGCAAAGACATGACGCTGGCCATCGAAAGCCTGATTGCGGCCCGAAATGGACGGCCGAAGAAGATGGACGTGGATAAAATGGTGATGGAGGTGATTGCGCAGATGAAGGAGCTGGAGAGAAAATCGACGGAGGGTGGAAATTGCGAGGGGCTGCTGGGCGCGCAGAGGGAAATTGAGCTGGTAAGTCAAGGGTTAAATCGGAAAAACAAATGTCCCCGGCATAATTCATGTGGGTTTTCCGGCGCACCGCAAATTATTGCCACCGCGAACCGCGTGAAATCGTTCCGTCAGAAACATCGCCCCCATCGTTTGCAAAACCATTAATTACAAAATCATTGGCACAAACGCGCGCTCATTGCATATTTAATTGAAACTAAAGCGATTGTAAGCCGATTATCCTTGCAAAACAACGGTGACTAATCGTCAACGGAAAATCTAGGTTGTAATTTAGTAGTTTGAGGTGATTATTACATAAAGTTGAGAAATAATTGTATGTAAATCGATTTTCAACAAAAACTTATTATGACTAAATTATGAGGGTAAAAATATCGAAATCTTAAATATTTCACTTTATAGTAATTTATATTGCAGTCAAATCTTTTAAGATTTTGCACAATTATGACATTAATTATTGATTTATTATTATTATGATTATGTGGATTTAATTTCACTTTCTCAAAGTATTAGTAGGAGACGATACCGCGGGAACCCAGAAGCAATAAATATGTACCAACAGAACTTACAAAAATTCAAATATACAGAGATTAAGAGCATAGGCGACCTAACCTGCTACGTAAGGAGAAACATGATTTCAAACCAATTGTTGATTAATGATTGTGCGGAAGCAAAGAGAAATCTAAGAAAAATTATGAGAAAATATAGGAGACATGACAGCAGCGGCGAGGAAATAGCTATAGTAAAGAAAATTCTTAGAGACACTTGTGACAAGATAATTAAAGAAAGGGAAGACAAAAACTAGGAACAATTACGAAATTTTATTCAGAAAAAAAATATGGGAGTTTATGAAAGGAAATACAAAAAGAATATCAGAAAAACCTAGCATAGCAATAAAAGAGTGTAGTGATAATTTCCTAGTACTTTGGGAAGGAAAACAAGAGGTCACTAGCAAACAAAGAGTGACAAAGGATTAATGAAAATTGAATAGAAAATAACTAGACACACAGTGGAGGCATCTATCAACATCTTGAAGCAAAATAAGACTAGTGCACTAGTCAGCATCGACAACAAGGCCTGGAAATGGGCAACAGAGGACATTTTGTTAAAGTTGAAAAAATAAGAAGATGGACCCAGCTCAGTGGCCGAGTGGTTAGAGGCGTCGTCCGTCTCGTACTGAGCATTGCGCGAATCATCTTTCACAGTTTTTCAGAGGTTTTCTGTGAAGTTAAGGTAAATACCGGGTGATTAAACTCCTCTGAGCTTCTCCCTTGACCGGCGGAAAAGCCTCACGGCTAATAGCCCTATAAAGATAGAAGTTTTTTTTTTAAGAGTTATTGATGAGAGAGTCGGATTAGTTTTCACCGGTGTGAAGTTTTCCTCTAAGAACCCAGCTTTTAAATGTATGAAATTATGTTACATTCTGACGTTAACTGGGCTCAACATAAACCATTTTTTTAAAATTTCATGCAAAAACAAAGTCTGCATGAAGATTCTTATTGTACGTGTTGTTTTAATTAATCGACTGAATTATAAAAAATGATAAAAAACCAAAGATTTAAGAAATTTAAACGTTTGATATTATTTTATATTGTAATTCTTGGGCTCAAAATAAGCCATTTCTTATAATTTTCACTCGAAAAATAAAGTATGCAGAAAGGTTTATATTGTACGAGCTGTTTTAATATAATCGACTGAGCTATAAAAAATCAAAGATTTAAGAAATTTAATTTTTGATATTATTTTACATTCTATATTTAATTGAGCTCAAAATAAGCCGATTTTTCATAAACTTTCACCCAAAATAAAGTCTGCAGAAAGGTTTCTATTGTGCGAGCTGTTTTAAATTAATCGACTGAGTTATATAAAATGATAAAAAATCAAAGACTTAAGAAATTTAAATTTTTGATATTAATTTATATTCTATATTTAATTAGGCTCAAAATAAGCTTTTATTTAATAATTTTCACCCAAAAATAAAGTGTACAGGAAGGTTTTTATTGCATGAGTTGCTTTAAATTAATCGACAAAGTTATAAAAAATGATAAAAATATCAAAGATAAAAAATAATTAAATGTTTATAGAAGAAGATATATTTATTGTAACATACATACATACAAGATATACATACATGTACAAGAGGCCATCGACCGTGGTCTTTCAGTCCATGTTTATATTATTTTATATTCTATATTTAATTGGGTTCAAAATAAGCCACTTTTTGATCATTTTCACCTGAAAATAGAGTCTGCAGGAGAATTTTTATTGTACGAGCTGTTTTAATATAATCGACTGAGTTATAAAAAATGTTAAAAAATTACTATTTAAGAAATTCAATTTTTGATATTATTCTACATTCTATATTTAATTAGGCTCAAAATAAGCCGATTTTTCATAACTTTTCCCCCCAAAATAAAGTCTGCACGAAGCTTTCTGTTGTACGAGCTGTTTTAAATTAATCGACTAAGTTATAAAAAAATTATAAAAAATCAAAGATTTAAAATATTTAAATGGTTGCAATTATTTTACATTCAATTGGGCTCAAAATAAGCCACTTTTTGATAATTTTCACCTGAAAATAGAGTCTGCAGGAGAATTTGTATTGTACGAGCTGTTTTAATATAATGATAATGATGTTAATCGATGTTAAAAAATCAATTATTTGAGAAATTAAATTTTTGATATTATTCTACATTATATATTTAATTGGGCTCAAAATAAGCCCATTTTTCATCATTTCCTCCCCCAAAATAAAGTCTGCAGGAAGGTTTCTATTGTACGAGTTGTTTAAAATTAATCGACTGAGTTATAAAAAATTATAAAAAATCAAAGATTTAAGAAATTTAAATGTATGATATTATTTAATATTCTATAATTAATCGAACTCAAAATAATCCATTTTTTGATAATTTTCACTCAAAAATAAAGTCTGCAGGAAGTTTTTATTGTACGAGCTGTTTTAAATTAATCGACTAAGTTATAAAAAAGGATAAAAAATCAAAGATTTATAATATTTAAATGGTTGCAATTATTTTACATTAAATATTTAATTGGGCTTAAAATAAGCCATTTTTGGATAATTTTCACCCGAAAATAAAGATTGCAGTAAGGTTTTTATTGTACCAGCTGTTTAAATTAATAGATTAAGTTATAAAAAATAATAAAAAATCAAAGATTTTAGATATATAAATATTTGATATTATTTTACATTCAATATTTAATTGTGCTCAAAATAAGCTATTTTTTACCATTTTCACCCGAAACTAAAGATTGCAGTAAGGTTTTTATGGTACCAACTGTTTTAAATGAATCGATTGAATTATAAAAAATCAAAGACTAAATTTTTAATATTATTTTATATTCTATATTTAATTAGGCTCAAAATAAGTCATTTTTTGATACTTTTAACCCAAAAATTAAGTCTGCAGGAAGTTTTTATTGAACGAGCTGTTTTAAATTAATTGACTGAGCTATAAAAAAAAATAAAAAATAAAATATTTATCTTATTTAAATTTTAGGTAATATTCTATATTCTATAATTAATTGGGCTCAAAATAAGCCATTTTTTTTATCATTTTCACCCAAAAATAGAGTCTGTAGGAAGGTTTTTATTGTACAAGCTGTTTTAAATTCATCGACTGAGCTATAAAAAATAATAAAAAATCAAAGATTTAACATATTTAAATATTTGATATTATTTTATATTATTTTATATTCAATATTTAATTGGGCTCAAATTAAGTCATGTTTTTAACATTTTCACCCGAAAATAGAGTCTGCAGGAAGATTTTTATTGTACGAGTTGTTTTAATATAATCGACCGAGTTATAAAAAATGTTGAAAAATCAACGATTTAAGAAATTCAATGTTTGATATTATTCTACATTCTATATTTAATTGGGCTCAAAATAAGCTAATTTTTCATAATTTTCTCCCCCAAAAGAAAGTCTGCAGGAAGTTTTCATTGTACGAGTTGTTTTAAAATTAATCGACTGAGTTATAAAAAATTAAAGATTTAAGAATTATAAATTTATGATATTATTTTTAATTCTATAATTATTCGAGCTCAAAATACGCCATTTTTTCAACCAAAAATAAAGTCTGCAGGGAGTTTTTATTGTACGAGCTATTTTAAATTAATCGACTGTTCTATACAAAATAATTAAAAATCAAAGATTTAACATATTTAAATGTTTGATATTATTTTACATTCTATATTTAATTGGGCTCAAAATAATAAACGCAAAAATAAAGTCTGCCTGAAGATTTTTATTGCACGTATTGTTTTAAATTAATCGATTGATTATAAAAATTGATAAAAAATCAAAGATTAACAAATATAAATTTTTGATATTATTTTACATTCCATATTTAAATGGGCTCAAAATAAACCGTTTTTTGATCATTTTAACCCAAAAATAAAGTCTGCAGGAAGGTTTTTATTGTAGGAGCTGTTTATATCGATATTGATTTCAAAAAATTACACAATGTTGCATTTTAGAGGCTAGAGCGATAAAAAAACATTTTGTTATTATACAATTATTATCTACGATTTTCTAAATAAAAATCAAAAGGAAATTGGAAATAATAAACCAAACTCAACACTTAATAAACAACGCGGTTTCTTATAAAAAACAATACCTTCCTTTTTAGTTTTAGTTTTAAAATTTGTTTGTAATTGATTTTGAAATGGAGTTTTCCGTTAATAAAGCATTATTATTATTATTTACATCAGTGATGTATTCGGAAAGTAAAAATAAGAAATCAAGTATGTTGAATTTTCAACTTTACTTGTTCATATCTCTGTAAGTTGAATAAGCCATTAATAAACCTAAACCTAGTAAACGTCAATGTATTTCAGAAAATGCGGATTTGTTTCCATTAAGAATCGTTGAAAATTTCAGCAAGATACAAATATTGTTCTATAAACGTAGTTGAAACAGTATATATATATATATATATATATATATATATATATATATATATAATATATATATATATATATATATATTTGAACTGTTTCAACTAGGTTTATAGAACAATATTTGTATCTTGCTGAATCGATTGATTTAAAACAGCTCGTGCAATAAAAACTTCCTACAGACTTTATTTTTGGGATGAAAATGAGAAAAATGGCTTATTTTGATCCCAATATAGAACATATAATAATATGAAACATTTAAATTACCTAAATCTTTGATTTTTTACATTTTTTATAACTCGGTCGATTTAATTTAAAACAGCTGGTACAATAAAACCTTCCTGCAGACCTTAGTTTTGGGTGAAAATGATTTAAAAATTAATTATTTTGAGCCCAATTAATTATAGAATATAGAATAATACATAAAATTTAAATATGATAAATATTTGATTTTTTTATAGCTGAATGGAATCATATAAATATATATATATATATATATATATATATATAAATATATATATATATATATATATATATATATATATATTTAGAAATTGTTATAAAACTAGAATAAATTTAGTTAAGCAATAACATTTAAGTTATCTAACCCACTATATATCATCCGGAAAACCAAATTGACATATAAATGATAACATAATAATCTAACTCAACTCATTGATTAACTATTATCCCCCAAATACCATTTAATGGATCTCCCGATTTTATTACAGGTGTTAATCGTGATTCTAGCGGCGGTTTCGGTTGTGCGACGTGAGGAAGGTAGTTGTAATTATAGCGTGTGCTTAATTGACTCACCCTTTAATTAAATCGGGGGCGATAATCCTGTGGAATTCTATGCATACACATACATCCGCACACAATCACATGCACTCGCGAGCCGGCTGATACCGCGACAGGCACCGTACTGGCACGCGAAAAAAAGTTGCCACAACGAGTTATTTATAAGAAAGAGATGGCTGTATTAAAAATGCATGCTCATATTTATATTGGTGTATTGATTTTCGTTTAAAAATAGACGTTGTTTATTGTAGGAATTTTTATGAGTATCGCGGAACATTTGAAAAAAAAAATGAAGAATGAGGTTTTGGCATACAGTTTTGCATTTTAATATACAATTAATGTATTGCATTAATTTAATTTACATATTAAATAAGTATAACGATTAGGAGTGGGATGGATTTTAATTTTGTTTCAATCAATGTAATAAATTTAAAAAATGTGTCTTTCTGAATTTAAATTTTTATGATTTAATTTATTTAGATTCCCTAATTATAATTTTATATATACGCATCGCCATAAATGATTACACCCAGTAAACACTGATGTATTTTAATGAAATTTTCAGAAAACGTGTGTGTTTATTCCTATTATATGTATAACAATATTTGTATCTGGCTGAAATTTTCAACGTTTCGTAATAGGAATAAAATCCACGTTTTCGGAAATACATTTACGTTTATGTTTAGGTTTATTTATAGCAGCAAGTTTATAATATGGGTATTATATACTTGCTGCCATAAATAAACCTAAACCTAGTAAACGTCAATGTATATCAGAAAACGTGGATTTTATTGCTATTAAGAAACGTTGAAAATTTCAGCCAGATACAAATATTGTTATACATATAATAGGAATAAAAATACACGTTTTTTGAAAATTTCATTAAAATACATCAGCGTTTACTGGCTGTTTATTTATTTATGCCGATGAGTATATAAAATCATAATTCGGAAATATAAATAAATTAAATCATAAAAATTTAAATTCAGAAAGACAAAGATTTTTTAAATTTAATGCATTGATATAAACAAAATTAATATCGGCTACTGCTGACTGTTACGATATAACAGACATAATGATATTACGAAAAACAAAATGAATGTAGATCACTCTTCTTAATCTAGATATATAGTTATAAAAACACTGAAAGTGCCAGTACTAATACTGGCACTTCCAGTAAATGCTAATGTATTACTTAAATAATACAATGTATATATATATATATATATATATATATATATATATATATATATATGTTTCTAGTTTCTAGTTTATTAGGGTAGTGCAGCAATTAAAACGCTATTTTTACTTGAAGTACACTTTACTTCCTTTTGCCAATATTTCGTAGCTTACATAGCTACTTCATAATAAATACAATAAAATAAATATTTACTCTATATATATATATATATATATATATATATATATATATATATATATATATATATTTATATATATATATATATATATTTATATATATATATATATATATATAATATAGAGGATTGGTTGGGCTCAAAGGACATAGTGGGGCTAGTAGAGACGTGGATGACAGAAGAGGAGTGGGGGCAGGTAGAGTGCTGTATGCCGACAGGATGGGACTGGATGACTCAGGGAGCGAAGAAGGAAGCTAAGATGGGTAGAGCCAAAGGAGGAATCCTATTGGGGGTGAGGAAGACAGTGGGAAAATGGAATAGAGAGACGCTAAGAGAAGCTACAGGACTCGTAATAGGGAAGGTGGAAATGCATAGAAGTGCGGTGTGGGTGGGAGCAGTGTACTGTAACAAAAACCGGGTGGAATTAATGGAGGTACTAGACGAACTGGATACGGCAGCAGATATGTGGATCATCGGGGGCGACTGGAATGTGAGGGTGGGGGAGCTGGAAGGAGGGATCGGAGAAGACGGTGACTGGAGAAAAAGGTGCTCCCAGGATAAAGTGACTAACCAGGAGGGTAGAGAATGGATGCAATGGGTGAGAAAGTCAGGATGGGATGTGCTCAACGGTTGCTGTGAAGGGGATTGGGAAGGGAAAAAAACGTTCTGCGGACAAGGAGGAGGCTCGGTTTTGGACTACGTGGTGGTCAAAGGGATCGAAAGGGAAGAGTTGGTGTGCTTCAAGGTGGAAAACGTAGGAGGGTCGGATCATGTACCAGTGGAGGTGGTCGTTAGGGTGAGGAACGTTGGGAAGGGAGAACAGAGGAAGGGGCAGCAGAGGTTTGGATGGAGCGGGCCGGATTTGGATGCATATGAGAAAAAGCTAAAACGCGTCAAGTGGGAGGATGTGCATTCGATGCTCCAGTTGGAGAGAGTGATGGTGGCTGCATTGGAGAAGAAGAAGAGTGGGGGCAGAGGGAGAGTTGGTTTGACGAGGAATGTAGGGTGAAGAAGTCGAACTGGCGAAGAGCAATGGCGAAGTGGAGAAATGGGAGAGGTGAAGTGGAAAGTGCCAATCAGGCGAAGAGGGAGTTCGAGAGAACCTGCGAGAGGAAGAAGATAGAGGAGTTGCAGAAGGTAGAAACGAGGTTGAGGGAGTGTGTGACAGAGAAGGGGTTGTGGGAAATTCTGAGGGGAAGCGTAAAAAAGGGCAACGTTAGCATAGAGCTGGCAGAGTGGGAGAAGAGCTGTAGAGAGATGGCGGGGTCAGAGGTGGATTTAGGGAGTCCGAGACCGGTGGTAGGAAGGGAGGCGTTTTCGCGGGAAGAGGTCGACGTGGCCATAGGGCAGCTGAAACTGGGAAAGGCGGCGGGGGAAGATGGGCTGAAGGCAGAGGCCTTCAAAAGATTAACAGAGGAAGGAAATGACAAGTTACTGGAGGTTTTGAATAGAGTCTGGAGTGGTGAGGAAGAACTGCCGGAAGAGTGGCGTGTGGGGGCGGTGGTCCCGGTGCACAAAGGGGGAGCAGCTTCGGTCGTAAATAATTATAGGGGTATTACCGTTATGAGTGCGGGATACAAAGCGATGATGACAATTGTGAAAAATAGACTAGCGAGGGAAGTAGATAGAAAAGGGCTGCTGCCGGAATGCCAGGGGGGTTTCAGAAAGGGAAGAGGGACGAGGGAGCAGATTTTCACGCTTGCGAGAATGGTGGAGGAAGCGTTGGAGTGCAAAGGGAGAGTGTATGCGGTGTTTGTGGATTTGAAAGCGGCGTATGACTCAGTTCCTAGGGGGAAACTGGTGGAATGTATGGATAGATTGGGTATGGAAGTGGAAGGAGTGGAGTGGGTGAGAAGTATATATAAAGAGACGTGGGCAAAATCGAGAGTGAATGGAGAAGTGTCTGAGAAGTTTAGGGTGAATGTGGGTGTAAGGCAAGGGTGCCCGCTAAGCCCCCTCCTGTTCAATCTATACACAAGCGAGTTGGAGGCGGTGCTGAGGAGAGGACAAGCTGGAGGGGTCGTGGTGGGGAGAACCAAGGTGTGGATGCTGGCATATGCTGATGACATAGTATTAGTAGCCAAGAGAGTGGAAGAGATGCAAGAGATGTTGGAAAGAATGGGAAGGTACATGGATAGGAGAGGGCTAGTAGTGAATGTGGAGAAGACTAAATGGATGATGTTTAGGAATAGGGGTAGAAGGGGTAGAGTGGAAGAGCTGAAATGGAAGGGAAGGATGATTGAGAGAGTGAATGTCTTTAAATATTTGGGTTTCTGGTTTGACAGTGGAGGAGGATTTAGGGTGCATGTGGAAAGTATGCAAGCGAAAGCGAGAATGGCTTGGGGAATAGCGAGAAGGAAATGGGAGAGGTTGTGGGGCGGTAACCTCGTAATGGCGTGCAAGATCTGGGATGCGTGTGTAAAACCTATTCTGTTGTATGGAGTGGAAGTGTGGGGATTGCGTGAGTGGGATGTGATAGAGAGAGAGCAAGGTGTGCTCCTGAAGAGTCTGCTGGGTCTCGAAAGGTCGACACCGACAGCAGTGCTGTTGCAGGAGACGAATCGTATGAGTATGTGGTGGGAGTCGTGTGTAAGGGTTGTGAAGTTTGAAGAAAGATTGCAGGAATTGGGTGAGGAAAGACTGGTGCGGGAGGTATGGATGAGGTGTAAGAGTAGGACAGAGAGTGGTTGGAGAAAGGATAGAGGAAGGATGTATGAAAGAGTGGGTATGTCTGAGGTCTGGGTAGAGGAGAAGCTGAGAGAAATAGGAAGCCTAGGAACTGAGGTAAGAGAGAGATTGAGAGATATTGAGTGGCAAGAACGGCAGACTAGAATGAATGAGAGCTCTTACAACCCTGGCTACGTAGAGTGGCAAGTGAGTGGGAGACTCCCGAGTTACTTAGCCAGGGGTGAGTGGAGCAGGGAGGACAAGGTATGCATGGCAAGAGCGAGGTGTGGGTCAGACGAGAGAGGGAGGAAAGTGTGGATGGGTTTAGGGTACACCGCATGTGCGCTGTGTAGTAAGGGAAGCGACACGTGGTGGCACCTTAGCGAAGAATGTGAGGGTGTGAAAGCAGAGTGGGTGGGAGACTGCAGAAAGCTGAATGAATGGTTATGCGAGGATGGGGAAGGCGTGAAAATCTGCAGGAGGCTGACGTGGGAGAGGAAAGTGGCAAGGGAAAAGGGAGCGGCGATAGATGGGGGTAATTAGTAATTTTTGGCGGAGTAGTACTTTTATTTATAGTGTATTTGTATTTTTATTTTATTTTATTTTTATTTTTGTATATTTTTGTTGAGTTTTGTGATGTGGAGGGGCAGTGAGGGAAATGCCAATAAAGGTCTTTTTTTTTAATTTTTTTTTTTTATATATATATATATAATAATTGCTTGAAATACTTATCTAAATAAGTTAAGCCAAACCATAATGTAATTACACTATGGCCAAAACGAAAGTGAGTTAGAAGTTGCTCGTGATAGTGCTTTGATCGAAAATGGGACCAGCATTCGACAATTATCTATTATAATTAGATTCTAATCTAAGAAAATAAACCCACTGTTTAAGATATTGCCTTGTTCAAATGACTGGCCTGATTCCTCTACTAACTATACATAGGGTCAGTCCTAGGTAGTCGGTTGCCCGCGTGCTAAAATTATTTGGCCGCCCACATGCTGTACTTAAAAATATATAATTATCTTTATGTAGGATTTTAGGATAGGGACATATGTGAAGAGATTAAAATAAATCATTTATAAACGCTAATCGTTGAAAATACTGAGAACTGACTGAATGAGTTAATTTATATCCTGTATAGTACAAGTTAATATAAAAAATGAATAACAGTATATTACGAATGCAATATTATTTAAATAATAATTTAAGTCGGTCGAATTAATGTATTGTGATGAAATTGAATTTGATGGATTAATTTATTTGCGAGCGCGCCAAGTTTAATTGATTCTATTTAATGAAAAATTGTGATTGCAATATTCGGTTTAATAAATACCGAAATGGGATGAACAAAATACAAAATGTCAACGCATATAGCGAAATGAATTATATTGTATTACACAAATACAATGTTATTTAAATATAGCGTGTGTAACAAAGTTTAATATAAACTAAATTGTGTTAATAATATGTAATATTTTATTGCAATTAAATATAATATAATTCAACTGGGCGCACTGAAATTGCATTTTCAATTGTAGCTTTAATGGTAATTATAATTAGCCCAGTGTTATGATTACATTTGTAGTTAGCAGGCACGTCCGGGAGCCTAGTGGTAAAACGTTATTACTTTAGTATGGTACTTTTAGTCCCTGCTTTCAGGATAATTTAGACAGGACAATTCTCATTTCGAGGAAGAATATTTTACGTCGTAGCCGCTTTATATCAGGTTTTGCTTTTTGAATACCAATGTGACTTCAGTTTATTAATATGATTATTATTATTAATCAGTAATCGGTGACGTCTAATTGTTGTTACATACACTGTGGCGTGGAGTATTCGTTTATAAATTTAAACACTAAAAAGCCAAATGTTTTTTTTTCAAATTTCTCTGCTGTGATATAAAGACAACTTTTTGACGAAAGATACTAAAATGCCCCAGACTGTCCTTCTAAATATGCTGATGGACGCTTTTCTCTAGCTCCTGCCGTTTTTGCACGGTATTGTTTTAACTCTGTAGCATCTCTATGTCAAATACTAAAGAGGTGGTTTATATGTGGGAGCGTTGCATTCCACGCTCCCACATATAAACCACCTCTTTAGTATTTGACAGATGCTACAGAGTTAAAACACATGAAAAACATGAAATATCATAAAATTCTCATTTTCTCAGCGCCACAGCGCGAAAACGGTAGGAGCTAGAGAAAATCGTCCATCATCAAACTGTAGGGCTAGGACTACTCTAGGTTTTATCAAATTCACATTTTCTAAATATGCAATTTGCATATTTAGGAGGGCAGTCTAGGGCATTTTTGTATATTTCGTCTTTATGGCAACAGCAGAGATTGACTTCATTGTCTTAAAAAAGACACTTTATTAAGAATGTCACGGTGCTGAATAAAGGAAATAGCGGGAGTGATCATAGGCTGTTAAGATGTAAAAAAGCTAAAAGTGGTTCTTGAGACAAAACGAGATAGGAACATGCTAATAAATAAAAAAAAGTAATATATATATATATATATATATATATATATATATATATATATATATATTTTACCTTTTGGTGTAGGCTATAAAAATAAAAGTAAAGAACAGTATCGGCTATTAGCCGTGAACCACCCCAAAAAAAAAACATTACAATTGTGGGATCAGAATATCTACCGGACATAACGACGGTCGGAATTACATATCCGTTAAAACAAATGAAGAACCGGAAGGTCCCAGGGAAAATCAGATAACATAAAAATGATGCGGCCGCTTCGGAGAAAACCAGGAAACATTGATTCAAGAAAAGTGTTTTAGACGTCTCAATCAACGGTTACATCTATATTTAGGGCTAATTGAATCGGTAGTTTGAAGAAGGGAACGAATCCAAACATCAAATTTGTGGGAAATTTATGGAAACTTAGAGCTAGAATTTCTACATTAATCAATTTTAAAGATTAACAACATTATTATTAAGGTTTGGTACGCAGTAACCATATACCATTGTTGTATTGGCTAAATAGTTTACTGATTTTTCGGAATTAATCATTATTATTTGATTTTGGCGCTTGTTCCCTTCTTCAAACCAAAGAAAATATAATCCTAGAAATGAACCCTGCATGAACGACGCGGGCAACAAAAGCCCTCTGGTGGTGAGGTAGCACACTTGAAGTTGGCACACCTGAAGTTGGCAGCGAACAATATCTTTCATATCTATCTTCACGTTAATGTTTAGGCGCCATATTCAAAATATAATAATTCCCAAATTTTATTTTAATCATTTATTTTAATAATAACAATATACATATTTATATGATATATAAATAACAATTTCAAATGTAGGTCTGCATCTTGAAGTCACATCCTCGATAGTAGTTGTAGGAATGAAAATATGAAACAAAACAAGAACAATATTAATGTTTATTACATTTACATACATTTAGCCTTTACAATGTCCTTACTTAAAAAGGAATAGGGATCTCCCTCATCATCATCACTTTCACAAACTTCATTATGTACACATTTTAATAAAGAAGAGTCAGTCAAATCAGATACAGAAGAACAATCTACCAATTTAGAGGGACCAGCAATAGCTTCCACTTTGTCAATATTATTGCTTAATAAATTATAGAAGAAGGATGGGGAAATAGTTCACTCAATACCTGTCTATTATTTGATACTGTAGTGGTTAAAGGAACAGCATTCCAATTTAAACTTTTTCTCGTCTCATTCTTAAAATGCCTTAGGTCAAAATGATCCTCACATACACGATAATTCTGCACATTCATACCATCAGGAATATTGCAAGTCACCCGCCATTCGTTACAATATTGTACATTTTTAGGAAACATATAAAAGTGTTTATTTTTTCCATTTAGAACATATTTACTGTCACAGCCAGGATATTTGCATTTGTACGTTACTCGTACGTTTTCCATTTCCGTTGAATATATATATATATAAATGTTAATCACAGATACAAATAAATATAAATAAATAAAATATACTTACGTTAACAACTCCAAATAACAGCAGTCAGATACGATTCCTAGAACACACTGACAGACAATAAAGTCGCCATATTTGTTTACATTTAGGTAATGTAGATTGATTATATTTTCTTTTTGTAGTAGTAAAGTAACATACAACGCCCTCCGGTGTCGCGGTAGCAATTTAAATCTTTATTGCCAAGTCCGTAATGCTACTGTCACCCATATGCTTCAAACTACCGATACAATTATTGTTCAGATAAAGCGCCACCTGCCATCTATTAGTGGTTCATATAACTAATATATTTAATGTACGAACCATTTTATGACCTGTTCATTTAGCATAATTCTCAGTAGATCGAAATGACAGGAATATTAAGGAAGCATTCAAACATCAACTAATTCAGAAATATTGAAGCTACAGCATAGAAAACGCTATATATATATATATATATATATATATATATATATAAAAATATATACTCCTAGTAGGAGGAATAGTATTCCCTCAAAGTTTCTTTGCCGCGCTACTCTTCCAGATTTCCGCTGCTTTCCCATTCACTCACCTTTCTGCACCCCTCTACCCACTCGGCTTTCACTCACTCACATTGTTTTCCTAGCTGCCACCACGTGTCGTTCCCCTTACTATACAGCACCATAGACGAGACAGCACACACACAATATATCCTATTCATACTTTCCTTCTCTCTACGAACTGCTCCACCCAATCCTGGTTACGTAGCTCGGGGGTTCCCCGCATTTACCACTCCACATAATCGGGGTTGTATGAACTCTCAGCCATTCTCACTCCACATTGCTCATACTCTACCTAAAAATATGCGGATCGCAGCCCAAGCGGCTCGCTCGCACTGCGAGACTCGCTGAATCTCCCTATTAGAACTTTCGGGTTTCTCAGGTTTAACCCTGAACGGTTTCACGTACTTTTGAACTCTCTCTTCAAAGTTCTTTTCAACTTTCCCTCACGGTACTTGTTCGCTATCGGTCTCGTGGTCACATTTAGCCTTAGATGGAGCTTACCATGCCCGATAGGATCGGTCCTGCGCTTAGCGTTGATTTGGACACCCACGCTTCTAACGCATTGAAATCATGTATCTCCTTGCTTTACCACTCAGTTTTCTGTAGTCGTTGTAGCAATAGAGAACATACAAAATGTATTATATCCTCACCAGAATTAACACGCTTTCTCTATCATTTCAGATCGCGGATCTTCACAAGAAGATATCAGAACTACAACAGGCGAACGACGTATACATCAAATAGCTAAACACGCAAAAAAAACGCTTACAATTTTATTCATTCTTTCCTCATATATATATATTTTTTATATATACTTCTTATGTATAATGATATAGTACATAACATGTCCTCGAGACCCGCAACGAATAATACATACTTTTTAAAAACTCATCCATCCACCAACACGCAAGGCAAAAAAAGAACGTTGCCCTCTCATCCATATCACAAACGAAATGAAATCAAATGCAAACCGTCGAGCACAAAATACTTAAAAACGCACCGCGTCAATTAATCAGTCATTACGCATGTTCCTTTTCTTTTTTTTATATATAAAATAGTTTCTTCCTTTTCATAACATAGCTTTGTTGATAATGCAATAGGTTGCGTGTGTATTCAAAAAATGATATACATTGCAATAGCGTCCAAATATGATATCAAAACCTGCATTCGATTATCATGCTGAAGCTGTTCTGGGCTGACTTAGAACAGCCCGCGACAGCTCCCGAGCGATAAAAGAAAGCGGCTTATGCAACAGAATATATTCGTACCATCGAACATCACGGTCAAATAAAATTTGCATCAGGCACTTTATATCAAATTAAATTTGTATCAGACACTTTATAGACGCTCTCTTGAAGTGTGTGTTTGTATGAGTTTACGTATATGTATAAATAATACGCCTACAGAAAAAAAAAATAGTGTGTGTTCGTTACTCCAATTTATTCACAAGAGCAGAATTCAGTGATCGCCTTTATTAGATAATATCGCTGTCCAGATTATTGTAAATTAAATACACTACCAAATAAACGCTACCTCCTAATAATCATAGTATCAAATTGAAAATTGAGTGCCAAAATTGAAATATTGAGAAAGTTAACTATTATGTCATATTCTTTTATTGTTCGCGAGCTGTTTTAAGACAGCTAAGATCGACCCAGAACAGCATCCGAACGATAAACGAAAACAGCTATGAATGTTTTTGCAAATTAAGGGCAGCCATTCCAACCCGACTATGCCTGCTCACGGTTTCAGAATTATTTTAACACGTTAACTGTCGCGGTCATTTTAGGAAAAAAGGTCATTTGAGCCACGTTATTTAAAAAAATTGATATCCTATAATATAATTTGGTATTGTTTTTGATTTTTGTTCCTATTACTTCCTTGTGGCTATTGCATACATGCAATGTAAGGTATGTTATCAGCGAAATAAAGAAACTCTAGGCCATGAAGATACAATACGGAAAACAAAAAAAAACGTTATTATTGTGTGTATTCAAAATAATACACGCGGCGTACTAAATTCAACCTCTGCGTATACTATTTCATAAACATAGCAGTTAACGCGTTAACTATGCTCTACACTGTTTTATTAAGGTTCGGTTGTATAAAGTCGAGTTAACTACACCCCGTGATCATATTGTTAGATACATTTTTTAATAGCCTCATGTACCTGTTTATATATGGCAACATCGCATTACATGTTAAAACTGTTATGAGTGACGTTTAAATCACGGATTGGAAATTAACTCGAGAGTTATATTAGTTTTAAGTCTTTAAATAAACAGTTGTAAACCATAGTTCAAGTCGTTTTATATAATGAACCGGTTTAGATTGGCTTGATCCTAACTTTTGTGCATATACCAACCACACTATTAGCAACAACCTATTGCAGTACCAAGATACTTTCCACTCCACAAGCGTAGCCTCTGTTTTAAAACGTGCGTCCCATCACGATTTTCCCATGTATCACCTCCTGCGTGTTCTCCACAAAACCTAGTTTACCATAAAACGCGTGCGTGTAGCTATCCGCCGAGTTCAATAGCACGTGCACCCCGAACGAACCTACAACAGAACCAACGTTACCCAAATAAGTCACCAGTTGAGCTCAAATCTATTACGGTATGTCATAAATACAAACATAAAGTTGTGAATAAAATTGCAGCTAGAGAACCAAAAATCCCAACCGTCCACCTCCACCGTAAAATAATGAAACTGTTGTACTTGCCGTTTGCGCGTAGTGCCGCTAATAAACACGTAATCAACCGTTTGCTAACAGATTGATCGAGAACGGATGGCAGTAGGCTGCACACTACACTGCTAGGATGTGTAGGGCTGTTCACATAAATTTCCTCATTAAACCCATGGAAGTATGCAACGCCTTCCTGCGCGTATTTCGGAAGATCCTTACAATCATCTCCCAAAGGGTATTTAGCGAGCATTTCCGACAGCCAAGCGATTTCCTGTTTCACCCTGAACTTTTTATAATCAGGCGACGCACAAGCGAAGCCAACAACCTCAGTATCATCCTCTACAACCATACAAAATTCAGGGTGTAAAGCTAAATACGGCCCTACAATACGATCAGCATGGACATTTTTAATTTTATCTGGATACGGATGGCTATCATCCAATCCATCTTTGCAAGTACGCGTGCATACTGAAAAAACTTGTGATTCATCCGATGGTAGGTATGGGCGGATTGTGTAGACACGCGATGTGGGCACCTCTGGTGCTTTGTACACAAACAAATCATTGCCTGAATCAACCGGAATTAGCCTCTGCAATTAAATAAGATTTATATGATTATTATAAATGCTTTAGGTAGGGTTGTACTTGTAAATCTGCGGTGAGCCCTCCTCGGAACACCCACGGCTCCTGATCGCCGCTCATAAAAGTCTCCTTCCACCCCTTGGAGAACCCTACAGGATTAAACAACGGGCATTAGTCTGGCTGTGAATTGTGACAACGCACAGCGCGCATAATTTCGCATTTATTGACGCATTGATTTTACGCTTTTACGCAATATATATAAAGTCGCTTACGCATAGCGCTGCAAATGTATAACTGTTTCTTTTAGCAAATAGTTTTTACGCATAGCAATTGCACTAATAGTAGAATCCATGATGCATACATGTGTAGGTTCCTTGGGTGTATGATGGCATAGAAGGAGGAAACTCGCCGCAAGCTTAAGAAAATAAATAACACATTAATTACGGCTAATGCTAAAGTACTATAAAACGTAACTAAAATATAGGGTACTGCATAAATAATTCTCTAAAAATTTGCTACTAAATTACTTGTTGTGATTTTTATTCATTTAATAAACCCGTTATTTTTGCACTGTTGCGCTATTTTAGTTTTAACATATCATTTAAAACTAAAATAGCGCAGTTTAAAATTTATGAAATGAAATAGTCTGGAGATATAGTCTTTTAGTGTGCTTCCTGTTACTCCAATTTCTTCACATGAGCAGAAAACATACTGCAGTAATCGCTTTTATTAGATAAAATCGCTATCCAGATTGTCTGGAGATATAGTCTGATTGCTCTTGAACCCACCTACCCCACATGGATTGTAGAACGCTATTTCCATTAATTACGTGAGCGGATATTGGCGATTTATTTATTATTTCTCTTCACGACTGGGACTAATATTGATTTCAAAAAACGAACTGAGAGTTATTTATGTAGTATCTATTATTAGAAAAAGACTTAAAATTAAATTCGCTAGCATTTATTTAATTTAATAAAAATGTAATTTTGTTCCAGATGTATCGCTTTTGCATTTAATTACGCCCTAGCGTGCATTTACGCATGCCGCGCCAACCTAGAAACCTGAAAAAGAGCTGTAAATAAAACGGCAATTACGCAGCACCTACAACGCCAAACACTCAAAAAGAAAAGACGCAAACGTGTTGTTTATGACGCAGATATGTTGCCAATAAACGAAAAGCGGTACATCTGGGGTTCGAGAGTTGTTTTGTTTTTGAAAATTATATTACGCGCGCCCACCCCACACGGGGTTGTCTTACCGAGCCATTTGATATAGGAATTGAGGAGGGAGATGACGCCACGGATATCCCACACGTACGAGTAGAGGTCGTAGAGCAATTCGCGGTTGTTGCACGCGGACATGTGCTGGAAGAGCTTGCTGACCGATTGCGTCATTTCGTTCATCTTGTCAGCGCGCTCAAACCATTCTTGAACCTGTAACCAAAACGGTAGCTATTATTCAGCTTTACTCAAACTATATCTGCTTGCGAAGTTTGGAACAAGCTATTTTTTCAGAGGTTTCCTGTGAAGCTAAGACAAATTTATTAAACTTTAACAATGAGCTTCCAAATAGATGTAAATACCTCTGATTTTGATGATTCATTATTCTTGTTAGCACTGATCACAACCTGTGCATTCGATTTCAGCCAGTTGAACTCCTGCAGCAGCTGCAGACCCTGCCCTCCATGCTCAAAGGGCAAGTAGAACAGATCACAGAGTAGTTGCAAATCTTCTACAGTTAACACGCAATCTTTTCTGTAAACAAACCGATAAATAGCGAATTTCAACGGCAATAAATTCACATTTTAACTCACTTGTCTATATCATTATTTTCCACCTGCATCAAGTTGGCCTCGAGTTCAGCCTGCATGCTAACACTAGACACCTTAAATATCAAGAAAAATATTTGTTTAATTTAGGTTGTGCCAGTCAAAAAAAATAACAATATTTTGGACGAGGATGGCCTATTCAGACTTTCAAGTTGTAGTTACGCTAAACTGAATCTGAGACCCAAAAGATGGAATGTAAACATATAGGCTTCGTCATTTCGCTGAAAAAATATCAGAAGATATATTTTTCAGCGAAATGACGAAGTCTATATGTTTATATTCCATCTTTTGGGGTAGGTTTCACAATGGGCCCATTTTGAGGCCTAATTGTCTGTAGCTATGCTACCCTCCAGCCAACTATCCACTATATGTTTACATTCCATCTTTTGGGTCTCAGATTCAGTTTAGTGTAACTACAATTTGAAAGTCGGAATAGGCCATTATCGGCCAAAATATTGTTATTTATTTTCAATTTGAAAGTCTGAATAGGGGGCTTTATAATAAAAAATCAGAGGAAAACATAATTTGGATCCATCGGGGGAGAACCGGAGGGGATGGGCGCTATCAGACTTGGTCGCGGCGCACAACCTAACTGTCGCTAACTAAAAAATACAATATTACAACCATAATTGTAGACTTTAAAATACAAATTATTCAAAATTTAGGAATATGACAATGCGAGACCCTAGAAGACGCGAAATTCCATTAAATGCCACCGAAAAGATATTAATAAAAAAACAAAATTGAAAATCAAAAGTAACATTTAGTGGCAACCATTTTAACGAAGAAAATTGTTCATACACGCCTATTGTTATTTGAGTATTAAATAATATTTCAAATGTGAGTTTATAAGTTCTACTCACAGAAGTTTCACTCATTGCGACATCCTCCTGCGAACCCAGCTTCAATATATGCGCCGGTGATATATTTGGCGTGCTGTTACAGTCCATCGGCTCCGACGGACTCAAACTGCTCTCATTGCTGTCCGTGTGCATTTCTTCCTTCGTCCCAGCCGCCTCCGCTTTCGCTTGCTCTTTGCGTAGTTTAGCCTTTTCTTTAAGTATTGTGCCGTTTAAAATTGCCATGCTGGTTTGTGATGTACCATCATCGGGAATGACCTTAACGGGGATGGGTGCGGGTATAATGGGATTCGGGATGGATTCGTTGAGCACTACCTTAGTTTCGGATACTAGTGAATTCATTACGGGCCCGGGGAGGGGGTTGATTAAACTCTCCGTGCCCGTTACCTGGAAATTACAAAGTACTAAATGTATAAACTAGATATTAAAATTCATTATTAATTCAATATTTTTTAGTGAATTATAAGTGGGGCCAGACTCAGCTTCAAGGGCTCAAGGTGGTTGAAGTAAGGGGGCAGCTCCATATGTGTATATAATTTCGCAGAGGTTGAGTACCTCTAATGCTAGCAGTCCACTCTCGCCGAGGGTACTCGTCGAGACATGTTTGGACAAAGTTCACACACGCGCTCGCCTTGCCCAATGTCCCTCGGCCGATACATTCGCCGAGAGAACAGGACACTGAATGTTGCGTAGTACGCTGTCCCTTTGTTGGGTTGTTTCTGGCTCTAGGTCTCGCCTCTCGTTTCCTTTGACTCGGCGTCTAAAACCGACAATCGAGCGCCCGAGAGGCGAGACATATGAAAAGGACCAACTCGGATCGGCTAGGCGAGCCGAGACAGGCGAAGACGAGGCGAAAACGAAGTACACTCTCGGTTTCGGAGTGGATTGCTAGCATAAGAGGTATCGGTGTCCACCCGCAACATGTTATTTAAATCCACATTAAAACTGGACTTTCCCGAACATCGCCATAGTCAAGTTACTATTACTCGACCATGTAGACAAAGAAGCAAAAAAGTGAGTTTTGTCTGGAGCACAGAAATTTATGTACTCGTGCATTGTATGCCCGGCGGGGTGAGCGCAGTAGCCTTATTCAGCAAATATACATGTTTGTGACAATAATATTTTCATAGGGTAGTTTTTTCGCCCAAAAACTAGTTAGGGAAAGACTATATATTAAAAGCACACATGAAACTTCTTCTCTTAAAATCGAAATTTCGCTCTTTGGTTTAGAGCTTCATCAGGATTTACTGTTAGCAGAATAATTATAAGATGGGGTTCTTCCAAGACATCGCGTGCAACTATGGAGCAGCTGCCACCGTTCTGCTTTCTGTAAATCCTGAAGAAACTCAAATCAAAGAGCGAAATATCTATTTTAAGAGAAATTGTTTCATTTGACCCTTTACGGCACCTTCACAGTAGTCATTTCCTAAATAATAATATTCACATTAGGCCAGCTACACTACCCCCTAATCCAGCTCCGACTATCTGTACATATTATTCAAGGACCTTATACAAGAGGACATAGAAATTGCATAAGCACAATGCAGACAAGCGCAATTTTTACCGTCGAACGTTGTCGAATCTCTCATATTACTTATTGCCACACGTTTGGCAACTTTAAGGAAAATTCCCCACCCAATTTTCTCGCTATTTACCCGATATACTCCAAATATCCCTGCTATATCATAATTTGATAACGAAACATGTTTGCCTTCACCGGATTGGTCGACGAAAACGCGACGTCCTCTTGTATACATTCCTAGCATATTATTAACTACTGAAGTACCCGCTCGATATACACTTACGCTTACAGTGCTGCAAACTTCAGCGAGGGCCTGCAGCTGCGTTGTGTTCACCACCGGCGGCATAGTGGCCGTTCCCACCGTACTCGTCGTGGTAGTGGTGGTGGTTAAACTCATACAGGTATTAATTGACGGGATTATGGGCACTGGAACTATAGCTACGGCCGGCTGGGGCTTGGCAATAGGTCCCCAAGCCGCCTTGTGCCTCGAAAATTCAGGCAACCAATCGTTTATTGCATTACGAAGCGCTTTTCGCGGATGGTACATGTTGGGCGACAGAGTTCTCGGCACATCCTCGCCCGATAAACCGTCCTCTGTTTCAGTCTCTAGTTTGATGTCGGCAGATACAGAATCATCTAAAATTTAATTTACATTTTCAAAGATTATATTAGGAAAGGGAAAGTGTTTTATCAGGAATAACACCTCCAGTTTTTTTATCGAGATCACTATACTACGTGAAATAAAAAGAAAAAAAAATCGTACCATTTATCTTCAACTTACTTAACGTTAAATCCCGTTGGCCATCAACGTTACACCTAGACCACTGGGCCAGCGTATGTATAGCAATAAAATTAGCCCCATACTCGCAGTTTGGATTAGTAAGCACCCCACGCAACTTGGGGATCAAATCGGGCGATCGTCCTGAATAAGGCCCCAAAAATACTCTTTTTTGATCGTAATCATTCGCATGTAGATTGTCCCATATCACCGGCGCCCGCCTTAAAACATCCGTTATCTCCTGTATGGACTCCTTAGTGAGCAACCTTGAAATTACTTTCGGCCCAGTCCACATGATATCAATCTCCAGTCCTAGTTTTGAGCCGAGCGTATTCAAATACTCTGAATTGGATACATTTGGCACGGCACGGGTTGCACAATACTGTGTGGGGCATACTAAAAATTTCGGTTGCCCTAAGTGTTGGTACACATCGTTTGTCACAGCCACCTGCGCGTGCGCGAACGATTGAAACACCTCCTTATCCGCCTCCGACATCTCCGGTTCGATATCGTCGAAGAGCAGGGCGAAGGCTACGCAGCCGAATTGCGAGACTTGTTCGAGTTTGCGTTTAAGGGCAAGGATTTCTTTCGGGTTGCTATAAGTTATATCGAGACCTGGCGAGAGGGCGTAGTAAAAAGTTATGTTTTGATCGCGGGCGGCTGTTATAAGGCCAGTTAGGTGTTCGGCTTCTTCAACTGTGTAGAGCTCGCGCCAGTAGGCACGATGTTTGTAGTCGTCTTTTGGGGCGTACACGTAGGATTCCATGCCCCATTTTTTCATTCTGAATAAAATTGGGTTGTTACAATAATATAATCTAAATAAAGAAAATATTTATTTCCTCAAATCCCCAAAAAAATCCATTTAAATTTGATGAAATTAATATAAATATAATGATTTAACTTTCCTTCTACAGAGAAAGTTTAACGCCATCTGGCGACACCACATCAATTAACAATGCACACTCTTGTAATATCGCCAGATGGCGTTAAATTTTCTCTCTAGATAGAACATTGTATCATTTTGTATATAACGACTCAGGATATTGTGTGAATGCATCCCCGCCAGCTGAGCTACACTGATGGGATCTAATAAGATCGAAATCTAGATATGTAGATGGCTAAGGGCCCATTCTACAATTAACTGGAGAATAAGGCTATTTGTGGAATAAGTTTGAGATTTTAAAGCCAATATCTCAAACTTATTCCACGAATAGCCTTATTTGCCAGTTAAATGTCAATTGTAAGCCATAAAAGGTGGATTCAAACTTATACAGGGTAGACATTAAGTAGTGAATAAATTCAATAAAACCTTTATGTATGATTTTTGCAAAAATGTCTCTGATGCTACTAATTTTAAATTGCCAATTTCTAATGAAAGAGTCAATTTATTTTGACCATTTTTGAAGGAACAATGACGTCATTGACAATTTTTTTAAAAATAACAACCCTATTATTTTATTGCAGCTTCTGAAAGTAATTATTTTATGCGATCAAGGATGTTTATTATGATATAGGTCATATAAGGAAATTTCTGAGAAAAATCATTTCTAATGTCAGAGTGAAGAAAAACATGAAAGGAGAAATAATATTCTATTATATAATAAAGAGCTAAAGTAAATGCTCAAACCGTGCACCATTTACAGTCTAATAATGAGCTAATTGAAGAACAAATTAATTTTCAACATTTTCAATAATATCTCGAGATATTAATCATGCTCCATGATGAATAATGGTAAGTTGGCTAGAAGCAAGCAACATTAAAACTTAATTTACTTAGAAATAGGGAATTATCAGTCAGTACCATTTGACATTAGTATAGAATTAATGACACTTTAGCAAACTCAGGATACTTTTATGTAGTAGTAGTAGAAGTCCTAACAATCATTCAAGAAGCCAGAAGCAGCAATATGCCCAGCCTGTGCTAATTCCGAATTTTATAATATGTTGGCCTGAATAAAAAAGTCTCTACAGGCAAGCCTGTACATCTGCAGACAGCCATACTGCAATAGCACAGTTTTAATCACTTCTGTCTGCATTCGATTCCACTTCCTTTAATTTATTAATTAATACATTATAAAAATCTGATTTCTTGTTTCTGTTGGAGTACTTCTTAGGTTTTACCATAAAAAAGTAGGTACCTATGTAAATTAAACCTGTATGATCAATAATACTAGCAATATTTTAGAATAATGACAGTATTACTGTAAAATAATATGTATAAAATGTTCATTATTTTAAAATATTGACAGTATTACTTATCGTGTAAGGTATAATAATGATGAAATGAAGAGAATACTGATTATATCCGGATAATTGATTACTTGATAAATATAAAAGGAGGATTGAAGCAAATATTGACAGTACTAGGATTGACAGTATTATTGACCATGTAAGGTGCCTTTATGACACTAAACAAAATTTGAAAAAAAAACAACCATATGTATTTATGTCTTGAGCATGTGTGGTATAGTACACTGCAATATCACAGTTTTAATGAATTTTATCATTTCACTTGTTTTGCTAATAAATATAATAATTTTATTATAGACAGCAGAATTATTTAAAAGCATTCCTGATTGATTTTATAAAATTCTGTAGAAAGCATCCTTGTTTGTAGAAGGTAAGTTTATTTGTTCTTTTTTGAGAGTCAAGAAAGAACAAATAATCTGAATAAAAAGTCGCATATTTTTTTCAATGGATACAGACATTTTATATTATTTAAACCATTTCAGGAAGAGTGTTATCCTATGGAAAAATTATGCGAACAAAGGTGGGGTGGGTGGGCGGCCCCCACCAACCAAACTATGCCCATCCACTATTTCAAATGGCTTGATCTATGCACTACACTATTTATCCATAATTTTCTATAATTAAATTAATGTCATTTATTAATTGAAGACTAATTAAAAAAAGACATGAAAAATTATGTAATGCATAGTTCAAGTCGTTTGAAATAGTGGACGGGCATAGTTTGGTTGGTAGGGAACGCCCGCCCACCCCACCTTTGTTTGCATAGTTTTTCCATAGGATAACACTCTTCCTGAAATGGTTTAAACAATATAAAACGTCTGTATCCATAAAATAAACTATGCGAGCGAGGGTGGGGTGGGCGGGGGGGCCCTACCAACCAAACTATACCCGTCCACTATTTCAAATGGCTTGAACTATGCACTATAATATTATCCATTAATTTATATTCTATTAAATTAATTCCATGTGTAAATTTACGCCTAATTCGTAAAAAAAAGTGAGAAATAATGTAGTGCAGAGTTCAAGTCATTTGAAATAGTGGACAGGCATAGTTTGGTTGGTAAGGGCCGCCCGCCCACCCCACCTTTGTTCGCATAGTTTTTCCATAAGATAACACTCTTCCTGAAATGGTTTAAATAATATAAAACGTCTGTATCCATTGAATAAACTATGCGAGCGAAGGTGGGGTGGGCGGGCGGCCCCTACCAACCAAACTATGTCCATTCACTATTTCAAACGACTTGAACTATATACTACACTATTATTTGTTATTTTCTTTGATTAAATTAATTTCATTTATTAATTTAAGTCAAATTAAAAAAAAACATGTGAAAATAATGTAATGCAGAGTTCAAGTCATTTGAAATAGTGGACGGGCATAGTTTTGTCCACACATATTTGACCTGCGCAGGCAAACCTGAGCAAAAACCGGAGCATGTGTAGTGGACTAGACACACAACAGAAGGGCCTCCAAAGGTTGTTAGTCAGTTAGAGAATTTTAATATACAATACCAATTACTAGGGAATTATCAATGTAGCAATATAAAAATAAATGCATCCAAGCACATTAACCATCCGGCACTTGTACTCAGTTTCATAGACCTGGAGCATATATATGCTCCAGGTCTATGAGACTGGGCATGAGTGCCAGAAGGTTAATGACTCAAGATATTGTGTGAATGCGTCCTCACCAGCTGAGCTACACTAATGTGATCTAACAAGCTCGAATTCTAAATATGTAGATGGCCAAGAGGTGGTTTCTTATACAGGGTAGACATTAAGTAGCGAATAAAACCATTATATATGATTTTACACATTTATATCATTTTTATGTAGACAACTGTGCTAACAGTCCATAAATTGGGTATCATTATATCAAATAGATGCAAATTTAAGTATGATCGTAGTTTGATAGATATACCTAATAAATTAGCTATACAACATTACATACAATTTGCATTATTATTACTTTTAAATATATAACTCAACAGTATTTAATCAAACCAACCACATATTAATAATAATTAAAAACTTACTTTTGAAACAAATCCTTCCTCTGCTCAGTGGTCCACGGTCGGCCGTAAAAGCCTGCAAAATAACAAACATAACATGAAATAAACAACTTTTGTTGTTGTTGAGTCTAAACTGCACTAGTTGTCTCAACAGTATCAGACCGCTACCAAATTAAAACCTGGCATTTCTTACTAAAATAGGATTAAAATTAACGCACCTTCCACGACGCCGCATATGAAGTTCCCATTTTTAGTGTTTAAATTTTCCAGAACCGGCAGGTTAGGTGTATCTGCCATCTTGCCGTTGGCGAACGCTGCACCGAATGTCAAACGTCAAAAACACCCGGTGCAAATACAACATTCATTAGATCTAAAATCGAATGTCTAAAACATTTGCTAACTTTAATAATTAATATTATTTAAATTAAACATACTATGAGCATATTAGATAACAATTACTTGCCACAGACTAATTAGATAGTAATAATAATTAATAAATGTATTAGAAATTAGGTTTTAGAGTATGTGTCGCCATCTATCGCGCAGTATCACAACTAATATGACATATGGTTATGTTTAGTTGCATATAGGCAAGTTTAAAAGAAATGGCGGCGATTGAATTCGTTCCAAGTGTGGTGGCATGAAGATTCCATGCCTGTATGCCATGTATGTTTTGTGATTCCATGCCTGTGATTATGCCTGAAGACCTCTAAAGCTACATGTCATCCAGTGTACGCGGTAATAATTTCTTCAAGAGCCTCAAAATTTGGAAAGACCATTCCAATATTGTCAGGTACGTGTGCATTTAGTATCTAGAATCTATGCTCATGACATAATTGAGAGACACTTATGTATGTGTAAAACTGGTATACAAAAGGCACTTTCGTTTAGCATGGTTTATCATTGCTAGTCGCCCCTGTGGCGTGCAGTATCGCTCAGGTCTTGCGGTCGTACGCTGGATGTTGGTAGAATTATGCGCATCGGAAGCGGCAAATAGAACAAGAAACAATAAATCCGTACCAGTCCAGAGTGATAAACGAAAGGTACTAAAGCTATTCCGGGCTATAGTAACACGACTAGAATAGCCTGAAACAGCTCTAGAGCGATAAACTAAACCGGATATAATAATTAAGAAACAGTATATATTACTTCTGGATAGTTAGCTGGAGGGTGCATAGCTATAGACACTTGTGCCTTAAAATGGGCCCATTGTAAAACCTACCTTTCACTACTCACTCGTTCCACCAGTCAATTCTGCATGCAAGCTGCAGAACTCTGGTGGGTGAGGTCTTGCCAATTCTGGCCATACTAGGCCAACACTCCCTTAGTATTAGCTGCCTAATGTTTACTAGAGCTGGGCAGAGGCATATTACATGCCCATAATATGTTACTTAATATTCTTCCAAATTTTGGTTTGAGTTTGGACATGTATAAAGATAAATATTATAAGCTAAAATGCATTAAAAAATAGAGACCCCTACTCCTTGACTAGGGTTACCAACTATTCTAGTTGCGTACGGAGGAAGGGTCGGGCTTAGATTAGGGGTGGTTGCACGCGAATGCGAAGGAGAAGGGGTAAAACCTCAACACTTAGACAATTCACACACTGAACACTAGCCCAAACTTGTGAAAAGAGAAGGAGTGTGGTGGCAACCACTGAGTGAAATAACCACGATGGCGACCACTGTATACGGCCAAAGGCACTACTTATACCCTGAAATAAAAGGAACTAATGGTAAAGGACAACAATCGTTTAATGTGCAGAGGAGGGAGATCTCACAACCGATCGGTGAGGACATCGCGGTGGGTGCCCCCAACCGCCATCCGAATACCCCCCTAATAGAAGAAGCTATCGCGGAACCAGAACTCGTAGGAGGCACCAACCCAATTAGAGACAGCGGCACAACACCCAGGACATCAACGAATAGAAGTTAAACTAAGGTACGTCCAAGCATAACCAGGCCGGAAAAACAGCAACGAATCGCTAGTCCAGTGCCCGTAGGAGGCACCACCCCAATTGGGGAAAGCGACGTAACACCCAGGACCTCAACAAACAGAAGTCAAACTAAGGTACGTCCAAGCATAACCAGGCCGGAAAAACAGCAACGAATCGCTAGTCCAGTGCCAGTAGGAGGCACCAACCTATTTGGAGAAAGCGGCGTAATACCCAGGACGTTAACGAACAGAAGTCAAACTTAGGTATAACCAAGCAGAACCCCTTCGGAAAAACAGCAGCGAATCGCTAGTCCAGTACCCGTAGGAGTCACCACCTCAATTACAGAAAGCGACGTAACACCCGGGACCTCAACGAACAGAAGTCAAACTTAGGTAAAACCAAACAGAACCACTCCAGAAAAACAGCAACGAATCGCTAGTCAAGTGCCCGTAGGATGCTCCACCCCAATTGGAGAAAGCGGCATAACACCCAGGACCTCAACAAACAGAAGTCAAACTAAGGTACAACCAAGCAGAACCACTCCGGACAAACAGCAACGAATCGCTGGTCCAGTGCCCGTAGGAGGCACCAACCTAATGGGAGAAAGCGGCGTAACACCCAGGACCTCAACGAACAGAAGTCAAACTTAGGTACAACCAAGCAGAATCCCTTCGGAAAAACAGCAGCGAATCGCTAGTCCAGTGCCCGTACGAGGCACCAATCCAATTGGAGAAAGCGGCGTAACACCCAGGACCTCAACGAACAGAAGTCAAACTAAGGTACAACTAAGCAGAACCACTCCGGAAAAACAGCAACGAATCGCTGGTTCAGTGCACGTAGGAGGCACCAACCTAATGGGAGAAAGCGGCGTAACACCCAGGACTTCAACGAACAGAAGTCAAACTTAGGTACAACCAAGCAGAACCCTTTCGAAAAACAGCAACGAATAGATAGTCCAGTGGATAATAGCGAAGGCTGGAAATTCTGCCACACAGGAAGGCTACTGAACTCGGTCAGACAAGAGAGAGGAAAGCCACCTTATCACCGGGAAGGCGGGACCAACAGGGAGAAGAAGCGACCGAAACTCTACAAGAAAACACCGAGGACCAACAGGCATGACACTACAAGAGGCAGACAGCTTTCTGCGCCCTGTGTAGGGCAGGACAGGTCGCGGGAGGCTTCCAATGCGCAATTAAGAGGAAGGCGCGGGACGAGGCCAATGACCCAGATAACCACCGTATAGGTGAAGGCCGACCGGGGCAAAATGATACCTAAACTGCTACATGGCAAGACCCAACCGTAGATGAGTCGTCAAGGAAGGAAATGATACATACCAGCAAACACAACTAGAACACTAAGCAGGCGACAAACAACCCTGATAACGAGGGATCCCAGCTCTAGATCAAGGCAGCGTGGTTGAGCTTAGTGTCTCTGAAATTAGAAAAAGAGGACATTTCGGCATGGGTGTCTAAAGGAGGATTGTTCTTCCAAAAGGAGGACGGTTGACAACCCTACCCAGAAGTGTTCTAATAGCGTCGGGGTCAGAAAAAAGAAACAAGAGCTAGTCAAGAGAGACTGGACTGTTCAAAGATGAAAGAGAGGGATCTGACCCAAGTCTAGTTGAAGAAGAAGCCAGATCCAGCTAGGGCCCCTCGGGATTGCCAGTTCCCGTATTCACCAGGTGTGAACCCCTGAGGTATTTGTAATGGAAACATTATAACGTGAAGAAATGAAATGCAATTTTTACTTTATCATAGAATTATCGATGAAATTTTGTAATCGTGCAAAAATATCTTTGTGTTTTAACGAAAATCTTAATATATTATATATAAATTAGAAGAAAAACGCTTATATACCGCGAACTAGGCTACGTCGATCTTCACCGTCGCTGTTTCAATTTCTTCCGGTGGGATTTGACTCGTGCAAACTTCTTTTATGTGACTTCTTCTTCTTTCTTCATTTCTTGGTCTTTATCCTCTTATACCCGTGTTGGGTGTCTAGGTTGACTTCTAAACGGTGTCCCAAAATTAATGCAAGATTTGAATGAAATAGAAACACAGTTTTTAAATCATATTTGTTTAATTGATGTTGGCAATTTAAAATTATAAAATTAATTAACAGATGGTTTCTCATATGATATGAGATCAGACGTTCACATCAAGATAGATTTTTCACATCAGAAACGAACTGTTATTTGATTGTTCAAATTTTAAATTGCCAACAATTAATTTTAAAACATAAATTCGATATTCAAAGTTTTATTTTGGTAAAATCAACTATTTTTCGTTATATTTGTAGAATTTTATGAATTTTCAGTAAGAATATCTCAAAATATATAGCTATATTCCTATGACTAATGAACTGTTAAATGAATTATTGACTTTAGATTTCCAAAATATGCAATATTTAATTGGAGTATTAATTGTTTTAAATTAACAGCATGATTTTAAGCAATGGTTTGATTTTTTACAATAATAAAGAATTATACATTATTCATCGTGTAATAAGCATTTCACATTACATTTTGGTAATTTTTTTTAGTCTTTAGATTGTTATTTTTTATTGGATCATAAAGTACATATGATAGGGCTATTAATGGAATAACATATCGGGCAAATGGCTTCCACGGCTTTGCTAGCACATACGCACTCTTGTCGAAATTTTCTATAACCATTCTGCATAAATGTGACTGAGTTTCGTTGGTGCAGCGTTTAATTTCTTCCTGTAGTACATGGGTAGTTGTGCGCTTGTTGACATAGACTTTTGACTTTAGGGGGCCAATTCTGCTCACCGCAACGAGAGAGTACACGGCCCTCCGCCATCATCTATAGCCTTGTTCTTCGCCTCGTCCCGAGGGCATCGGAGGTCTGTGCTTCTACCTTGAATAGTGCGCAGTAAGCCGTCTGTCTCTTGCACTGTCTTGTCTGGTGGCCTTCCTCGCCACACCTCAGGCATAGATTTTGTCTGTTATCCCCACTGTACTATTCAAACCGGTGGCCATCCAACCTACAACGGCTTCAGCCTTGCGGCAGTTCTTCCCTCTTGTCTTCGTGTTGCTTTGCATTGTATCATTCTCACATGCAGCCTTGTTGCTGCTAAGTTGTCGGCCCCTTTTTCAGTTATTGTGACTTTCCCTGTCCGTTTGGCTACTATTAGTGACTAGTAGTCACACATGCTGATGTCTCGCTCATACTAATAGTACAGGGTAACATCAGCATGTGCCACTACTAGTCACTCGTAGTAGTCAAACGGATAGGGCCACTGTTATATTCTTCGTGCCGCGCTGGGCTGGCCTAGGTTATATTTCTCATTCTTAGTTATAAAGTATAAATCTACTTACAACAAGAACAGAGGTAGAGACTGCCTTCAACTCGGCGAAGGCAGTCTCTACCTCTGTTCTTGTTGTAAGTAGATTTAGACTCCTTATAAGTCAGGCTTCCTGGCCCTGGCCTCGATTCCCGTGCGAAATGGTATTCAATTATTTTCCTCGTGTCCTTAGTGCCTCAACTATTATTCCCTCCTTCACATATGTTAGCTGGGCGCACGATACTGTCGCCAGTAGCCTCCTCTTTGACTCACTCGGGCCTCCAACGTTGACAGTACTCTTGCAAGCGTAGTTTCCGTTCTGGCAACTTTCCTGGTGGCTTTCAGGACCTGTGCCGTGTGGTACATGTTCGCCTCCAGTAACCTCCCTACTGGAGGCGAACATGTACCCAGCATGTCGTAGGTGGTGGTGACTTCATGGATACCAGCTCTCTTGTTTGTGAGCAAGGCGACCTTGGTTTTGCCTCTGGCAATGCCCGTCATTCATTCCTTCTCAACCATTACAGCCCGTCTCAGCTTGTGCTTTGCCTTCACGACGTCGCGGTTTCCGAAGACGATAGCTATAGCACGATTGCATTTTAGCTATAGCTTCACCCCTCCAACCTAACCTAGCCCCTGACCCGTCCTCTTTTTGAAACAAGAATAGTTAGCAAACTTCAGTGGCTGGATCAGCATTCATTCGAAAAATATTAGATTAAATATTTATCACCGACGGATGGACAAACATTTTCCACAGATCATTTTAAAATGACCTAATACATTTCTGACCTGACCAGGGACCAAATAAAGAGGATTTACGCAAAAATTATAAAATTATTTCTTACACTATTACTTTATCCATACGTAAAAAATGCAACAATTACTTTATTTTCTATTTATTTAAATTTAGAAAATTATACTTAAAGACCCAGCTCAGTGGCCGAGTGGTTAGAGGCGTCGTCCGTCTCGTACTGAGCATTGGGGAGCCTGTGAAGTTAAGGTAAATACCGGGTGATTAAACTCCTCTGAGCTTCTCCCTTGACCGGCGGAAAAGCCTCACGGCTGATAGCCCTATAAAGATAGAAGTTTTTTTATACTTAAAGTGCTGTGAAAACTTATCTGGCATCACTGTTTCAATTATATTTCTGAATAATCAACATGGGGATAATCTGATGCCTTTAGATGATCTGATACCCTTGGATTGATTTTGTGTGTGCCATTTAAACAAATTCGTCTGTGTTTACTAAATCACCACTTTCTGTTCAAAATATCCATGTCGTTGTCATTAATAATTCAACACACAAACAGATATCTTTAATAACCTTAACATTACCAAAGGAGGAAAATACATTTTAGGTGTATATAAACGATGGTTTTGGCCATTTACTAAATATATAAGACACAAAGGATTTTTAAACTATTTATATATATATATATATATATATATATATATATATATATATATATTAGATGAACATGACATGACAAGTGTCGTAAGTTTAAATGAATTTTCAGGTTTTGATTTTTGTTTTCATTATTCTTATGTATATTTTAATGATTCTTTAATCCTTTTTTGTGTTTAGAAATGAAAATTATTATTTAAAAAAATTATTAAATATTATTAAATAATAAATTATTAAATAACATTATACTCAATAGGAATGTTTAAAATGTATTTATCTCTATTTATTTTTTGAAAGTTACGAAATTTGTCATCTTAGTGTGCGATATATTCTATAGGAATTTATCAAGAAGTTGATGTCAAGCTGGGAAAGATTAAAAAAAATGGTAGAGCAACAAAATTAATATTACAGATAAGCAACTAATTCTTCATACCTTTTTATTTGATTCCAGATATCGTAGCCTAAAGGTCGTTTTAGACAGGACAATTTCTTAGCTCAAAGTTGTTCAAGAAATGAATTTATATATCCTCCTCCCATACAATTTGTCCGTGACAAATAGAACGCGTTATATTTTTCCATTCAATCTATCATCCAATTCAATATTTCAAATATTTTGCTGTATGATACGAGACAATTTAGATTGTCTCGCATCTTGACTAACTTTTGATTCAAGAAATTGTCTTGTCTAAAACGACCTTAAACAGCATCACACATCTAAAATTTTATTTGAGATTAACAGTAGAGAGAAAAACTGATTATAAAATGTTTATTGATTCAAATAAATAAAATATAAGCAATAAAATAACTTGTCAGATTAAAATAAACATTTTATAATCAAATAAATCAATAAAGGTTTTCTCTCTCAGGTCAACCTCGAATAAAATTTTAGATATGTGCTGTTGCTGCTTTTTTTTAGATGTATATTGTCGCCTGATATACATCTAAAAAAACATCGAAATCTTGTAGAGAAGATAATCCCCTACAATAAAAACAACTACGAAATAAAACACCTAAGTAATAATTTCATTTATTAGGCAGTGTATATCATCATAAACACTATATTTACATCCATCTGACTTCCCTTAAAAAACTCCACAAAGTGATGCCTCGCACAATGTTTTTACTTTTATTTATTTTTTTATTAAAATCCCTTTTAACGTAAAACATCGAAGGCGCCGGCCCCGCGCCCGATTATTACCATTGTATTTAATATTTCTTTTAATAAACATTTCATTTAAATATATAATAATAATAATAATAAGTCGCTACATCGTAGTCATCATCGAGTTTTATTATTAAATTCATAAGATTGCGGCGCGGGGCCGCCGCCTTTTAACAAACAAATTATACAACAGTGAGCAAATATTTAACGGGCCCGAAAAATGTTCATTTTATTAACAGGTTTGTTTTCGTCTTCATATCATCGTTTCGTGTGCATTTAAAGGAAATTATAGTGCAATTTAGGCGAACTCATTTTTACAATTGTTTTGTATTTATATATGTGTGTGTGTGTGTTTGTGTGTATGTGTGTGTGTTTTTTTTGTTGTTGTTGTGGGCAAACTTGGCACGATTTCTTTTTCTTTCTAATTGGTGGTTTTCATCATTATTATTTTTTTAACAGAACGGAATATTTGAAAAAACGTACATTGTACAGCAAGTACTAAGCTACACAATTATTCTGATTCTTTTTTTATAACTGAAACAATTACACCGGATCCTTAGGTTATATTCATGGACGTTATAATTGACATTTAATTATTTAAAACCCAACTTGTATATTCGTGATAAGTATACATTTTTTTTTTTCATCATGTTTCGTATTTTTTTAAATTAATATATTTTTATATAATACAATAGCAACGCAACAAGGAGGAGAAAACGTAACTAGTTATTTATACTTCTTTTTAATTTGATTTAGTGATATCTGATGCCAACATGTTCTATTGTATCGTTAATATTAGTTTTTTTTTTCATTTTTTTTATAATCATACATTCTTTTTATATACACTTGCACCCTATGCGCCACTACTCTGCTCTGCTGCATTTTTTTACTTTTATTTACTTTTTTTGGACTATGTCGTCGTTTATTTCATTTCACTTAATAATGCAGACACACTACTGAGCGTTTTAGAATTATTTTGGTCGCGGTGAGGACGAAATGTATTTATTTTGTATAGGAAAATAACAATCGCGCGCGTATCGAGAAGAGATAGAACAACGTTTTAAGATCATCGCCGACGGTTAGAGTTTACAAGCTAGTTTTCGAGGTTCTTATGTTACGTATGTATAAGTTACTCGTAATTAAAGTGAATCATATCATTCGATAATTTTAGGGGCACGCTCAATTATTATTAATTGCCTTATTATGACTTGCAATACAGTGACAAAAACTAATCCGCATAAAAAACATGCGGGTTTCACTAACTTAGTACCATACAGAGCTTGAAACTGAGCCAATCAACGAGAATCAAATATAATACAGGAAAACAACTACGACTATATGGGAACAAAAAATTTATTATGATTCTAAAGCTCGTTTTATACAAGACAATTTCTTGAACCAAAAGATATGAGTCTATCTAAATTGCCAAGTATCATACAGCAAATTGTTTCAAATATTAAATTGGAATGTAGAATGAATGGAAAATAAAATGCGTTCTATTTTTCATTTTATGCGGAGCTGCATGTTCGCGGACTCGCGAAATTATCTCGTTTCATACAGATTCATCGAGTAAATAAGACAATTTCTTGTTCATTATATTTAATTCATTTCCTACATCATTCATTCATTTCAACAATCTTTGATCCAAGAAATTGTCTAGTCTAAAACGACCTTAATTGATTTATATCGGCTTATAAGACTGGGAATTCTTATAGTTATATATAAATGATTAAATAGTAGAAATCTTTTTTTGGCATAAACAAAAAACTCCATTCTTGCAACCCTTAATTAACATATCTACTGATAAAGGTGTTCATATAGCTGCGAATTGAAGAAATATAATTGATATCATTGTAACTTCTATTGGGGTGAAATAGAATTTGAGTTTATACTGCTACTACTACTTATAATCCACAGCTATATTAACGCCCACTAATATAAGTATTACTTATTATAACTGATACATTATTAAAAATCATGAATGAATTTTAAGGCTGCAAGTTTCTAGTAAAGAGATTGAAGTTGAAGCTATATAAACACTCAGTAATATAATTAAGTAATAACTGTACCCATCCATCTATTTATTATTTTTTCATTTACTCTTTCTCTGTTATTTTATTTTAATTTAATTTTAAATTATTATTTTCGATAATGTGCAGGTCATGGGCACCAGTATTTGTACTGCTTACAGGTACCATGAAGGAGGTTAAATAAATAATTTATTTAACCCCCTTCATGGTGCCTGGCCTGGCTGGAGGGTAGCATAGCTACAGAACAGACACTTAGTGCTTCAAAATGAGCTCATTGTGAAACCCTTGATGGTACCTGTACAAATACTATTACCGATGATCTACACTTTACCTACAATTAAATTTAAATTAAATTAAATGGCAGAGATAGTACATGAAAAAAATAAAAAAATAAAGAATCAGTAACTAGTAATTGTCTTCTGTATACAATTCTATTCTCGATGAAGCAAACCGGAATCATAATCGTTCCATTTTGAAAAACCTAGTGCTCCGTTTCATAAAAATTGTCTCAAAACCCCAGTACTATTACATTTAAAATGTATCAATGCAACTTAAAAATTATGTTATCGTGTATTGCAGTTAAAATATATGTATATATTCGTACGCGTAAGTAATTTAGCACGAATAAAATTGAAACACGTTTTCAATTATTTTATTAAATTCCTTTATTTCATACTCCTAAACCTATTACGCTAAGATTTATTATAAAATTGTTCTATCAAATTCCGCTTGGTATGTTCCGAATTTATATAAAAGACTCTATCAAACGTGATTAATTCGTGTATTGGGTTGTTTTGTTTAATTATTCGACATTGCAAAGCGTCGCAACTGGTGACGGCGCCGGCGATGATCGGCTCGTTAATTATTTTATTCGATTTTTTTTGTTTGTTTGTTGTTGAGGGGGGTGTTTCGCGCTCACCGGGAACCCATGAGAAGGTACTGTACAATCATTCCAAGTGGATGGAGAGCATAAAAATATTTTAGTGAACAATTCGTGTGTGGCGTTTTTAAAGAATTTTGTTGGTTTGGTTGTTTAGGTTTTTTTTTTTGACGGGGGACCCCCACGGGCAACATTGGGACAGTTTCAACAAAATAGTAGCTGATTTAATTTAATTTTAAAGACGCTAATTAAGTTGCAAGAATTGGTTCTAATAATAACTATTAATTGATATCAATTTAATATTTTTTAATCAAACAATTCATTTTTTTTTAAACAGATTCGCGGTTTCTACAAATCTTTTGTAGATACCGCAGCTGGAAGTAGCTATAGGGATTCTTCTAAATATTTGTACGAGGGTCGTAAAGAAAGTAGTGGCAACATAATCAGTTTTATAGAGCTTAAAAATAAGAAGAGTACAACTACCAACCCAACTATGCCCGTCCACTATTTCAAACGACTTGAACTCTGCACTATACTGTTATCCATTAACTTATATTCTATTCAATTAATTCCATTTGTTAATTTACGTCTAATTCGTAAAAGTATGTATGAACCAATGTAGTGCATAGTTCAAGCAGTTTGAAATAGTGGACGGGCATAGTTGGGTTGGTAGGGACCGCCCGCCCACCCCACCTTTGCTTGCATGGTTTTTCCATAGGATAACACTCTTCTTAAGTATTCAATTCCTTCAATATAATCATTAGCAAAGTTTATTAACTTTAAAGCAGTCGATTCAGTTAGAGAGGAGTTGTTGTTATGTGGCGTTGAATTAGAGTATGTCGATATGATTGCTATGCATATTTACATTATTAAAATTATATATAATCTTTGTCTTTAATCCGAAAGCGTAAAAGAGATGTAAATCTTATACCCTTTCGGATGTCGAGATTTGGTTGGATCTTATTTTATGTTCCTAACGAATTCTTGCCATGTGCTTCTATTATTAGCAATTTCATTTGCTTCTTTTTGTCCTGTGTTGTTGATGCTTAATATTTCCCCTACTGACATACATTTACGCGATCTTTAATTTTAATTTTTAATTTTTGCTTAGCCTTGTTTGCCATATTACTTTTGCTTGTATATCCTCTGGCATTGAATTAAAGTTTATGATGAAAGTTTATTAAAATCGAGGTAGCCCGTAGCAAAAATGCACCTGAATTATAGAGTTAGCGAGGATTATTAGACACATAATCCTCGATAACTCGATAATTTAGGTGCATTTTTGCTATGGGCAACCTCGATTTTAATAAACTTTCATCATAAATTCGAGGCTACGTATCATAGCCGCTTTCGTTTATTGTTCTAGTTCTGTTTACGGCTGTTCTAAGCAAGCTAAACACAACTTCCGAACGATAAATGAAAGCGGCTCATAAAGCAAGTTTGTACGATGAGTCAACGCGAATTGCACCGCATAGGTCGGAAGTCCATTCCTCAACATCAGGTTCATATCGTAAGTGGTCTCCTTTCTATAGAACATTGATTAGTTTACCTCCAGCCACAGATCTGGCCACTACCGGTTCCACCCGGTTAAGTCGGTACTGCGACCGGATGTACGGCCCGGAGCACACAGTGTACAACGGCCACTGGTGGAACCGTTAGCGGTCTAATCTGTGGCTGGAGCTAGAGGTAAACTAAACGACACCGAGAACGTTGGGTTTGCTCATCGTTTGAGAACTGTAGGGCCGTTGCCAGGTTCGCAGAACAGAAATACGAACACGATCTACAGACATGACAAAGTAAGACAGACCAGGCCGGATAAAGGTCGTTTTAGACAAGACAATTTCTTAGCTCAAAAGTTGTTGAAGAAATGAATTCATATATCCTCCTCCCATACAATTTGTCCTTGACAAATAGAACGCGTTATATTTTTCCATTCGATCTACCATCCAATTCAATATTTCAAATAATTTACTGTACAATTTAGATTGTCTCGCATCTTGACTAACTTTTGAGTCAACAAATTGTCTAAAACAACCTTAAGAGACAAAAATGGCCGACTGACGCGAGACGATACTAGGACGCTTAGTGGCGGGCAAGCCCCTAGCGACAGAACGTCAGTTTTTTTTTTGGTTTAGCCGATAGGCGCCCCGAACAGAACGCGGGGTGAATCCGGCAATACCCATGTCGGTCACTTAGCGGTGGCCTGTCTTTCGAAGATTCCACCTCACATAACAAAAAAAGTTTAATATAAATATCGGTTGTCCCTACTTTCTTTACAACCCTCGTATATACAGCTGCACGCAGCTATTGTAATTCTTATGTAATTTTTTATTTTATTACTGCAAAACTAATCAAAGTGAAAACTATAAATAATAGTTTTTGTGAAACCCAGTTTTCACTAGTTAAAAAGCGCTTCATTCCAGGGTGCGATTCTAGTAAAACACACGAATAATCCAAAAATTCTATCATTGAAAGAACTCAAATCGTGAATTGTTCGTATTTTGCGGATCGACTTTAACACGTATACCAATACGTTCGAAACTAGTTGGCTCGTTTCGAATTAATTGGTTGTGTGTCAAAGTCTAAACACATTCTGAGACTTTTGAAATTTTGTTTAATAATGTTGATGTGTTATAAATATTTTTATTAAAATCATCTTTGAGAATATTTTGAGCATCAGCTAGAATCGACTGGCATATGTTGCCATAGGTAGCCGGCATAGTCTTTAAATTCAATTATGTGCCATTTAAAGTCATAAAGATTAAAGCTTGTATTGTTGTTGAAACTGCCCCGACTCGTGGGATTGTTGGTTTATATCACACTAACTTTTTTAATTTTTCGTAACAATAAAATGACATGTGTGTATGAAACAAGCGTTCACGATTTGTGTGTATATGAGGGGTGGGGGTGAGGTGAACAATGTGATGGTTTATTTTTTTGTGGGTGAAACTGCTTCCTTTTTTAATATCACTAAAAGAGAACTGTTGAGACTATCTTACATCTACAATAAAAAAAACCGATTCGTTTCCGAACGATTTCGTAATATAGAACGCTTCAGGCGAGTCGTGCTCTCTGGCTGTGTGTGTCGGGAGGGTGGGTTTAGGGGGGTGTCTGTTTTGTAATTCGGGTATTTTGTTGTTGATGTTGTTGTGGGGGTTTGGAGTGGGCTGGAGAGCCTGGCTGCCGCAACTAAGGCAAAATCTGGTTCTTGCAATTACACACCTTTTTTTTTAGAATTATGCATGCATTTCTTTTTGAGGAAAATGCACATCAGGAATGTCTCAACAATTATAATATATATTTATATATTTTCATATCAGTCAGTCGCGGGTACGACTGTCACAACACTTAACACGGGGTGGGTTAGGGGTTCCGAATCGCGAGCGCTGCGAGTCTACCCTGTTAGTCACTATCAGTGTTTGTATTCGGGGTACCGTTTGGGCCTGTGGATGGTGGCGTGCTCGGGGTGGGGCGGCACCGCGACGACGGGCGGCACCGGCACGGGGGCGCGAACGATGCTCGTCGGCTCCTCGCTCGTCGAGCTGCTCGGCGAAGGGTAGTACTCGCGAGGCATCTGGCCGCTGGTGCCCGCTTGGGGCACCGCGTCCTCGCTAGCCCAGCGGGCTAGTTGCTGCTGAGCTTGAATAAATTCATCACTAGAAAACAAGCAACGGTAACAGCCAAGAGCGGCGGCGGCACGGGGGACGCGCGTCGGGGATGGATTACCTTTCGCTGTCGGGCGTGTCCCCGCACGGCGCTCCCCTCTCGTGGTCAGCACTCTCGTAGATGCTCTCCTCCTCGGCCTGGTGGTGTGGGTGCGGATGCGGGTACGGCAGCCTGCCCGACGGCTGCCGGTACCGGCCGTATACGAAACGGCTGTCTCGGTGGGACTGGTGCGAGCTCTCGCTGCACGCCGACGACGATTCTTGCCGGTAGTGCCGGTCCGCCTCAGTCTCCGACATTCGAATGTCTTCCGAGCCACTGGGGCTCATATGCCGCGAGTGGTGTTCTAGCTGCCGTATCAGGTCCTCCAGGTTACGAATGCGAAGAGGCCCGCACTGAGGCACCTCCTCTTCGTCCTCGTCCTCCGCCTCTACGTCCACCACCTTAACAGAAAGCTTTCTCATTTCTTACCGCTGTAAACAAGTTTTTTTTAACAACTATGTCCATGAACCTCTAGGTCTTAAAACGTTTCAAACAGAAAGAGACCTGCAGCTTTAGAATTATGTACATTAGCCACAGATCATAGTTTCATGCGTTACAAGTATTTAACGAATTTCACTGGATTATGAAGAAAAAAATGATCTAATACAAGAATGTCTTGATTCGTAGAAACTTATTTTTACTTGTACGATTAAGACGGTGCTTTTAATATTCTTTATAGGGCTAGCAGCCCAAGGGCTTTTCCGTAGGTAAATGTAGTAGCTCGAAAATATAAAATAAACAATCTTGATCTATTAGGAGTGTATGGAGGAACGTTGTAGGAGTAGGATGTTCCACACCGACGCGCCAGCGAAGGTGGTTTCAAATCACGGAGGGTAGCCAAATATGGCGCTTGGAAAATCTTAGACGGATCGACATCTAAAGACTGAACCCCAAGGTCCACGTTCAAACAAGCGAAAAACTCGAGACCCAGCTAGATATCGATGAAAAATACGTAAAAACTCAGACTGAAGAAGACTCTCATCAACATACAATAAAATGACATATTATATATCGTCCGGTAAGAAACAACAGTAGATGATGGATGAGATTATACAGCTTATAGATGAGAGAAGGAAATTGAAATCCAGAAATACTGACCGATACAAAGAACTAAATAGAACCGTGACAGAGGCAAGCCGCAAGGCAAAGGAGTACCTGGTTAGTAGAATATGCTGAAGAAGGCTCTCATCAGCACACAATAAAATGTTATATGATATATGGTCCGGTAAGAAACAACAGTATGATGGAAGAGATTATACAGCTTATAGATGAGAGAAGGAAACTGAATTCCAGAAATACTGACCGATACAAAGAACTAACCAGAGACGTGAGAGAGGCAAGCCCTAAGGCAAAGGAGTACCTGGTTAGTGGAATATGCTGAAGAAGGCTCTCATCAACACACACTAAAATGACATGATATATGGGCCGGTAAGAAACAACAGTGATGATGGATAAGATTATACAACTTATAGATGAGGGAAGGAAATTGAAGTCCAGAAATACTGACCTTTATTCGTATCAGCCACACATGCATATATGCCAGATGCGAGAGACAAGTGGGTGACACCCAGTGTGGCTTCAGAGGCGGAATGAGCACGCGCGAGCCTCTATTCTCTTTTAAGGTACTTACGCAGAGATGCAGGCACACGAATGTGGACGTATACGTCTGTTTTATAGACTACAGAAAGGACTGGGCGAATGAGCGATCGGTTCCGGGTTGGGTGGCAGAGCAAGAGTTCAGGGTTTAGTGGGTATTCCTGGTACCGAACTACGAGTCCCAAACTACCCAACGAGAAGCGTCGGGTGTGCTTAAAAAAAAGAAAGGACTGGGTTGCACACCAAATGCTTGCCGATATTCTCAAGTCCACCGGTGTCGATGCGGGAGATGTGCGCGTGGTAACACAACTATACTGAAACCAAACAGCGGAAATCAGAGTCTAGGGAGCGACATCTGAAGAAATAGTAATGAGGAGAGGTGTTAGGCAGGGGTTTGTCTTGTCCCCACTCATTTTCAACATCTATTCCGAGGCAGTGTTGAAGGAGGGCATTCGAGAATGTGAGGGATGATGTTCCATTTACCTTGATGCCCGGAAAATGACACATCAATAAGATGATGATACGGTCTTACTAGCCAATAGTCGTCCACATCTTCAGAACTTGATTAATCTCATCGGTAGAGCCGAGGGCGCAATACGGTTGATATATGAATGTTGCCAAAAATAAACTGTATTTTCGAAAATACACTGGCCAAAAGAACAAGTGTCATCTGTAAAATATTTTGGGATCCGCGTGAACGAGGAGAGTGATCCCCGGAAGGAAATCAGGATTTGAACAGGCCTGAAGAACATTTATCTTCATAAAGACTATTTACCAGGCGGGACCTAAGCCTACAGCTCCGCATTCGAATGCTAAGATCTTCCCAGTGCTTCTTTCTCGTATCGAAAGGTGAACGCGTCAGTTGATAAACGGATAGACACATTTGAGATGTATCTATATTGAATCTGTGGATATCCTGGGTGGAAAAAAAAATATAAAAGATAAATCCACAATATCCATAGCCCGAGGAGAAATCACAACCACAAACCCCGCAGCGAAGACGCAGGGAAGAGGTATTACCTTATATTTTTTTTGTAAATATAGAATAAATAATTTAAATTTTATTATAATTAGAATTATGTTATATGTATTGACAAAAAATATAAGTACTCAGGCAGATGGAGAAAAATAAAGAACTGTTGACCACCATCAAAGAACGGAAACTGCAGTACATAGGACAGATCATGAGTGCAGAGCGCTATCAGATTCTTCGGCTCATCATTAAGGCGAATCTTCGAAAATCTCGTTCGAGGATTCGAGCTGAAAATCTATTCGAAAAACGCGTTGTGAGACTAGCGGAACAACTGCTACTTCTTTTGCGGAGTGTATAAACCGTGGCCCCAGGAAAAACTGGAGGGGTGCGCACCGAGAAATAAATTTATTTCGAAATAATGAAGCATTTTGTGATAATTGCGCGGATGTCTATAAACTATACTACTGTACTTTAGCATTATCCGATTGAATTTATCAAAACTTGAAATATGAAACTGCAATCTCTTAGAGGAATTTCTGTTGAATTTTGATTACAAATCGGAGTAAATATATACTTTTCTCATGCAAATATTGACTACTTTTGCATATTTTTTACAACTATTTCGGGACAAAAAATTAACTTTTTCATCCTAACAAAGAATCAAACCATCCTTAGATTGGAGAAATATCCAAACATATTTTCAGAAAATTATAAAATTTTGACTAGAAAAGAGCGCGCGATTAGGTCAACATACCGTATTTCATTTTCCGAGATTCGCCTTAAAGGCAAATGATCTGTTGGGACAGAACTCGTGGCTTAAATACGTACATCGATAGTACGGATAGACATCTATCGATATCTTTAGAGCTACAGTTACAGGCACCATTATAACCCGTTCTATCGCCAATCCTCGGCGTCAAGAACAGTTAAACGGACAAAACCAAACATTGACAATTGGGGTAATTTTCAGCAATAAATATCAAACAAATTGTAATATTCGGCTAAATGAAAGCCAATTGTGGACCTAATGTATACGGTATTTAAAAAAAAACCTATAGTCAGAGTCTTCGAGAAAAAATGCAAGTGATATTTTTGAGAGCCTTCAAATTAGAAAGCATAGAGACGCAAGTATAAAAGCTTGATCCAGAAGCACACAATACACCTCGGTTTTGAGGTCCTTAAAATTTATGAGTTCCCTAAAATCACGAGACCTAGGATAATTGCCTATTGTACCTAAATACAATAATTCTGTATACCTAATTATATAGTCGATTGGGACTCGAACAGCAAATGTCATTATAATATAATGCTCACATTTATTTCCTAGGGAGACAACCTAGGAAATAAATGTGAGCATTAGGGTGGAACGAAATAGAGGTCAATATATTTTTTCTCATGGCAGTGATGAAAAGTTATCTTTTTTAATGATTATTAACGTGTAGAAACCCCATTAATAGGCCCCCCCCAAAAAAAACTTCTATCTTTATAGGGCTATCAATAGCCCCATTTTAACACTTATACAGATTTTAAAAACAGACAATAAAGAAGTAATTGAAAAGTAATTTATACTTATTATAATAAAAATTAGAGCTTTTGCGGACCCTCTAAAAGTATTCTGACAACAGGCACATTGTTTAGGAGCGTTTTGTGTTACAAAGGGCAACTTTTTTGACCCTGCCCAATTAAATTTTGAAAATTGATTCTTTCGTTCCACCCTAGTGAGTATGCTTCTTACATATTTGAGTTAATATAATATTATATTTTATAATAATTATGTATATATCTTTAAATATTCGTCATGCAAATATATTATAATTTACACAATATTTTAATGCACACACAACACACACTTACGCAACCGCGGTTTCAACCGTAAACCAATCCTCCACTGCCATCCTCTTCTCACTAATCACAAAACTCACGACACTACAGCAGGATACAAATATCAAACTACTACTTTTATAATGAATGCAATGAGATATGAGTGAAGGTGAGTGATATTAGTAATATTAATTATTGCAATTTTCTACTTAATAAGGCTAACCAATACAGCCCGAATCGTTTTTTTTTCTTGTTAAATTTTTGTAAGTTATTGCGCAGGCACTTTTATTTACTACCAGGCACTTACTGCAGCACCAACAATCACCACAAGTTTGTTTTTGTTATTTTTTATTGAAAATATTGTATATTTTTATGCAAACTACTCATGAATATTAAAGAATTTTATTTCTCCTACCGGTTAATAATCAAAATCTTAACAGTGCCAAATTATATACAAATACAAATGAACTAAAATAATTCTGATTTTATAAATTTGATATTTTACCCTTTTATACATATAGTAGCACATCTGAGGAAGTATATTTGTATGAAGAAATAAATATGACTATGACTATTTTATATTAAAACAGATACAACTTGTATTTTAATAAAATAAAATGACCCAGCTCAGTCGTACTACTGGGCCACTAGTAGTACGACTTTTAGAAAAAAAAAATTTTGTGATTATAATAAAAAAAGGACACGCTTAGTAGTCGAGTGGTTAGAGGCGTCGTTCGTCTCGTACTGAGCATTGGGGACCAACAGGGCGAATTTTCGCGAATCACCTTTCACAGTATTTCTGTGAAGTTAAATAACGGGTGATTAAACTAAAAAAAAATGAACTTCTTGCATGACCGGCTGATAGATGTATCTTTAATATAAAATAAATGAATTTTAAAAAACTTCTATCCATTAAATCATTTTAGACAAGACAATTTCTTGAATCATAAGTTGTTTAAGAAATGAATTAATATCTTGACTAATTGTTTCGTTTCAAACATATTCATCAAGTAAACAAGACACGATTGTTTACTTGATGAATATGTTTGAAACGAAACAATTTCAGGAATAAGAATGGGTCCACGATCACATAAAATTTGTCCTTGAAGAATAGAACGCATATTATTTTCAGTTGAATCTACAATCCAATTCAATATTTCAAACAATTTTCTGTATAAATTTTGGTTCAAGAAATTGGCTTGTCTAAAACAATCTATTTCCTGATATACTGACCATGTCTGTCATACATATATTAGCCGAAAAGATTTTCTACTGGCAAAAAGAGACGCTCAGAGGAGTTTAATCAGTAATGGCCAATAAATAACGTCGAATTAAAAAAATACAGATCACGAGTATTACGAAACTAAATGATTTTAGATTTAAAGGATAAATAAAACGATTTTTTACTTTGTTTTTTATCACACTTCAGTTACACTTTGCAACTAGTTTCTGTAACTGAAGTGTGATAAAAAACAAAGTAAAAAATCGTTTTATTTATCCTTTAAAATGAATTATCACAAAGTAGACGCCTTAACAATCCAAGATTTTAGATTTATTTGAAAAACTCGTTTAAAAATGTTTCTTATATTATTTTCTGATATTCATTTAAGCTCAATTAATCAGATGCTGAAATATTATGAATTACTTTTGTTACATCCTGTATATGTATGTAAAAACACCTTAAAAGAATTTGTCTCATTTTATTTTCTTCAAGCAATTGTAACTTTATTCTTTCATATTGTGAACTTTAGCTCGTTATAAACCGTCAGTTATAAAACAAATTATGTTGTGAAGTTTCCTCCACTTTACTCCCTAGGGAGTAAAAGTTCCAGCTAACTCCCTGCACAGGGAATTAAACTACTTACTTACAGTAGGAGAAAATAAATACTTTTATTCTTATCCACTGTACGCTTTGTTTGTTTTAAAATAATTTTCAGGATATGTATTATAAATTATTGTACAGCTTATATAATTTGGCATCAGAATTGCATGTAAGATTGGTCTAAAAGGTCGAAACGACGGTCGCAGAGGCTGCAAGTGCACGAATTGAACAGTTACGCCTAATCTTATGTTACAATGTTTGATTCATCAGCGTATTGAAAGGATCATTACCTGAGGCTCACAGATGTTCTCTTTGCTGGACCGCTTGTAGTCGGGATACCCGGCGGCGCACTCCTGCAGACTGCGGCGCAGCACCTCCTCGCTGAGGATGGAGCCGCTGCCTGAGGGAGTGGCAGTGCCACGGTGCGTCGCTGCCGTCCGCAACGCCTTGATGATGTCCTCGTGGTACCCGTTGAGGCTTTTAAGAGTGCGCTCCACTTCAGACATGCTGGCACCACCCATTAGTTGCGCCATGCTCGCATCAGCCTGCGCCATCATGATGTCGTCCTGGGAGCCCCACTCCTTGCCATCACCCAGCACCAGACCGTAGTCGTGCTTCTTCAGGATGCCCTTCTTCTCAGGCAGTTTGAGGTTATTGTGTTGTAAGTCGATAAACGATACAGTCTCGTCTTCACCTGATAATAATACTACATAAGATTATTTTTCATATCATTTAAACAAACAATTATCTATAATAAATGAGTAATTAAAATTTTTAAACCGTTTTACAAAATCTTAATTAGTTTTGGCCTTACAAAGCGCTAAAATTAATATTTTGGATGAATGTGAGTAGAGTTGACATCGTGAAATAATAAATTAATTACGACTGATATTATTATCAAATATACAATCATTTTTGTTTCTAATTTGTTGGCTTTATTGTTATAATTTTGCTCACAAAGTTCATACCACTGAGCGAGCTCATGCAAGTGCACTACAGCTTTAGATCTGTGATAGACTTGAATGAGCTAAAACTATATTCATCCGTTGCTGGAGAGCATGACTATTCTTTAATTATTTGCAAAATCTCTTGAGTTATTAAAAAATCATATGAGGTCTCACCAGAATGTGTCGGATCCTCCTCGCTGCCGGATCCGCCCAGACGTTTCAGCTGCTGCATTTTGTGGTCACTGCAATTGCGCAACACATTTTCAGCCAAACACAGCAGGGGCTGGTGTTTAATATAAACCACCGTACAACCACAAACATGCTTCCACATGCAACCCGAGAATTATACAAATGAATCAAATGGGTCAGCGCAAAACCAAAAAATCCTTGTCGTTTGAAACAAATATGTAAAACAAATCATCATCCATTAAAAAAGTGTAAAAGAAATGAAAAAAAAATGAGAATACGATCACGACGACAAACACACAAATGTGCAAAAAAAAAACTGGGCAAAACTAACTGGAAATGCGACGGTCCACCAGCTCCCATGTGATTCGAGGACCGGAACAAAACGCGCTGCGAGTCCGATCGGCTGTGCGAAAGAAAACAAATCATGTATGTAAATAGCTGCAAAAAGTAATGATCGGAGGTCCGCTCCTATCTATTCTCCAAATACATATGTAGAAACACAAAAAAAAAACAAATCATAAAAGAAACCCTACAACTTACAGAAGCGAAAACTGAATAAAGGCGAAATAATGAGGAAGGTTGTTATATTATTCAACTAAAACCACTCGCACACTCACTCTCGCAAACACACACGTGTGTACCCTTGAAAACAAATCAGGTATATGTATGAAGAACATAAAAAATAAACTGGATGACACCCTCAGAGAGATGATTAATGGCCATGGAGGAAAAAGTACCCATCAATGAAACGAATAACTTACCCGTATGCGGGCACGTTCCCAAATTGCATGATCTTGTCAGCGTTACTAAGGGTGTCCTCCTGGGAGTGATTGCCGGCCGTGAGGACGTAATTTTTCTGCGGCGGCTTTTTAACGTACGGTTTCTCGTATTTGCGCACCGTCGTCTTCCTTCCAGTGGGGGAAATTAAAATAAAACAAAGCAAACGGAAACGGAAAACCGCATTAATACTTTTTGCCTGCGGTTGCCAGACGTTGGGACTTTTATTATTATTTAGAAGAAACACCCAGGGACGGCGGCGCGGGGCGGCGCATTAGCTACGAATGCACCGGCCCGCTTCGCAATCGACACTTAGTTAAGGTTTGTTTTTGTTGTTGTTGTTGTTTGGTTACCATTGTATCGTCATGCTTGATTTGTTTCTGTTTGTTAAATAAATGGAAAGTAAAATGAAATCAAAAATTAAACTGAGTTATTGTGTGTTGGGTGTTAAGTAGTTAATTATGTTACCATCCTGTTATTTTTAGTTAGTTTAGTTGATATCCCATTTATTTTTAAACAAAGCCATCACTGTGCACTGAAATTTCAGTGCGTGTGTGTTTGTTTGTTTGATTGTTGGTTTCCTGTTGTGGTCTTGTAAAAGAGAGTATTAGTTTTGATGTGGTGTGGGATATTTAGAGATAGAGCTAGAAGCTTCTATATGGGTTCAACTATTGTGTGTAGTTACTTTAGTATGTGTGTGTATGTGCTTTAATTTTGTTGATTTGATTGTTGGGGATGTGGGATGGAATTGTTGTTATCACTCATTAGGGACATTTGGGGGCGCATACATTCTGCACGCATTCAAAATATAGCTTCTAATAGAGACAGATTTCAGAGAGAGTTAGAGATAGATGGATGCATTGGCCAGAGTATTTTACGACAGACATGCTTATACGGATCATGCTTTGTATACAGTGTATGGTTCACAAATGTTGCGATTTGTCAACCATACTAGCTGTATAGGGTCGTGCACTATGTACACACACACCTTACCGGCTGTATACGTTACAATTTAATTATTATTCATTTTTTAAACATATACAAAATTTAAGGTTGTAAAATTGTAACGCTACAACCGGCTGTGCGCTGCGACTAGGCTTGGAGATGCACAGCGCCAATGGATGACTCCTCTTTACGCACTCCTCAATATACAAACTATATATTTAAAATAAACTGTTTGCAATTAGAATCAGAATTCCATTGCTAAATCTTAAATACTAAAACTGCACTGCAATAGTACTCATGTCTCATTTCTTTTTTGGCATTGAAAACTTAAATTATGCTAGTAGGTAGGTAGATCCAGATATTAAATAAAAAGTTAAACGTATCTATTACACAATAGTTTTAAATTGCTAGTTTCCTCAGTTACTATAGTTCAAAAAGGCCACTCGTTATACACAAATGAGCAAATATTTTATAATAATGATGTAAATTGTATAAATATATTTGTTTTAGCTAATATAGCTACAAAAATACTACTTCAAAACTTCTTTGAAAAACTAAACTAGTTTTGGGCGTACATAGCCCTTAAATTCAAGTTTTTGCGTATTCATTACAACCCTATATAAGGTAATATTTATATGAACAATATATGGACGTTATTAAACCTTCGTCAGGCGCGGAATGTCTTTCTAAATTACTGAGCGCGGTGTATCAAATTAATCACATCAGTTATTTGAGTAAAACTACTATAATAATTGTATCAATAGAAAATTCAATGATAAAAACACTTTGTATGACTGTGAGTACATTTCGTTAGAAATCGTGTTATAAAAAATAAATCACTAATATAAGTATTTTTGTATTTAGTATTAAATGACCAAAAATCTAAAAATTTAAACTCACTTTCAGGAATCCTAACTTATACTGAACTTACAAGTCACTCAAATTCTGATAATACACAACTTCACCCAGTTTAGTGGCCGAGTGGGTCGAGCCTTAGGGAGCTTTAGTTTGAACCCCATCGCGGAGTATTTTCGCGAATCACTTTTCACAGTTTTTCAGAGATTTTCTATGTTAAGTTGAGGTAAATAGCAGGTGATTAAACTCCTCTGACGTCTCCCTTGACCGGTAGAAAAACCTCAGGGCTGATAGCCTAAAAAAAATTTTTTTTGTTAAACTATCTTTATAGCTTTCAACTTTTGCTATAAACAGGAAAAAAAATTCAGTTTATAAAATATCATTCCCAAATCTTACATGGTAATTAATAAACATGTTTTTTTTTATAAATTTGACAATTTTCAGTAATTTTCAAGAGCTGTAACAAGAGTTAGAGAGAGTCTAGTTAAACTTGTTTATAAAAGTAATCATATCACTTTTTGAAAATTCGTTAAAAATTCAGTTTATGAAATATCATTCACAAATTGCATATGTTCGCCAATAAACATGTTTTTTCAAAAATTTATTAATTATCAGCAATACAAGAGCTTTAATTAGAGCTAGAGCGAGTTTTGTAAGACCTGTTTATAAAATAATCATAACACAAATGGCATATGTTCATCAATAAACATGTTTTTTGAAAAATTTATTAATTATCAGCAATACAAGAGATATAATTAGAGTTAGAGCGAGTTTTGTAAGACCTGTTTATAAAATAGTCATAACACAAATGGCATATGTTCATCAATAAACATGTTTTTCAAAAATGTGTTAATTGTCAGCAATTTTCAAGAGCTATAACTAGAGTTAGAGCGAGTTTTGTAATACGTGTTTATAAAAATATTCACATAACATTTTTAAAATTTGTCAAAAAGTCTTATTAAGAGACAATAATCCCGCATATAGTGATACAGGAAAACAGCTCTTATGAAGGTGTAAAATTTACAGTTTTTCTTTTGTGAACAAAAAAAAGGTTTCATTTATGTCAAAATGCTTGTAGCATATACTAATAACACCGCACAATTATTATTTACTTTTTCTTACTACAATTATAGCAAAAAAATTGTATTGCAAGTTGCACAATTTTACGTTCGTGCACGACCGCAAAACAGCACGCCACGACGCGACTAGTGATGTTAAACGAAAGCAACTAAGATTTGTGTGTTTGTGGTACAGTCTATAAACTTTTAAATACCCCCCTGCTGTTTTTATTTGTATTCACAAATATTTGCAATCAATTTTTAAATGACGATTGTTCGGTTTGTATTTATTATACTCAAACGCACATACACAAATAACAAAGCGTTAGTGAAATTGAACGCACGCGTTATTAAATAAATAAAAAGGCAGAGAGTAAATATTAGCGCATTGTATTCCAAAATATTACCCCAATTGGTTAACGCTGTTCGATTGCAGCGAAACAGAATTGTGTTGTTGAAAAGCTTTTGTATTATATTGTTTGTAGAATTGAATTGATCATTCGTATTACGGTTTGTAGAATAATATAGGGCACAAAATGTTCATTTCAGTATTAACTATTTAGTTTGTGTTTATATATAACTAGAAAATTTGACGCGGGCAGATACACTCCGATTGTTAGCCGATTGTGGTATGTAATGTAAATGTTATGTATCACAATAAATGTTATTATTATTATTTATTTATTTTTGTTTGTATTATTATTATAACCGGTATATTTATCTATTTAAAATATTGGATTGTTAAGGCGTCTACTTTGTGTGATAATTTATTAATTAATTCATTTTAAATGATACATTTATTTATCCTTTATCTATTTAGCCTACACCGAAAGGTAAAAGACAAATAGATAATACATATATATATATATATATATATATATATATATATATATATATATATATATCTATAATAAATAATAATATTGATAATAATAATAAAAATATAATTTAATATATTTAAATATATAATAAATGGATAAATATTTTCCACCAAATTAATCAAGGTAATTTCATTATACATAATCATATACCTTTGCCTGTAAGTTTTTGTATTTAGTATTAAAAGATTTAAACAAATTTAAAAACTTGCTTTAACTAGTTTACAAAGGGCTGGGGATCGTTTACATTTGGGTGAATAAATTCCGACGAATGTGACGTAATATATAGTATCGCCCTTGATGAATCTGAATGACTTGGGCTTCCTGAGATTACAGTTACTAAATAAGTATATGTTTTTTGTATTTAATATTAAATGGCAAATAGAAATTTTAAAAACGATTTTAAAAAAAACAACTAGTTTTAGACTTAGAAAACGCTAAAATAAAAACTTTGGATCATTATGAGTAGTTTATACAAAATCGTGATATAAAAAATAAATTACGAATATTACAAGTTGTAGCAAATTTCTTTATTATTATTATTATTATTTTATTATGTATTAAATAGCTATAAAAAATTCCGAAACTACTTTAAAAAATCTCTACTAGTTTTGGACTTACAAAGCAGTGAAGTAAAAACTTTGTATGATCATGGGCAGATTTTGTACGTAAAACTGATGTATCATGTATCATTAATGCTGAAAGTTATAACAATTGGGTTTTGCATTTAATATTAAATTACTAATAGAAATTTCAAAACGGTTTAAAAATTATCAACTAATTTACTTACAACTTACAAAAACCCGAAAATAAAAACTTTGGATGATTATGAGTAGAGTTTATACAAAAGCGTAATATAAAAAATAAATTACGGATATTGTACGTTATAGCAATTTTTTTTATATTATATATTAAATAGCTATAAGAAATTCTGAAACTACTTTAAAAAATCTCTACTAGTTTTGTACTCTGGACACAGCACTGTAGTGAAAACTTTATATGGTCGTGAGCAGATTTTGTACGAAAAAGTGATATAAAAATGTATCACTAATGCTGTAAGTTATAGCAATTTGTTTTTGCATTTAATATTGAATAACTAATAGAAATTTCAAAACGGTTTAAAAAAATATCAACTAGTTTTGGAATTACAAAACGCTGAAATGAAAACTTTGGAGATAAATGTGAGTGGAGTGTATATAAAATCGTGATATAAAAAATAAATTACGAATGTTGTAAATTGTAGCAACATGTTTTTGTATTATGTATTAAATGTATATTAGAAATTTTGAAACTGCTTTAAAAACTCTCAACTAGTTTTGGACTTACAAAGCACTCAATTGGAAACTATGTATGCCCATGAGTAGATTCCGCACACAATTGTGTTATACAAAATGTATCACTTAAGCTGTAACTCATAGAAACTATTGTTTGTATTTAATATTAAATGGCAAATAGACATTTCAAAGCCGATTTAAAAAATATCAACTAGTTTTCGACTTACAAAACGCTAAAATGAAAACTTTGGATGATTATGAGTAGAGTTTATACGAAAATCTATATAAAAAATAAATTACGAATATTGTAAGTTGTAGCAATTTTGTTTGGTATTATGTATTAAATGTCTGTAATAAATTACGAAACTCCTTTAAAAAATCTCTACTAGTTTTGGACTTATAAAGCACTGAAGTGAACATGGGCAGATTTTGTACGTAAAATGATATAAAAATGCATCACTAATGCTGTAAATTATATCAATTGGTTTTTGCATTTAAAATTAAATGACTAAAAGAAATATCAAAATGTTTAAAAAATATATCAACTAGTTTTGGAATTACAAAACGCTGAAATGAAAACTTTGGAGATACATGTGAGTGGAGTGTATATAAAATCGTGATATAAAAAATAAATTACGAATGTTGTAAATTGAAGCAACATGTTTTTGTATTATGTATTAAATGTATATTAGAAATTTTGAAACTGCTTTAAAAACTCTCAACTAGTTTTGGACTTACAAAGCACCCAATTGGAAACTTTGTATGCCCATGAGTAAATTCCGTACAAAATTGTGTTATAAAAAATTTAATACTAAAGCTGTAACTCATAGCAACATTTTTTTTGTATTTAATATTAAATGGTAAATAGACATTTCAAAACAGATTTAAAAAATATCAACTAGTTTTCGACTTACAAAACGCAAAAATGAAAACTTTGGATGATTATGAGTAGAGTTTATACGAAATCGCTATATATAAAATAAATTACGAATATTGAAAGTTGTATCAAAATGTTTTGGTATTATGTATTAAATGTCTATAAGAAATTCCGAAACTCCTTTAAAAAATCTCCACTAGTTTTGGACTTATAAAGCACTGAAGTGAAATCTTTGTATGAACATGGGCAGATTTTGTACGTAAAATGATATAAAAATGCATAACTAATGCTGTAAGTTATATCAATTGGTGTTTGCATTTAAAATTAAATGACTAATAGAAATATCAAAATGTTTTAAAAAAATATCAACTAGTTTTGGAATTACAAAACGCTGAAATGAAAACTTTGGAGATACATGTGAGTGGAGTGTATATAAAATCGTGATATAAAAAATAAATTACGAATGTTGTAAATTGTAGCAACATGTTTTTGTATTATGTATTAAATGTATATTAGAAATTTTGAAACTGCTATAAAAACTCTCAACTAGTTTTGGACTTACAAAGCACCCAGTTGGAAACTTTGTATGCCCGTGAGTAGATTCCGCACACAATTGTGTTATACAAAATGTATCACTTAAGCTGTAACTAGTAGCAACTATTTTTTGTATTTAATATTAAATGGTAAATGGACATTTCAAAACAGATTAAAAAAATATCAACTAGTTTTCGACTTACAAAACGCAAAAATGAAAACTTTGGATGATTATGAATAGAGTTTATACGAAATCGCTATATAAAAAATAAATTACGAATATTGTAAGTTGTAGCAATTTTTTTTGGTATTATGTATTAGATGTCTATAAGAAATTACGAAACTCCTTTAAAAAATCTCTACTAGTTTTGGACTTATAAAGCACTGAAGTGAAAACTTTGTATGATCATGAGCAGATTTTGTACGTAAAATGATATAAAAAATTTATAAATAATTCTGTAAGTTATATCAATTGGTTTTTGCATTTAATATTAAATGACTAATACAAATTTCAAAACGGTTTTAAAAAATATCAACTAGTTTTGGACTTACAAATCGCTGAAATGAAAACTTTGAATAAATGTGACTGGAGTTAATATAAAATCGTGCTATAAAAAATAAATTACGAATGTTGTAAGTTGTTGCAACATGTTTTTGTATTATGTATTAAATGAATATTAGAAATTTTGAAACTGCTTTAAAGACTCTCAACTAGTTTTGGACTTACAAAACATTGAAGTGAAAGTCATAAAAATACCACTATTGCTGATATTCGAACCTGCACAAAAGTTATACTGATGGTCGGTCGGTTTCTAAACATTGTCTTCGTTTTTATATCATATCGATATTCAGTTGTTTCTATTGTATTGTATATTTTACAATATTTCACTGAACAATTGTGGGTTATCAATTAATAATTAATACAAATTTGAGATTTCTATCTATATATCGGTTTTATAGCCTCTGACTCCGAATTGATAGTTTCCAGATAGCTTCATAGTATGCTACTGGAGTTATTGGCCTAAGTTGTACGTCGTTTGTTTGTAAGTAGTAGGGAAAGTACTACATTACCTACGGGAGTGTCTTCCAAAGTACTGTAAAGTACACAGGTTCAATTTAAGATTTAAATGTTGAAATCACTGCCAAGTGTTTGTCACCACAGTTCAAACTTTGCGCAACCCTACTAGGATTATTTATGAATATTTTGAATAATTTCTTCCATTGTTCATATTCCAAATTTTACTCGAACAAGTTGGAGATTATCAACCTGACTATGCCCGTCCACTATTTCAAATGACTTGAACTATACACTACATTATTTCTCACATTTTTATACGAATTAGGCGTAAATTAGTAAATGAAATTAATTGCATTATCAACAATACAATTTATTAAAAAAATGGTTTAAATGTAATCGTATTCAAATTTTAGTATCACAGAGTTCATACAGTTTGTATAAACTAAGCAGGATATTTTTTTTTAATATTTATTGAAAAGTTTCAGTCGTCTCTATCATATATTAGTAGGTAATCCGTCACTTCGATCTTGAAATGGTCTTCATCAAAGATCACTCGTCAATAGTCATATGTCAAATAAATCACTGGCATATATGCCGTTCAAATTAAAACTTAAAAACCTACTGCTGAACAATAAAATCAAAATGCAATAGTAGAAGAAATATAAATAGCTACCCAGCTCAGTGACCGAGTGGTTAGAGGCGTCGTCCGTCTCGTACTGAGCATTGGGGAGCCTGAGTTCGATCCCCAGCAGGGAGCGAATTTTCGCGAATCACCCTTCACAGTTTTCTGTGAAGTTAAAGTAAATACCGGGTGATTAAACTCCTCTGAGCTTCTCCCTTGACCGGCGGAAAAGCCTCACGGCTGGTAGCCCTATGAAGTTTTTTTTTACAAGTAGCTTAGACACGGACTCACAGAATATCAAACACAAACCCTCAATATCCACAACCCGAGGAGGAATCAAATCCACAAACCTCGCGACGAGGACCGAGGGAAGAAACCACCTTTCATAATTTTTTTAGACAATTTTACTCCCTATATAATGATGATTATGTTGTGTATATATGGAGAAACAAGAATTAAAAAATGGAACATCTTTGGTACAGATTGGTTAACCCTTAAATGCATGATTTAAAAAAAAAATGATATTAAGTAAAAGGTACTCTTCGTCCAAATGGTACAAAACATAAGAATCCCCATTTATTAGTAAAATCATGAATCTTAAGGTCGATTTAGAGAAGACAATTTCTTGATTTAAAAATTAGTCAAGATGCGAGACAATCTAAATTGTCTCGTATCATACAGAAAATTACTTGAAATATTGAATTGGATGGTAGTTCCAATGGAAAAATATAACAAGTTCTATTTGTCAAGGACAAATTGTATATATGAATTAATTTCTTGAACAACTTTTGAGCTAAGAAATTGTCTAGTCTAAAACGACCTTTATGTATGCAGATATCTATTCATAATTACAGTTTTTAATTAGGCAGTGAACATTTTAAAAGGTAATGTTGCAGTTCCACATTTAAGGGTTCAGTAACCGAGACCTGTTCAATCTATTCTAAATCTATTCCAAAGATGTTCATGATGACATTTGACAGATAATTTAGACGAATGACCTTTGTATGAAGGTCATTTCAAGGTCATCTAAGTTGGCGGAATACCTACTAATAATATGATAGGAACAATTGAACATTTAAAAAAATATATTCAAATATAATTTTGCTTGGTTTTTACAAATTTTGTCAAAGGTTATCTGTTGTCATATATCAAATGGAACAGCTTTTGAACATATTGAACAAGTTAATAAACCGAAATCTGTTCAATTTGTTCCAATTGACAGATGACAAGTGACAGATGAGAGATGACAAATGACATACGGCATATGACATACTTATATAACATATGACATATGACATATGACATATGACATATGACATATGACATATGACATATGACATATGACATATGACATATGACATATGACATATGACATATGACATATGACATATGACATATGACATATGACATATGACATATGACATATGACATATGACATATGACATATGACATATGACATATGACATATGACATATGACATATGACATATGACATATGACATATGACATATGACATATGACATATGACATATGACATATGACATATGACATATGACATATGACATATGACATATGACATATGACATATGACATATGACATATGACATATGACATATGACATATGACATATGACATATGACATATGACATATGACATATGACATATGACATATGACATATGACATATGACATATGACATATGACATATGACATATGACATATGACATATGACATATGACATATGACATATGACATATGACATATGACATATGACATATGACATATGACATATGACATATGACATATGACATATGACATATGACATATGACATATGACATATGACATATGACATATGACATATGACATATGACATATGACATATGACATATGACATATGACATATGACATATGACATATGACATATGACATATGACATATGACATATGACATATGACATATGACATATGACATATGACATATGACATATGACATATGACATATGACATATGACATATGACATATGACATATGACATATGACATATGACATATGACATATGACATATGACATATGACATATGACATATGACATATGACATATGACATATGACATATGGCATATGGCATATGACATATGACATATGACATATGACATATGACATATGACATATGACATATGACATATGACATATGACATATGACATATGACATATGACATATGACATATGACATATGACATATGACATATGACATATGACATATGACATATGACATATGACATATGACATATGACATATGACATATGACATATGACATATGACATATGACATATGACATATGACATATGACATATGACATATGACATATGACATATGACATATGACATATGACATATGACATATGACATATGACATATGACATATGACATATGACATATGACATATGACATATGACATATGACATATGACATATGACATATGACATATGACATATGACATATGACATATGACATATGACATATGACATATGACATATGACATATGACATATGACATATGACATATGACATATGACATATGACATATGACATATGACATATGACATATGACATATGACATATGACATATGACATATGACATATGACATATGACATATGACATATGACATATGACATATGACATATGACATATGACATATGACATATGACATATGACAGATTACAGATGACCGATAGCCTTTGAAGTTTGACCTTTGTATGAAGGTAATTTCAAGGTCGTCTAAGGTGGCGGATTACCTACTTATATTTTACAATCCAATTATCGGGAGATTATCGATCAATAAACCATTCGAAATTGAGGTTTAAATGTTGAAGTCACGGTCAAATTGTTGTGTTACATAGTTCATATTTGACACAAATCAAGCAGGATTATTTATGAATATTTTTCAAATATTTTCAGTTGATTCTATTATCTATTTTATACGTTTTTTTTATCCAACAATTGAGGGTTAATCAACAATTCATAAAAAAAAGTTGAAAATGCGGCCAAATTTGTGTGTCACAGAGTTCAAACTTTGTACAAGCCAAATTAGCTTATTTATAAATATAACTTGAATATTTTAGTTGTTTCTCACATTTTTTTTTTCAGCAACCTGAAACTTATCAAACAACTATTTATATAAAATTGAGGTTTAAACGATCAAATCGTGCTGATTTTTTTGTCGACAAACTTGTGAAAATCAAGTAGTGTTTATAAATATTTCATGAAAATTTCGAATATTTTTTATTATATAATATTTTATAATAATTTATATAATATCGAATGTTATCAATTACAAACTCCGATGTATATCGTATATAGATAACTCAACTTGATCAACAAAATTATTTATTATTATTTTTTAAACCTTAATGAGTGTTTATTACTGTAGAGTGAGTGCTAATAATTTTCACGTGTTTAAAATCCCTGCTATATAAACTTTGTTTTATATAAGTGAGTGTGAATTTACCTCTTACCAATCCACATATCTAGATTTCGATCTTATTAGATTTCATCAGTGTAGCTTAACTAGTGAGGATTACTTCACACAATATCTCGAGTGATTATATACAAAGTAATACAAATTTCTATCTAGAGAGAAAGTTTAACGCCATCTAGCCACACTACAAAATGATTCAAACGTGACTTTTGATAATTATGACATAAAATACGATAATGCCATATATAAACAGAGGTACTACCATTGCCAACTCATATGAGAGACACAAAAAAGTCGTAAAAATAATGTTTGCAATGTGTAATTTTTATAACGGGCTGTTATCTGTGTGTAACGTTACAACTGATGTCAGTTTGAAAAGTAAGTAAAACTTTTAATATGCAGCACATTCAAATAAGTATATATTATGTTATTTCAAATTATTTCTTTTACGTAATTGAATTCACTGGCGGAAAAGCCTCACGGCTGTCCTATAAAGATAGAAGTTTTTTTTTTTGAATTCACTGAAAGTCCAAAGTTGACAGCACAGTAACCTCTACAAAAGTCTGGATCACACAACTGAAAATTTTAATTTGTGTATATTTGGTCACATACAGTATGTACTCCTTTTTATTGAGTTTAGTAGTACACAAGGCTTTTAAATTGAAAATTAACAATTAGAGTAAAAGTTACATTAATTTGTATATAAACAATTAGAGATTTTATGAAATCATCCCTGGTGATAACATTTTCTTATTTTAGAAGAACATTCCCCGGAGTGTCTCAGCCAAGTACCTGGGTGTCATCTTGACCCCTAAACTGAGCCGAACCTAGAGGCGGCCCTTGCAAAAACCAGACAAGCCACTGGCAGGTTATTTCACTTAGTTGGGAGATACAGTGTTCTTAGTTTGCGTTAAGGATCATCAGATCCGTGCTGAGACTAAAACTTACTTATGGCACTCCTGTCTGGGCTGGAGGCCTAATCAAATCAAACTGGTTAAGCCTGCAGCGGTACCAGAAGGTTCCTAAATGCCTCGTGGTATGTCAGAAACAGTCAAATTAGAGATGAGTTAGGAGTATGATGTTTGGCCAGATCAAACATATAGCTGCAAGCTTTCACGAAAGATAGGAGCATGTCATGTCATGTTCTAACTATGAGGAAATACATAATTAGAAAAATAATAAGGCCAGATCTATCCTTGTAAAAGCACCCCCGTGAAAACAAATGAGACTGGCCAACTCTTAAAATTTCGAACGTGATTACCATTAATTGATTTAAACATACATAAAATTTATTTTTTCGTTGTTGCAGCGGGGAGTGCTTTTTTGTCAGAAATCTGATACTCTCCCTTCACAGACAGGGCATTTGTCTTATTGAAGATTTTTAACACTTACCGACTAGCGTCAAACCAAAAATTAAAGTGCATTCATCCTCACTAACGGAGCTGCACTGATTAGATCTAATAACATCGATATATATATATATATGAATTCACACATATTTTTTTTCTAGATTGCCTTTGTGCTGATATCTCGAACCATTTATGAGAATATTATACTAATAGAATACAGTGATTCTGATAGCATGAGTATGTTGACGGATATTACCATATGGATGTGCATTGTTAATTTGTATTGGTACCGCCAGATAGCGCTTAACTTTCTCTCTGGAGAGAAAGTTGCACTACTTTCTAATAAATATAATCATATAGCAATTTAAACTCGTGAAAATTATTGTAGCTCACTCTATGTGTAAAAATTACATAAAAATAAAAGCGTGTTAATTTGTACGTATATAATCGTGACCAAAAAAATTGCAATTGCAATGTGCATTCTGTTTCTAATTATACGTCTGCGGTGCTCACACAAAATTTGATATTAATTCAAAAATACCAGTGCTAAAATCTCCCCATCGGTGTTACTTTGAATATACGGGTGTTGTATAGAAAGAGTGCGTAAAATAGAAACCGTGGGCTACGGACATCTAGCGATAGCAACTGAAGTGTAAAGTTATTTGAGTGAAACGATCCAGAGACCGTCTGCAATGAGTTATAATTTTTTTTTAATATAATGTTTGAGTTTGAAATAATAACGCAGAAGAAGCTAGCGGATGCTGAATATGTGGATCTCTACCTGGACGGTCTGCTCACTAACCTGAGGCAGAGCGAGAAGTTTTTGTGTACTACGACTGACCTGTAGCATAGAGCCATAGTTGCAAACACAATGAACACACCCCCTACCACCGACATGAGTGTACCCACGAGAAAAACCGTGTTTGAGCCGTGATAGGACTCTGCGCAGATCCAACGCAGGTAGGCGGTCGCCGTCATCATCATCATCATCATGCATCAACACAACAGGCGAAGATAGAGGAAGGAAAGCACGAATGAGACAAAAATATATATAAATGCACAAACTCCGATTACGTGATATTTAAATATATACAAGGCACAACACCGAGAGAACTTTGGAAGCCTATGTACAGGACACTGCGCGCACAAGCAGGCACCCTCTCTCGCTCATGGGACCGACACGGTACCTGTAGCAAACAGCCACTAGGGCAAAACAAATGAAGACGCCCTTCACGACGCCGGTTAGAATGAACACCATCGCCAGCGTACTCAGGTTGTCCTTGTTCTTGGAGCCTGCAGAACAGAACCACTCAACCTTCAAGCTTTCAACAGGATACGATCTTTATATAACGCACTGGTTATATAAAGATCACTCCCACACACATATAACACTAGTGAAGTGTTTGCAATTACTCATTATTTAAAATACAAATATATTATATTATATATATGAACAATTATTTTATTATAATAAACTGAAAGGAAAATATTAGTAGCTGTATTGAGATCTATTTATTATTATATTATAACTAATTTGGTTATTGAGGCCGTTATTTAAGCATAGGGACTTACCGTAGGGGGTCTCTTTCTTCTTCATGATCTCCGCGAGGTCCTTCATGCCTTTGGTGGCCTCCGGTGGAGGGGTGGGTAGGGCTGCGTGGTCGGGTATTTCCTCCTCGATGGAGCAGTCAGGACCGCTCCATCCGGGCTCACAGTAGCACTTGTTTGTGTTAGTGCAATCCTAAAAATAATGATTGTTTTATTTTGTTCACTAGTAATATATTATCAATATAATATTGCAGTTCTGCAGTGTAAAGGGTTAAATCATGATTTTAAGTTTGATTTTATAACCCGGCGCCGCCAGCATAAATTACATAAGTGTAAATTTAATTTTTTTAACTGCATGTATTTTTGTATGAATATAATATATAAAATGTAAATATATAAATATTGATTGTGTCAACATATTAGTAATATATACATCTATGGATGGTTCTTATAAGTTTATTCCATATACCAAGTTTTTGTACAAAATATAAATAAATTCTAATTCAAACATAATTAGAAATAAGAACAAGTATCTGGGATCACTTGTTCTTATTTCTAATTATGTTTGAATTAGAATTTATTTATATTTTGTACAAAAGCTTGTTATAGGAATAAACTTATTATTATTATATATAAACCATTTATATTAAAGCTATTCGGATTCACGAATCTTTCCGCCTGTCATTATTATTAATATAATAATATTATTGTTTATTAGTTCTTTTAGTGCTAACCAACCAGTTAGGTTTAGGTTATCACCCCATAAATATTTTAATGAAAAAAATAATTTATTTTATTATTTTCTTTTAGATGATTTAGTACGCGCACTCAAGAATTGCACGTACACGTTATTTCAGACTTGCTTGAAACTTACAGCAATATGGTTTTTGCATAATTTCAATCCCGTAAACAAACTTTTACTATAAAGTTCGTTTATGCCCACAGAGACAGCTGAATGAACGTAATCGGTTTTATAGTTATGTGACATTACAGCAATATAAGTTTACTCTATCCGCAATAAAAGTTTTGCTGCGGGGTCATCCCCAACTGCACTTTAGTTTACTCTGTGCGACATGTTGAAGCCGAAGTAATTTACGTCAAGACCGATGTTATAATAATGTTTGTATACACTTTCTTGGATGGTAAATAGAAAAATTATACAAATATTTTATAATCGTACATGAGAGCAAATGCATGGGCATTCAATGTTCATCTGTCCTCGTGATGGTATGGTAATGTATGTGTAGATATTTTTTTCATATCCTTTTAATGGTTTAGAGCAGTTGAAAGAAGGGGTCGATAATAGCTACATACAGAATTTAGATTTAAATATACAGAAGTTCTGTATTCATATATAGCAGTGGGTCTTAAACGGTGCTCCGTGGAAGACTGGTGCTCCGCGAGCTTGTAGCAAGTGCTAGAAAACATGAAAGCCGAAATTAATTATTGGCTGTATGTGATTCACTCTTTTTTTTTTAGACATATTTTATTTAATAATCATAAAAAATTATACAATCTATGAAATATATCAATTTAATATATACAAAACTAAAAAATAAATAAAAATAAGGTGATTCTCTCTGCAGGAACTCGCGAGGATACCCCACTTGTCCTGGTATCGAGAGATGCAGGTGGTCGTGGTATTTTGGTGCACCGCGAATTTTTCAAATGATCAAAAGTTCTCCTTGACAGCAAAAAAGTTAAAAATCACTGGCCTATATGAAGGTTTTAGAGTACGAGCTGATTTAAATTAATCGACTAACTTATAAAAAATGATAAAAAAATCACAGACTAATAAAATTTAATTTAACAAAATTATTTGACACTCAAATGGGCTCAAAATATTCTGTTCGTTAATAATTTTCACCCAAAAATAGTCTGCAGGAATGTTTTAATGACACGAGCTTTTTAAATTATTACTTTACTAAAAAAATTAAAGATTTAAGAAATTTACATGTATGATATTAGTTTACATTTTATATTTAATTGGGATCAAAATAATTTGTTCCTTGATTATTTTCACCCTAAATTAAAGTCTTCAGGAAGGTTTTTATTGTACGAACTGTTTTTTAAATTAGAAGACTGACTTATCAAAACATGATAAAAAATCAAAGATTTAAGAACTCGTCGCAAATATTTGCCATGTGATAATAAAACATACTAATGTAAAAATATGATTATTTAACACAATGGCAGAAATTTATGATATTATTTTACATTTTATATTCAATCTGACTCAAAATAAACCCATTTTTGATAATTTTCAGGCAAAAATAAAGTCTGCGAGAAAGTTTTTATTGTACGCGTTGTTTTAAATTAGTTAACTCAGTCGATGAGTTATAAAAAACGATAAAAAAATCAAAGGTTTAAGAAATTTACATTTATGATATTATTTTACATTGTATATTTAATTGGGATCAAAATAAGTAATTTTTTGATTATTTTCACCATAAGATAAAGTATGCAGGAAGGTTTTTATTGTAGGAGGTATTTTATATTAATCGACTAAGTTAAATTATAAACAATCAAAGATTTATAATATTTAAATTTATGATATTATTTTACATTCTATATTCAATTCGGCTCAAAATAAGCCTATTTTTGATCATTTTCAGTCTAAAATAAAGTCTGTGGGAAAGTTATTATTGTACGCGTTGTTTTAAATTATTCGACTAAGTTATAAAAAATTATAAAAAAAAATAAAACATTTAAAAAATTTAAATTTATGATATTATATTACATTCTATATTTAATTGGGTTGAAAACAAGTAATTTTTCGATCATTTTCACAAACAAATAAAGTTTTTATTGTA